>JAGFNQ010000957.1:0-435593 GCA_024364735.1 Boesenbergia rotunda | reverse complement strand
TCCTACACGTGGCACTGTCGTCTTGGCCATATAAGTAAGAAACGCATGACCGAATTACACCGATGTGGAATTTTGGAATCATTTGAACCCGGTTCATTTGATACATGCGAATCATGCTTAAAGGCAAGATGACCAAATTACCCTTTTCCGGAAAAGGTAATCCAGTGGGAGAATTGCTTGGTCTAATACATACCGATGTATGTGGACCAATGTCAACTCTAGCACAAGGAGGCTATAGCTACTTCATCACCTTTATCGATGATCACTCACGATTCGGGTATGTGTTCTTGATGAAACACAAATCTGAAGCTTTTGAGAAATTCAAAGAGTTCAGAAATGAAGTAGAGAAACAACTTGGCAAAAGTATTAAAATACTTCGATCCGATCGGGGTGGTGAATACTTAAGTCAAGAGTTTCAAGATTATCTTAGGGACAATGGGATATTGTCCCAATGGACTCCGCCGTATACACCACAGCATAATGGTGTATCTGAGAGGCGCAACCGAACCTTGATGGACATGGTTAGGTCCATGATGAATCATGCAACTCTTCCAAAATCCTTTTGGGGCTATGCACTTAAGACAGCTGTTTACTTGCTAAACAGAGTCCCGACCAAGGTAGTCTCTACTACTCCATATGAGATTGGAATAGTAAGAAACCTCACTTAACTCACCTTAAGATATGGGGTTGTCCTGCTTATGTGAAGCGGATTATCAGACAAATTGGATGCTAAGTCTGATAAATGTCTATTTATTGGATACCCTAAGGAAACGAAGGGTTACCAATTCTATCATCCCTTGGAACAAAAGGTGTTTGTTTCAAGGCATGCTGTATTTCTGAAAAAGAATTTCTTTTACAAGAAAACAGTGGGAGTGGCATTGAACTTGATGAAGTTCAAGAAACTCCAATAGACATTACAGAGACACCTAGTCTAGGCCCACAACCGATAATTCATATGATGAGCTATCAGTTGAACCTAAAACAACACCACCTCTTCGTAGGTCTGATAGGGCACGCAATATTCCAGAGAGATAGGATTTCTCGTAAGTGAATTCGAACGACGTGTTACTCATAAGCGATGATGAACCTATCAGTTATGAAGATGTCCTGAAAAGTTCAGAAAGGGACAAATGGCTTGAGGCCATGAAGTCGGAAATGGATTCCATGTACGAAAATCAAGTATGGGACTTGGTTAACCCACCCGAAGGGATTAAGCCCATAGGGTGCAAGTGGGTTTTCAAGAAGAAAACCGACATGGAAGGTAATTATGCTTAAATCCATTCGGATGCTCCTGGCCATAGCAGCTCATTATGATTATGAGATATGACAAATGGATGTGAAAACAGCTTTCCTTAATGGAAACTGCTTGAGGATGTATACATGATACAACCTGAAGGTTTCACATCGGTTGACAAAACCAAATATGCAAGCTTCGACGATCCATATATGGACTGAAGCAAGCATCCAGGAGCTGGAACATCCGTTTTGATGAGACAATCAAAGAGTTTGATTTCTCACAAAATCCTGACGAACCTTGTGTGTACAAGAAGGTTAGTGGGAGTGCAGTCGTATTCCTAGTATTATATGTCGATGACATATTACTTATAGGAAACGATATATCAGTTTTACAGACAGTTAAATTTGGTTGTCCAAAACTTTCTCCATGAAAGACCTGGGAGAAGCAACCTATATCCTTGGGATTAGAATCTATAGAGATAGATCAAAACGGTTGCTTGGTCTTTCGCAGTCTACATATATAGACCGAGTGCTAAAAAGGTTTAGCATGTCGGAATCCAAGAAAGGTTACCTTCCCATCAGGCATGGGATCAACCTTTCAAAGTCTATGTGTCCGCGCACAGAAGACGAGAGGATTTGCATGAATAAGATTCCCTATGCATCCGCAATAGGATCTATCATGTATGCTATGTTATGTACTAGGCCCGATGTATCGTATGCTTTGAGCGTCACAAGCAGATACCAGTCGGATCCAGGAATGGATCATTGGGCGGCTGTCAAGACAATCCTTAAGTACTTAAGAAGAACTAAGGATGTGTTCCTAATATATGGAGAAGGAGATATGGTAATACGTGGGTATACGATGCCAGTTTCCAGACAGATAAGGATGACTCCAAATCGCAGTCTGGATACGTATTTACTTTGAATGGAGGCGCAATAAGTTGGAAAAGTTCCAAACAAGACACCGTAGCGGATTCTACCACGGAAGCAGTTTGGATCAAGAAGTTTGTCTCGAACTTGGTGTGGTTCCAACCATTGATGAAGCAGTGCCGGTTTACTGCGACAACAATGGAGCTATTGCACAAGCAAGGAACCAAGGTCTCATCAGCGATCCAAACACGTGCTTCGCCGCTATCATCTGATCAGAGAGATTATAAGTAGGAATGACATACAAATTGAGAGGTTCCCACTGAAAGGAATATAGCGGATCCTTTAACTAAGGCCTTGCCTCAAAGCAAGTTTGAGGGACATGTTAGAGCCTATGGTATTGGATACCGTAGCGATTGGCATTAGGCCAAGTGGGAGTTTGTTAGTGATATGAGAGAAGTGTCCTAAGGCAATCGCCTTATGATGTAAACATTTATATTAATAAATGATAATTCACTATTTGAGTATACATGTTTTGTGTATTTGATTGGGATCTTAAACTCATCTACTGAATGTCCGCAATACAATCACAGCATAAGAGAATTTGTGATGGGATCACAACTAGTGATTATCTCTAATGTGCAATTGTGAAGTATTGAAATTATCCCTAGTCGATGAATTGATAAAAACGGACACTATCAATTCTGTTGAGACTAGCATGGGTTATTCTCTAATCAGCTGATTCTCACTGGCTGGTGACATTGGGATGTCCGGAGATAAACATGGATGCTAGTTAAGGGAACTAGTTCATTGGAGTGACTAGCTGTAAGACTTCATATGGAATCTACATGTAGATATGTCAATGAAGTTCTTACTGCAGCTTAAGTGCGATGTTCCTTTGACTTGCGGTGTTCAAGTCATCTTGGTCATGGAGACTTATACTTTAACATCTTAAGCAAGCATCTCCAAGGAGGTGTGGACCCAGGATGATTGGGTATAAGCCGAAGTGCCCGAAGATGTTTGAACAGCCTACAAAGGATTCACCACTCCTTGCGAGGAGATGTATACCCAGGCCTATCGTCGGATTGTTACTCAAAACCTCTGGCCAGAGTATATCATGTTTAGAGTGCGAGTCTCTTAAATACATGAGAGTAATTAGAAATCCAAAGGACGAGAAAGACACTACTTGGGCTAGGTGTGACGTAGTCAGCCTAGTGGGGACTGACACAATAGACCGTGTCCTGAACCAAGTGGGTATAAGGTGGTGAAGGGAATGAGGCACGACTCATTAGAGCTGCTGAAGGGTTTCAGAATTACTTCTGAGGTCAAACCGTTGATCTTTCGATTAATTGGGGGTCATGATGTACTACTAGGTGCCACTCATGATCGTTCTATAATTGGTTGATTATAGACAGCCAACATAAATCGAAAGCCTATTTAGTCACACGCACTACGAGTAATCCGAGGGATTTAAAACGAGTTGAAAATTGGATTTTCCGATCAAGAGAAATAAGTCGAATCTGAGTTAATCAGAGGCGCAATGGAAGCTAAAATGGCTAAGTCTTTTGAAGGCTTATTTGGGCGAATTAAATGAGTTTAATTCGCGATGGATGCGGCTTGATTGGCCGGCCAAAGAGGGTGCCAAACCCCCTTGGTTTGGCCGGCCACTTAAAAGGGAGAAAACCAATTAATTTGGTTTAATTAATAAAATAAATCTAGCGCGATTTGTTTTATAAATTATGGATAAATAAATTTGTATAAAGAAATTTATATAAATAAATTTATAGAAATTTATTTCTTTTTTGGAAATTAAAATAATCCATGGAATGGTTTATTTTAATTTTATAAAATCAATTATGAATTGATTTTTCCATTAAAAGAAAAATTATAAATTTCTTATAAAATTTATTCCATAATTAAAGAAGAGAATTAATTGTTTTATTATAAAGTTAGTTATAATAAAACTAGGCCTAACGGAATAATTTATAAGAAAATTTATAAGATAAATTTCTTATGAAAATTAATTCCGTTAATTCCGTTAAAGAGGAGACTTAGCAAGGGAGAGGTTGCTATATAAAGGAACCAAAGGCTAGCCTTCAATTCCAATCAATTGAGTTGATTAAGAGTTAATCCTCTCCCTCTCTCTCTCTTATTCTCTTCTCCTTCTCCCTCCCATCTAGGGTCGGCGCCCAACCTAGATCTCCTAGGGCCGGCGCACCTTCATTGTTCTCCAAGGAGTTGGCGTGAGCAATCTACACCAAGGAGAAGCCAACCAAGAAGAAGAAGAAGCGGATCACATCTCCTTCCTTCTCGGAATTCGATTCCGTTTCTCGGGTGGTTAGTTTCCTATCTTTTCTCTTGTTCTTCTAGTTGTGTCTTCGGAGAATCTAGTAGTTCTCGTCGGCACAAAACTCGTGGCTTTGCGAAGTCATCCCGAAGAGAACTCGGCGTGGACGCGAATAGAGGCGGAGCTTCCAAGGGACGCTACGGTTGGATCTCGTCCCTTACTTCGAGTTACGAGAGGTACTTAGTAAATTAGTTTACTTTTTCCGCAAAGTTTTAATTTATGATTATGTCAACACATCATAAGGTTGCATGCTAGATACGTGGTTAAAATAATTTAGGAAATTATTTTATGCTAATTCTTCCGCTGCACGTAAAAATTTAAAATTTTACGAACCCGTATCCTTGTCGACATGCACCCGGTCCCAACAGTGGTATCAGAGCCGGTTAGTGTTCGACATAATCATATAATTGTTTTGCGGAAAACTTTGTCATAATCTCAATTTTGGAAAAAATTTTCAATTATGGAAACTTTCCAATTATAATAAATTTTAGATTTAGGAATTTCTAAGTTTGGAAATCCTCATGAAATTTCGCAAACTTTTGAAATATCCTAGTTTCTAAAATTTTATAATAATTGTGAAAACTTCCCATCTTTGGAAACTTTCCAATTTTGGAAATTTTCTATTTTAGAAATTTTTCAACTTTGGAAATATGTAAGTTTTCTTTGTACCAGAAACTTACAATTATTCTGAAAACCAATTTATGAAATCTCGCAATTTTGGGCACTTTCTTTTAAGAAAGTCTAGACAAATTCATGGACAGTTAATTGACAATTAAATTTGAATTGGTCTTTAAATTGACAACAAAATTCTTTATTTTGGATTGAGCCTCGGGGAGCCGTCCAATTTAAAGCTAGTTGTTGTAATTTAATTTCCCAATTTTTAATTGAAATTGTCATGTTTGATTTGGATTGAGCCTCGGGGAGCCGTCCAATTGGATTTACCGAACCAATTGGATTTACAAATTATTTTCTTTGGGTATCTGAGCCTCGGGGAGCCACCCTTAGAAAACGATTTGTTGTAATTAATTAAATCCATGAATAAAATATGCTTTAAGAGGTGATGCTCTTACATATTGTTGTCTCCAAAATTAATTAGGAAAATGGTTTCCTATAGAGTTTCTTAATGAGATTTTCATGAAAATAATATGTGGTTGAATTAAGGGAATTGTCTCTTAATTTAATAAGTTTTGATTTAGAGAAATCAAAGTCTTGAACATATTATTTCCGAAATTGATTATGACAATTTAGGAAATTGTTTCCCAAAACAATTCCTTTAATAAAGTATGAAATTAGAATGAGGAAATCCGGTTCCTAATTCAATTCATGAGACTTGATAACTTAAGTCACATACATACTTTATTAAGGAAATCGTTAGTCATGACGTAATGTCATGAATGTGCTTAGAAAGAAAGATGAGACTCAAAACCCCTTACAAAATATTAAGGCTAACACCTTCCATTAATATGGTTAGAACCGGAGTTTTGTTTCTCGTTTGGGTTGATGGACACATCCATGCCCGACTTGAACCTCAACATGTTCAAACCATGGAATTAGTTTATGAATAATATAGTTGGAGTCAGAGGTCAATCCTTAGTTTTGGTTGTTGGACACATCCAAGCCTGACTAAACGGTTGAATGAGCTCCAACCATATTAAAACTATTTCTTGATTAATGGGTCAGCCTTAAGCTTGGAGCATCGATTTGTTGTGCCACAGCCAAGGTCGATGTAAAGAGAGGTGCAGTTGGGTGCTATGTATAATGTTGCATACTTGTTAATGAGTTAACAACCCAATGATTTATGCAAACATTCAATTAGTTGATAGCATAAAGTGATAGTTACATATATGTGATATGTAATCGGTATAATTACCTACCTTCATAGCTAAGAATAACTTGATGGCCACAGCCATGGTGGTTCTTATCTATGGTTGGATATCAACCTATTTGGAGATGTTCCTACGATCTCCCGAATTGATAAAAAGGGTTATTCAATTTGAAAAATAAATAGGATTTTTAATTAATGTATATTGATACATTCTTTAATCAATCTTCTCACATAAACTCAATTTGTATTTCTAGGATAATCACTCGATAATGTCTTCTCTAAACTTGCGTTCCATTTTGGACACCAATAAACTGACTGGGCCGAACTTCATGGACTGGCTTCGAAACCTAAGGATAGTCCTTAAGGCAGAGAAGCTTGCTTATGTCCTTGAAGATCAACTTCCCAACCATCCTCCAGAAAATGCAACTCCAGACCAATTGTTGGCCTATCAGAAACATGTGACCGATTCTGAACTTGCGAGTTGCATTATGCTAGCCTCTATGGTACCTGAGCTGCAAAAGCAGCATGAGCATATGGATGCTTGTACCATCATCTTCCATCTTCATGAGAGCAGGCGAGATCCGAAAGGTTCGAAGTCTCCAGACTCCTCTTCACCACTAAGATGCAGGAAGGCACTTCTGCCTCGCAGTTTGTGTTAAAGATGTTGGGGTACATTGAGCGACTGAGCACACTCGGACTTGCAATGGATCATGAACTAAGTATTGACTTAATTCTGAATTGTTTGCCCAAAAGTTATTCACAATTTGTGATGAACTATCGGATGAACAAACTAGAGACCACCATTCCTGAGTTGCTCAACCTGCTGAAGACTGTAGAGCCTTCTGTAAAGCCGGATCAAAAGGCGATACTGTTAGTTGGTTCCTCAAAGAAAGGTTCTAAGAGGAAGGCCAAAGAACAGAATAAAGGGAAGAAGAAAAAGGCCAAAAAGACTGAAAAGAAACCAAAAGGAACTTGCCATCATTGTGGCAAGGAGGGTCACTGGCGAAGAAACTGCAAGGTTTATCTTGAGTCCTTGAAGAATAAGGCATCCGATGCCCCATCCTCTTCAAGTATCTTCGTTATTGAATGTCACTCTATTTCCTCAAATACCTGGGTACTTGATACTGGGTGTAGCTCACATATATGTAATGACATAAAGGGGCTAAGGAATAAAAGAAGACTCGTCAAGGGAGAAGCAAATTTACGAGTTGGAAATGGAGCAAAGGTTGTTGCTAATTCCATCGGAACATATTTGCTAAAGCTCCCGACTGGACGTGTCTTAGAATTGGATAATTGTTATTTAGTTCCTTCGTTAATAAAGAACATTGTATCTATTTCATGTTTGAATGAAAAAGGTTATCATTTAACTTTTAGTAACAATTGTTGTTACATAACTTTAAATGGCGTTCTTTATGGGAATGGAACTTTGTGCAATGGCATCTACACGTTAGATTTATCCAGTGACGTTTTCAATATCGAAGTTAGCAACAAACGTGCTCGAATAGATAATCGAATAGACTCCTACACGTGGCACTGTCGTCTTGGCCATATAAGTAAGAAACGCATGACCGAATTACACCGATGTGGAATTTTGGAATCATTTGAACCCGGTTCATTTGATACATGCGAATCATGCTTAAGAGGCAAGATGACCAAATTACCCTTTTCCAGAAAAGGTAATCCAGTGGGAGAATTGCTTGGTCTAATACATACCGATGTATGTGGACCAATGTTAACTCTAGCACAAGGAGGCTATAGCTACTTCATCACCTTTATCGATGATCACTCACGATTCGGGTATGTGTTCTTGATGAAACACAAATCTGAAGTTTTTGAGAAATTCAAAGAGTTCAGAAATGAAGTAGAGAAACAAATTGGCAAAAGTATTAAAATACTTCGATCCGATCGGGGTGGTGAATACTTAAGTCAAGAGTTTCAAGATTATCTTAGGGACAATGGGATATTGTCCCAATGGACTCCGCCATATACACCACAGCATAATGGTGTATCTGAGAGGCGTAACCGACCTTGATGGACATGGTTAGATCCATGATGAACCATGCAACTCTTCCAAAATCTTTTTGGGGTTATGCACTTAAGACAGCTGTTTACTTGTTAAATAGAGTCCCGACCAAGGTAGTCTCTACTACTCCATATGAGATTTGGAATAGTTAGAAACCTCACTTAACTCACCTTAAGATATGGGGTTGTCCTGCTTATGTGAAGCGGACTATATCAGACAAATTGGATGCTAAGTCTGATAAATGTCTATTTATTGGGTACCATAAGGAAACGAAGGGTTACCAATTCTATCATCCCTTGGAACAAAAGGTGTTTGTTTCAAGGCATGCTGTATTTCTGGAAAAAGAATTTCTTTTACAAGAAAATAGTGGGAGTGGCATTGAACTTGATGAAGTTCAAGAAACTCCAATAGACATTACAGAGACACCAAGTCTAGGCCCACAACCGATAATTCATAGTGATGAGCTATCAGTTGAACCTAAAACAACACCACCTCTTCGTAGGTCTGATAGGGCTCGCAATATTCCAGAGAGATATGGATTTCTCGTAAGTGAATCGAACGACGTGTTACTCATAAGCGATGATGAACCTATCAGTTATGAAGATGTCTTGAAAAGTTCAGAAAGGGACAAATGGCTTGAGGCCATGAAGTTGGAAATGGATTTCATGTACGAAAATCAAGTATGACACTTGGTTAACCCACCCGAAGGGATTAAGCCCATAGGGTGCAAGTGGGTTTTCAAGAAGAAAACCGACATGGAAGGTAATTATGCTTAAATCCATTCGGATGCTCCTGGCCATAGCAGCTCATTATGATTATGAGATATGGCAAATGGATGTGAAAACAACTTTCCTTAATGGAAACTTGCTTGAGGATGTATACATGATACAACCTGAAGGTTTCACATCGGTTGACAAAACCAAAATATGCAAGCTTCGGCGATCCATATATGGACTGAAGCAAGCATCCAGGAGCTGGAACATCCGTTTTGATGAGACAATCAAAGAGTTTGATTTCTCACAAAATCCTGACGAACCTTGTGTGTACAAGAAGGTTAGTGGGAGTGCAGTCGTATTCCTAGTATTATATGTCGATAACATATTAATTATAGGAAACGATATATCAGTTTTACAGACAGTTGAAATTTGGTTGTCCAAAACTTTCTCCATGAAAGACCTGGGAGAAGCAACCTATATCCTTGAGATTAGAATCTATAGAGATAGATCAAAACGGTTGCTTGGTCTTTCGCAGTCTACATATATAGACCGAGTGCTAAAAGGTTTAGCATGTCGGAATCCAAGAAAGGTTACCCTCCCATCAGGCATGGGATCAACCTTTCAAAGTCTATGTGTCCGCGCACAGAAGACGAGAGGATTTGCATGAATAAGATTCCCTATGCATCCGCAATAGGATCTATCATGTATGCTATGTTATGTACTAGACTCGATGTATCGTATGCTTTGAGTGTCACAAGCAGATACCAGTTGGATCCAGGAATGGATCATTGGGCGGCTGTCAAGACAATCCTTAAGTACTTAAGAAGAACTAAGGATGTGTTCCTGATATATGGAGAAGGAGATATGGTAATACGTGGGTATACGGATGCCAGTTTCCAGACAGATAAGGATGACTCCAAATCGCAGTCTGGATACGTGTTTACTTTGAATGGAGGCGCAATAAGTTGGAAGAGTTCCAAACAAGACACCGTAGCGGATTATACCACGGAAGCAGTTTGAATCAAGAAGTTAATTTGTTTCGAAACTTGGTGAGGTTCCAACCATTGATGAAGCAGTGCCGGTTTACTGCGACAACAATGGATCTATTGCACAAGCAATGAAACCAAGGTCTCATCAGTGATCCAAACACGTGCTTCGCCGCTATCATCTGATCAGAGAGATTATAAGTAGGAATGACATACAAATTGAGAGGGTTCCCACTGAAAGGAATATAGCGGATCCTTTAACTAAGGCCTTGCCTCAAAGCAAGTTTGAGGGACATGTTAGAGCCTATGGTATTGGATACCGTAGCGATTGGCATTAGGCCAAGTGGGAGTTTGTTAGTGATATGAGAGAAGTGTCCTAAGGCAATCGCCTTATGATGTAAACATTTATATTAATAAATGATAATTCACTATTTGAGTATACATGTTTTGTGTATTTAATTGGGATTTTAAACTCATCTACTGAATGTCCGCAATACAACTCACAGCATAAGAGAATTTGTGATGGGATCACAACTAGTGATTATCTCTAATGTGCAATTGTGAAGTATTGAAATTATCCCTAGTCGATGAATTGATAAAAACGGACACTATCAATTCTGTTGAGACTAGCATGAGTTATTCTCTAATCAGCTGATTCTCACTGGCTGGTGGCATTGGGATGTCCGGAGATAAACATGGATGCTAGTTGAGGGAACTAGTTCATTGGAGTGACTAGCTGTAAAACTTCATATGGTAATCTATATAGATATGTCAATGAAGTTCTTACTGCAGCTTAAGTGCGATGTTCCTTTGACTTGCGGTGTTCAAGTCATCTTGGTCATGGAGACTTATACTTTAACATCTTAAGCAAGCATCTCCAAGGAGGTGTGGACCCAGGATGATTGGGTATAAGCCGAAGTGCCCGAAGATGTTTGAACAGCCTACAAAGGATTCACCACTCCTTGCGAGGAGATGTATACCCAGGCCTATCGTCGGATTGTTACTCAAAACCTCTGGCCAGAGTATATCATGTTTAGAGTGCGAGTCTCTAAAATACATGAGAGTAATTAGAAATCCAAAGGACGAGAAAGACACTACTTGGGCTAGATGTGACGTAGTCAGTCTAGTGGGGACTGACACAAACAGACCATGTCCTGAACCAAGTGGGTATAAGGTGGTGAAGGGAATGGGGCACGATTCATTAGAGCTGCTGAAGGGTTTCAGAATAATTTCTTCTGAGGTCAAACCGTTGATCTTTTGATTAATTGGGGATCATGATGTACTACTAGGTGCCACTCATGATCGTTCTATAATTGGTTGATTATAGACGGCCAACATAAATCGAAAGCCTATTTAGTCACACGCACTACGAGTAATCCGAGGGATTTAAAACGAGTTGAAAATTAGATTTTCCGATCAAGAGAAATAAGTCGAATCTGAATTTGTCAGAGGCGCAATGGAAGCTAAAAATGACTAAGTCTTTTGAAGGCTTGTTGGGCGAATTAAATGAGTTTAATTCGCGATCGGTTCGGGTTGGTTTGGCCGGCCAAAGAGGGTGCCAAACCTCTTTGTTGTGGCCGGCCATTAAAAGGGAAGAAAACCAATTTAATTGGTTTAATTAATAAAATAAATCTAGCACGATTTGTTTTATAACTTGTGGATAAATAAATTGATATATATAAAGAAATTTATATAAAGAGATTTATAAAGAAATTTGTAGTAAATTTATTCTTTTTATGGAAATTAAAATAAACCATGAATTGGTTTAATTTGAATTTATAAAATCAATTATGAATTGATTTATCCATGATAAGAAAATTTTATACAAATTTTATTCCATAATTAAAAGAGAGAAAGTATTTGTTTTATTATAAAGTTAGTTATAATAAAACTTGGCTTAAACGGAATAATTAATAAGAGAATTTATAGGATAAATTTCTTATGTAAAATTCCGTTAAAGAGGAGACTTAGCAAGGGATAGGTTGCTATATAAAGGAACCAAAGGCTAGCCTTCAATTCCAATCAATTGAGTTGTCAATTGAATTGATATAGAGCTAACCTCTCCCTCTCTCTCTTCTATTCTCTTCCCCTCCTCCCTCCTTCCCCTTAGGGTCGGCGCCCCTTAGGGCATCCTAGGGCCGGCGCACCTCCAACTTCAAGTTGCCGTGAGCCATCAAGAAGAAGGAGAAGCCGAAGAAGAAGAAGAAGAAGCGGATCGCAACTCCTTTCTTCTCGGAATAGGGATTCCGTGTCTTTGGTGGTTAGTTTCCTATCTCATCTCTTAATCTTCTAAGTTGTGCCTTTAGAGAATCTAGTAGTTCTCGTCGGCACAAAACTCGTGACTTTGCGAAGTCATCCCGAAGAGACTCGGCGTGGACGCGAATAGAGGCGAAGCTTCCAAGGGACGCTACGGTTGGATCTCGTCCCTTTCTTCGAGTTACGCGAGGTACAAAGTAAATTAGTTTACTTTTCCACAATGCTTTAATTTATGATTATGTCAACACATCATAAGGTTGCATGCTAGATACGTGGTTAAAATAATTTAGGAAATTATTTTATGCTAATTCTTCCGCTGCACGTAAAAATTTAAAATTTTACGAACCCGTATCCTTGTCGACATGCACCCGGTCCCAACAGAAGCTCCCCATGAAGATGTCATAGTAATCCTAGCCCGCATCGCCAACTACGAGGTTAAGCGCATCTTTGTGGATACATGAAGTTCCATGAACATCCTGTACAAGGCGGCTCTGGACCAGATGCAGATCGACGAGGATGAGCTACTCCCGGTCTCGACCCCATAGTTCGGCTTTACGGGGTTTTGAGTACAGCCGATAGGGCAAATCACCCTATCGCTCTCATTGGGTAGCGATGTGCTGGAGAGGACCAGGAGGACGCCTTTCTTGATTGTGGACGCTCCCTCCTCCTACAACGCCATCCTGGGGCGCCCGGTGCTCAGTGTCTTCCAGGCGGTGGTCCCTGTCTACCACCAGAAGAAAAAATTCCCCCTAGGCGACCGAGTGGTTGAAGTTAAAGGGGACCAGCTGGTATCTCGGCGATGCTATAGCGGGGAAGTCAGGTCAAAATCCTGGAAGAACCCAAGGGCTTTAGAAGGCTAGCTAGAGGAGGCAGTCATGCACAGGAGGGGAGGGACAAAAGGCTCGAGAGGCCCAAGCGGGCCAACTATCTCTGACCCTTCTGGTCCCGGTAAGGTTTACCTTGCATATTGTGTACCCACATGTGTATTTTTGCTGCTATGCAGCGAACTCAAGTAATAAAGGAAGGTGCCCTCTCCAAAATACCAATGTACCACCGGAGAATCAAAAACTCTAATGTCTCGCAGTACTGCAGATGTCCGGGGCACATAGGCTTGGTCTGGGTGCTACGGACTCCCAACCAAGAATCAAAAACCCTAATGCCTCGTGGTGCTGTAAATGCCCGGGGTACTTATGCTAGGTCTGGGTGCTACGGACTCCCAACCAAGAATCAAAAATCCTAATGCCTCGCGGTGCTGCGGATGCCCGGGCTACTTAGGCTTGGTCTAGGGGCAACGGACTCCCAACCAACAATCAAAAACCTTAATGTCTCATGGTGCTGCGGATACCAGTGGTACTGATAACTGTCATTTTGTTACTCTAATTAGGCTCTTAAATCCATGTTTTGATCCCTTTTCATATGCTTAAGTTTGCATTTACATTAGGTTTCATGAAATCTTTCTATTTTATCTTTGGATACAATTCTTTCTATATTTGAGATATTTTGGCATTAATTTTGAATCTAATTTTGTAGGCATCAAATGACCATGGACCTAGATCAAGATTGGATCAGACTTGAGCTCATACTTGGCTTTGATCAAGGGGATCAAGAGGTGGATCAATGTGGGCCGTCCGATCAAGAAACGGCTAGATCTGAGCTATCTATCATCTGTTGACCAATTAGAGCTCAAGTTAGAGTTAATCTAGACCACAGATCAAGATCTGAAGATTTGGTCCCAATCAGAGGTCATCCAGCCGTTAGATCGACCTTAAGAGGAGCTTAAACCGTCCATTCAAAGATCAGAGCTATCTGAGCCATCGGTTGCAGATCCGGTTGATCTCAGCTGAGGAGAGGTAGATCCTGACCCTTAATCAAGATCTGGAAGGTTTGGTTCAGATCGGAAGAGATCCGACCGTCGGATGAGGCCGGAACGATCACAACCGTCGAAATTCAAAAATGATCAGTTAAAACAGAATTCCCCTCCGAAGCTCGTGGTCGTCGCCAGATCGCATCTCCAGTTTTTTTTCCCAGTCTTCTTCATCGTTCTTCTTCTGGGATCGCACGCGGCCACACCAGAGCAACTCATCTCCAAATCTCGAGTCATAGAGGAAGGATTCCGGTGACGTTCGAAGCCAATCTCGTCGCTGGAGGAGTCGGTCGAGGGTTTCAGTCGAAACTCTGCTTCTTCTGATCCACTACTGATCGATCGCCGATCTTCATCAATTGGAGTTCTCAAAGCTTTCAGAGGGGTTCTCTGAGGAGTTTGGAGCATTCCTGAATCACATCCGCAACCCGGCTGATCGAGAAGGAGGAGATCGGAAGAGCAATTCAGCGAGAGCATTGATCTACGGAGCACTGATCTGGGAAGCAATTTCTCTATCGATTTGTCGAGCTAGGGGGTTCATAGCCGGTTCTCGTGTGACGGAGAGAAAGATATTGGATTGAGGGAGGTTCTGGTGTTAGTTTTCTGTAATTTCCCATTTCTGAATTCTTAGTTGTCGCAGTTTCCATCAGCTTTCAGCTACTGATCGTTCGTTGTGACTAATCCAGTCATCATCTGATCAGTCTGTCGACCGATCAGACTTGTACCAGATCGGACTGGCGACCGATCAGGTAGGGTTCCAGCACAAATTAGCTATGTTTCTTGCTTTCAATTTGAAGTACGTGAACTAAACTTCATTTCTGCTATTTAGCTACAGCTTTGTTGTTTGCCTGATTTTGATATTAGTTTTTATCCTTAAATTCCATTATTTCATATTGAATTGTTCATTTCCAAGTTGGTTAAGTTTAGTATAGCAATTTCCTAGTTTAACTTTGTTTAGCTAAGCATTTCTTTCATTCCAATTTGAATTTTCATTCCTTATTGCGAAACAAACCTCCATTTTATTAGAAAACCCAAAACATTTGACGATAAACAAATTCAAGCTTGATTCAAACACTCACAACTAGTCCTTGAAAAAATACGACCTGAGGCCCCTATTCTACATTTAATTTTGTCAGCCAAGGGTTTTCAGTTATAAATATCTAAATTTGAGGCTCACTCATGACACCTGTTTTGTAGCCTTTCAAATTTTTGGCGCCGTTGCCGGGGAAACTAGTGTTGGTGCAAGTTGCATCAATGATGTTCTCCTCTAACTGTTTTAATGTTTGACAATATACTTAAGTCAGTGATATATTAAACAAGGGAAGGAGAGTCAAGAGAGGAGTAACAAAATGGACTAAAGTCCTAGTAAATCTAGGCAATAAGTCCTGGTTCGAAGAATTGGGCACTAAGTCCTGATCATGGATTGGGCACTAAGTCCTGGCAAAGCGCTGGGCACCGAAGACCTGCTCGGAAGGTGGGCACTAAGTCCTGGTCAAGGACTGGGCAAGAAGACCTGGCCGAGGGTTGGGCATCGAAGACCTGGTTCGAGGAATTGGGCACGAAGACCTGGCCGAGGGTTGGGCACCGAAGTCTTGGACTTAGGGTTTGGGCACGAAGTCTTGGTTCGAGGGATTGAGCAACTTAGCTGAGCGATGACTAAAGACAGAAGTAGAGACGGGTCGGGGTTTGGACGTCTCGAGATCCAAGAGTGTCGGAGGCTAAGTAAAAGTCCACCCGAAGGACTGGGTGGCAACCATCTCCTGAATGGAGTAGGTGAAAGGCGCGTTCTCGGGGGTGGGAACTTGCGTCGGTTCGACCTAGGGTTTCGTGGAAATCCGAAAGTCAGAACCAAGTCCTTAAGGTTAATATTGTGTGTATATTTTGCTTTGTATTCATGTATCTTGCAGGTACCAAGAATGGAAGACAAAGCAGGGAAACAACACACAACGCACCTGGTAGCCTGGAAGTCAGGCAACCCCATGGAATCAGGCCCCCCCCCCATCAATAGGGGTGCCTGAGTTAAAAAAGCAAAAAACAGTTCTGCGAAGGAACGCAGAACAGGCTTCCATGCAGGCGCCCGGGAGGATACAAGCGCCCGAGTTCAGATAGATGCCTAGGTCAAAGGTTTTATCAGCTGCGACAAGTTCGGCGTGGGGATAAGGTTTGACCAAGTCTATAGGGGCGCCCCAACGTATCAGGCGCCCGTATGAAGCCTATAAAAGGAGCTTCAACCCCTCTGCTTCGACACAACCTTCCAAAGCGATTCTGATCATTCTGACCAACGACAACGCGCTAAAGACGAGGCTCTACGACCAAGAGGCTCCAGGAGGAAGTGCACGGCACTTCGGAGGTCCAGATCGGCCGAGCGTCAAACCTTGTTTTGTTCGGTTTGCATTTATTATTCCGCACATAATTAATTATCTTTTTGATTGTACTTCTGCACTGTAGGGCGGGTTTACTCCGCCTTCAGAAATTCCGGAAAGGAGACCAATAATGGACTCACGCCGAGTACATAGGCCTTGGACGTACTGACCCAGGGGGGTTGGGAACCAAGTAAATAAATCCCGCGTGTCTGCTGTGTCTGTTCATTTTATTCGTTGTGTTTTACTTTTCCCGCTGCACTAACGCTCTGAGTCTACAACTATCGACGAGTTTTTCTACAAAGTTTTTCAAGATTGATATTCACCCCGCCCCCTCTATCGACGGCACCGGTCCTACAAGTGATATCAGAGCCTAGCCGCTCTTCACCAGACTAACCGCCGACGGAGCAACGACGCCAGGAGTTGAGGGGGAGCCCAGGGGTGAATCAGGTATAATTTAATTTTAAAATGTCAAATTTAAAATTCTATATTATATGCTTCACGTGCAAGGAGAGGGGGCACTATAAAAATCAGTACCCTACTCGTAAGAATCGTTCCTCACCGGCGACAAAGGATACACCAGCGCCAGAAGTCAGAAGGAACAAGGACCACATCAAATGCTTCAAATGCGAGAAATACGGACACTACAAAAATAAGTGTCCGGCAAAGGTACGTAAGATTTATGTTCCGAAAATTTTTAAATCTCCTGCACTTTCGTATGTAAAGTATTTAGATAATTTTACTGAAAAATTAAATTGTGCAAATAGGCAAATTAACTCTTTAATTATCAATATTAATATATTAATCTGTAAAATTAATTCTGAAATTAATTCTGAAAATAGATTTGATAATTTTGCTGTTATTAATCCTGAAATCAGATCTGATAAAATTATAGAAATTCAATATGAAAATCCTTTAGATAATTATGAATTCAAATTTGAAAATCCTTTGTATAAATTTGAACTCAAATTTGAAAATCTTTTAGATAATTATGAATTCAAATTTGAAAATCTTAAAGATAATTCTAAAGATAATCCTGAAATTATTGAAATTATTTCTGAGGATAAACATGATTTTGTTGAAAATATTCTTGAGGATAATAAAGATGAAATTCTCATAGATGATAACTTAATTATAGATAATATTGAAGATTATTATAAAACTTTAACTAGTGACCCAAATTACTCCACCTACTTTGAGGATGAGGAGGATATGGAATTTTTTAAGATCAAGACCATAATTAATAAAGTTCACAAAGGTTCAAATAAATCAGAATTATTAGAAAAACTTGAAAAGATAAATAAAGAAGAAATAGTAAGGGAATCAGATATTTTCGAAATAATGAAGATGATGAAATTAGACTCACAACTTTTGACCAACCCAGAAATCTTGAAAATTAAATCAAGATAAACCTTAAAAACTTTGATTAAATTTTAATTAATTTTTAAACCTTAACTTAATCCTTTAGTTTTAAGATCAATTAATTCTTAACTTTAATTAATCCTTAATTTATTAATTTAAATGTTAATTAATTTGAAATTAATCCTTAACTTAATTTTCCTTAATCAACTTAAATTAATCCTTAATTAATACAACCTTAATTAATTCAAATAAATTCAATTAAACCTTAATAAATTCAATTAAACCTTAATAACCTTAATTAATTCAAATAAATTCAATTAAACCTTAATAAATTCAATTAATTCAAATAAATTCAAGTTAATTCAATTAAATCTTAATTAAATCAAATTCAAGTTAACTCAAATTAATTCAATTAAATCTTAATTAAATCAAATTCATATTAACTTAAATTAATTAAATCTTAATTAAATCAAATTCAAGTTAATTCAATTAAATCTTAATTAAATCAAATTCAAATTAATTCAACAAAATCTTAATTAAATCAAATTCAAATTAACTTAATTAAATCTTAGTTAATCAACCCTTAGTTAATTCAAATGATTCAAATTAATTCAATCCTTAATTAATTTAATTTAACTTAACTAATCCTTAATTAACTCAATTCCAATTAATTCTTAAATAACTTAAACTCGAACTAAAATAAAATTTTACCCAAACTGAAACAATCAAAATTAACAACATTAAATATGTCAAAGTGGGTTGGCATATTTGCGAGTTCACACGACATGTATCAAATCGGGAATTTGATACATTTTTAGAAACATAATTAAAATGCTTGTTGACTTGTTTGACTCATGCATAATTGCCATGTCATGCATCTGCTATTTTCCTTAATATATGACATGTCATTCATATTTAAATGCATGATTTAAAATGGTTATAGGAAAAAGAATAGTTTAAACTTGAACAACTTAGTATTAGGCGGAGGTGAGATGATAGTACATTAGAGAATCCCTTCTAATAAGGTCAAATATATTCTACTTGGTCTGTTTAGTCTGGTGGAACTAGCCGAAGCTACAGATCCAAAACCTAAGTTAGTTAGACCAAAATCTCTCAAGAAGCAACTTGAAGATGAATTTTCATAAAAGGCTTTGTCAAGGAAATGGTTGATGATCCAATAAGGTTACGGCCAAAGAAGGCCTAGTGCCTCGCTAAGACCTAGAAGTCAATTACTGAAAATCAAATTCACTTTACTATTGCTAGATTTGAATCTAACACAAGTTTAAATTAAATCTTAGATTTAATAATGAATTAAAAAAAATAATTCAAGCATCTCACAATGCACCCATAGGCAACCATGCTTGCTGTATTGAGACATCTAGAATGGGTGAGATGTTAAGGACTAATAAACTGAAAAATATTTTTCAAAACTGTTTTTCAAAATTGCTAGGATATGTTTCTAAAAATATATTTTCAAAATAGTGCTTCAACATAATAATATTTTTATGGAATTCATGCTTGTTTGGTTGAATATATATTATATGTTTTCAAAAATTATATCCTTTTAAAAATTGTTTGACTCACGCAATTAGACACAAGCCTCTTAGGACAACACTAAAGTTCCTTAAGGCACTTAGATAGAGTCAAACGGTATCGGGTACAGGGGGAGTGTTTTCACTCTTTTGAAATGATTTTCGAAAACTGCATCTTAAACATTATTATCATTTGAAAATACTTTTCAAAGACTGTACTTTAATCATTATCACTTGTGTTTCCAAAAAAGGCTTATGCTCTAAAAATTATATTTTCAAAAATTACCTGTTGCTTTGACTTTGATAAACCCTAAAGACACAGAGGAAGGTCCACTTCATGATCTACAAAGACTTCTAGGATGTGTCAGATCTAGGGGGAGTCTGAGTCAAACTTCTGAAAAGTTTTTTTTATTTTTATTTGTTTTGAAATTATTAGATAATTTCTTTGATTTGCACTAAACCCTAAAGACTTAGAGGAAGAGTACTTGTGGTCAACAAGCTTCCTAGGACTGGGTCAAGTTTAGGGGAAGGTCAAATTAAAAGAATTATTTAATAACATGTTTTCATGAACTATATCTTCAAAATCTTGCTGAAAATATAAGTCTTTCAAAATACTATTATTCTATTTTTCAGAATTTTTGTGGCTTATGAAATTGTTTTTGAAATAATATTTACTTAGGTTGGAGAATTTTCAGGACACTTAGGAAAATGCCCTTGTAGTTAACAAGGTTTCCTATGATTGTGTCAGACTGGAAGATAAACCAAGTCAAGTAAAATATTATGTCTTCAAAAATTCATAGATTTTTCAAAATGTACTTACATACATTTTCAAAATACTATCATTTTTTTTTGCCTATCTGTTCAGAAATAGTACTTATTTGAATTTGGAGAATTTTCCAGGACACTTAGGAAAATGTCCTTGTAGTCAACAAGGTTTCCTAGGATTGTGTTAGACTGGAAAAGGAACCATGTCAAGTACTTATACTTCTCAAAAATTCTAATTTTTTTAAAAGGTACTTATATTTTTCAAAGTCTAATCTTTTTCAAAAGTACTTATACTTCTCAAAATTCATAATAATTTCAAAGTACTTAATTTTTCAAAATTCATATTTTTCAAAGTACTTAGGTTTTTCAAAAATTCTAATAATTTTCTATGTACCTATACTTTTCAAAAATGCATAATATTTTTTTTTTCAAAAGTACTTAGATTGTCAAAAATTGCAAAAGTACTTAGATTTTCCAAAAAGACTCAATCTATTCTTTCAAAAGTACATAATATCTTTTAAAGCTCATAGTATTCTTTCAAAAATACGGCATTTTCTAAAAAAAAAACCAATATTGTTTAAGTTTTCTGAGTTCAAAATAATTAAGTACTTAGTTTTACGCTATGCTTTCAAAAACTTATACTAAGTGTTTTCATAAAGAACCAAATGTTCTCATTGTTGACGCAAGTATTTCTGGTGATTTTTGATGTATGACAAAGGGGGAGAGATGTGCTTAAGTTAGAAAATTTTTGGTGTCTTCCAGAAGGATCAATGAAAATCAAAATATTTTTTTTTCAAAAAAGTACTTAGATTGTTGGTGCAAGTTAGCCCTTTCAACCAATCTAACTTAAGATATTGTCAAACATCAAAAAGGGGAAGATTGTTGGTGTAAGTTGCATCAATGATGTTCTCCTCTAAGTGTTTTAATGTTTGACAATATACTTAAGTCAGTGATACATTAAACAAGGGAAGGGGAGTCAAGAGAGGAGTAACAAAATGGACCAAAGTCCTAGTAAATCTAGGCAATAAGTCCTGGTTCGAAGAATTGGGTAATAAGTCCTGGTTTGAAGAATTGGGCACTAAGTCCTGATCATGGATTGGGCACTAAGTCCTGGCAAAGGGCTGGGCACCGAAGACCTGCTCGGAAGGTGGGCACTAAGTCCTGGTCAAGGACTAGGCAAGAAGACCTGGCCGAGGGTTGGGCACCGAAGACCTAGTTCGAGGAATTGGGCACGAAGACCTGGCCGAGGTTGGGCACCGAAGACCTAGTTCGAGGAATTGGGCACGAAGACCTGGCCGAGGGTTGGGCACCGAAGACCTAGTTCGAGGAATTGGGCACGAAGACCTGGCCGAGGGTTGGGCACCGAAGTCCTGGACTTAGGGTTTGGGCATGAAGTCTTGGTCCGAGGGATTGAGCAACTTAGCTGAGCGATGACTAAGGACAGAAGTAGAGACGGGTCGGGGTTCAGACGTCTCGAGATCCGAGAGTGTCGGAGGCTAAGTAAAAGTCCACCCGAAGGACTGGGTGGCAACCATCTCCTGAATGGAGTAGGTGAAAGGCGCATTCTCGGGGGTGGGAACTTGCGTCGGTTCGACCTAGGGTTTCGTGGAAATCCGAAAGTCAGAACCAAGTCCTTAAGGTTAATATTGTGTGTATATTTGCTTTGTATTCATGTATCTTGCAGGTACCAAGAATGGAAGACAAAGTAGAGAAACAACACACAACGCACCTGGTAGCCTGGAAGTCAGGCGCCCCCATCAATGGGGGCGCCCCATGGAATCAGGCGCCCCCATCAATAGGGGCGCCTGAGTTAAAGAAGCAAAAAATAGTTCTGTGAAGGAACGCAGAACAGGCTTCCATTCAGGCGCCCGGGAGGATACAGGCGCTCGAGTTTAGGTAGGCGCCTAGGTCAAAGGTTCTATCAGCTGCGACGAGTTCGACGCGGGGATAAGATTTGACCAAGTCTATAGGGGTGCCCCCAACGTATCAGGCGCCCGTATGAAGCCTATAAAAGGGGCTTCGACCCCTCTGCTTCAGACACAACCTTCCAGAGTGATTCTGATCATTCTGACCGACGACAACGCGATAAAGATAAGGCTCTACGACTGAGAGGCTCCAGGAGGAAGTGCGCAGCACTTCAGAGGTCCAGTTCGGCCGAGCGTCAAACCTTGTTTTGTTTGGTTTGCATTTATTATTCCGCACATAATTAATTATCTTTTTGATTGTACTTCTGCACTGTAAGACGAGTTTACTCCACCTCCGAAAATTCTGGAAAGGAGACCAATAGTAGACTCACGCTGAGT
The DNA here is from genome assembly GCA_024364735.1 of Boesenbergia rotunda. Taxonomy (NCBI): domain Eukaryota; kingdom Viridiplantae; phylum Streptophyta; class Magnoliopsida; order Zingiberales; family Zingiberaceae; genus Boesenbergia; species Boesenbergia rotunda. The sequence continues at coordinate 413,154 of JAGFNQ010000957.1, read as the reverse complement.
ACATAGGCTTTGGACGTACTGATCCAGGGGGGTCGGGAACCAAGTAAATAAATCCTGCGTGTCTGCTGTGTCTGTTTGTTTTATTCGTTCTGTTTTACTTTTTCCGCTGCATTAACGCTCTGAGTCTAGAACGATCGACGAGTTTTTCTACAAAGTTTTTTAAGGTCGATATTCACCCCCCCTCTATCGACGGCACCGGTCCTACAACTAGTTGAGTTTGTTTGATTTAGCTTGTGTGCTTATTTCCATATTTTGAGATCTATTACACTTGTTTCATTTTTCTATATACATTTGTTGCGATTTGTATTTGTGTATGACCAGATCTGCAGGTGGTAATCTTGAGGAATTTGATCCTGAAATTGAGAGGACTTTCAGAGCAAGGAGGAACTAAGTCAGAGTTTCAGAGGCTTTTGACATTATTTCTACTCAGTCTATTTCCACTCATTCAGGCGATCATATGGCAGACCACCATAAAACCATGAAGGAACTAGCAGCACCTAATGATGCTTTCCAGTACTCATGCATTGCTTATCCAGAGCTTACTGGTGACTTTGAGCTGAGGACAGGCTTGATTCATTTATTGCCTAAATTTCAAGGACGGTCTGGAGAGGATCCCAACAGACACTTACATGAATTTCATGTAGTCTGCTCCACCATAAAGCCTCAGGGGATTTCAGAAGAGAATATCAAGCTGAGAGCATTTCTATTTTCCCTAACTGGAGCAGCTAAGGATTGGTTCTACTATCTGCCCACTGGACATGTATCTAGTTGGATATCTATGAAGAAGGCATTCTTAGAGAAGTACTTCCAAGCATACAAAACTGCAATCATCAGAAAGATTATTTGTGACATTCAGCAAGTAGTGGGAGAGACCCTGTATGATTATTGGGAAAGATTCAACAAGCTTTGCTCTAGTTGCCCTCAGCACCAGATCAGTGAGCAGCTCCTTATTCAGTACTTCTACGAGGGTCTACTCCAGATGGATAGGATTATGATTGATGCTGCAGCTGGAGGAGCATTAGTAAACAAAACACCGGATCAAGCTAGGGAGTTGATTTCAAACATGACAGAAAATTCACAACAGTTTGGGAGTAGAGCTTTGTCCACTAGAGGAGTTAATGAGGTTCAGATGGTTTCTAATGAGCAAAAGGAAATTAAAAATTCTTTGATGGAGCTTACTTCCCTGGTGAAGCAAATGACTTTAAACAATGTGAACCAAAATCAGAATTTTCCAGTACCTTGATGGCCCCGAAATACTAGATTAAATTGTCACGAAAGTGTGAGACCATCAGAATTTAAATATGAATGAAATGCTGGAAACCCTTTTTGCAATCAAGAACAAAAGCGTAGTAAAGGGGCCACAGGTCGTATTTTTCTCGGGGCTAGTTGACGTTGTTCGATTCAAGCTTGTATTTAGGTGTCGTTTGTGTTTTTGGGTTTCAAATAAAATCTGGGTTTTGTTTTCAATTCAGAATGAAATGACAATTAAAATGGAGGAAACCAAACTAATGAATCAAATAATGTGATGGCAAGTAATCATTCAACCAATGGAAACCGAATCGAGCTAGAGGATTTAACTAAAGTTTAGAAAAGCAAACTTAAATTCCAATGCACAATAATTACTGATTCAAGAAAATGGAGGCTGTGATGGAAGTTTTCGTAAACAAATGAACTTAACACACTGAAAAACATGCGTAATGCAGAAATTCAACAAGCACCCAAATTCAACTCAAATTAGCTATGATTTTTGGAAGCAAACCAATGCAAAGAAAATTCAGGGATTCTAAGGGTGATATCAATAGATTTCAAAAATTCTCCTACACCCAAAAACTAGTGAAATTCTATTGCAAACAAGTGCCAAAACAGCTTGGCACGCAAGCTGATCCCTATGTGCCAAAATCTGAACCCTTTGTGCCAAAAACTGATTTTATCAGCCCAAAAATGCCACTGACCGGATGTAGTTTGATAAGCAACCTATCAATGCATGACCTTGCAAATATGAATGAGGAATTCCGAGTCAAAAATGATGCTCAACCAAATCTGCCCCTATTGCAGAAATCAAATGGACTTGAATTGCAGGGAATTCATGCAGGAATTTAGCAGGCAGAAATTCGAATCAATTAGATGCAGATCACGCAAACAGCTGACATCAAATACTGGAACCTAAATGCATTACTTTACTAACACAACTCAGAATTTGTAGCTAACAATGTTCATCAGAAGATGAACTGGCAGATATAGAATTTCAGCTGCATAAATCAGGATTGATGCAAACTAGCTGAGTTGAAGTGCAGAAATACAACCGAATGGAAGCAAATTCAGATCTCATGCACCAACATACTAAATGCTATCTTTAATTTCAGAGAATGAACTAAACACACATCCATTTTGAAATAACTGAAAACTTTGAAACTGAACAGAAAGTTGCATGAAAAGAAATCTGATACGAAGCTAAAGAAATTGGCACGCAAGAAATAAAATTGCAAACTACTTGAATTTGAATCTAATTATCACTTAAACAAGCTCTTAACTACTTAGCATCTAAGAATTAAAACCTAATTAAGCTGAAACCATTAAGAATCGAAGTTAACTAATTCTGAAACAAAAACATAAACTAAATTACAGCAGTGATGAAATTTCAGCTACTTTAACAGAAATTAGCTAAAGAAATCTACTCCTCAACTCAAGAGCTCCTTGGTCGTCAATCAAGGGAGAACCTCGGACCCGCAAGCTCCGCAAATCAGTGAAGATACGTCTCTGCTACTGAAACAGATCAAAACCTGCTCAAACTGAAATCAGCTTCCGAATTCTTCAATCTCACTGTTGTGGCTTGCGAATTGGATTTGGGAATGACCGAGACCTTCCAGGGAACCCCTCTGGTCAGCTCGGATGTAGTGGAAATGGATCACAGCTGAGTTCGTTGAAGTTGGATAGTGAAACTGCCGAGACCTCGCGCAGCTTCGCTATTGAGCAGAAATCAATTCTGAAACCTCGCTGAGATTCTCTTCACTAACCTAACCCTTGCCTTGATGATGAATTGAGGGATCGCGCCTCCTTGATGAAGAAATCTAGCTAAAAACAGTGAAGAAAACAAACGAAGAAGGAGCTGCGGCGGAGACGCGACAGGGAAGACTGCGCAGAAAATTTGATTAAATAGTTATCAACGGACGGCCCAGATTGATCGGAGGAGATCCAACGGCTGATCTTGCTCTGATTTGAGCCAAACTTTTATGGTGATGATCTGGGGTCAGGATCTGCCTCGTGGTAGCTCGGATCCTCCAGATGTGCAACGGATGGTCCAGATCAACTCTATCTGTGAATGGACGCTCTAGAGCCCTCCTTGCTTGATCCAACGGTTGATTGAGCTCTGATTGGAATGAAACCTTCAGATCTTGATCATAGAGCTTGATCAACCCTAACCCTAGCTCGGATTGCTTCAGATCGTCCCGGATGGCTCAGATTTAGCCGCTCTTGAATCGGACGGCCCGGATTAATTGTAAGCTTGATAATTTGATCCGGTTCACTTCTGACTCAAGTTTGACCCAATATGCCCTATGTCCATGAACCCTTTCATGCCTACAAAAATATATCAGAAAATTAGTGGCCAAATAATCCATTTTAATGCAAATTTGCAATTAAGTCCAAAATAATAGTAAGTTCTAAAACCTAGGGCAATTTCACAATTAAACAATAAAATCATAGGTCAAACATGGATTTTAGCAATTAAAATAGTCAACAAAATGGTACTTATCAACTCCCCCACATTTAACCTTGAGCGTCTCGCGAAACAACTGAATATGTATCCCCTAGATTTTCTTAAGCATAATTAGAAGCAAATGAAAAGAAATTACCTAAGGTTGTCAATTCTAATAAATCTAAGCTCTATGGATTAGTATCTTGTCTTTAAATCAACAACTTATCCTTTTCATCAATCATGAGTCATTGAGATGAATTTAAATCACTAGCCTTTCAAGGGAAGTTTTGGTGGCTCTCTCCTTAAATTCTAACTTGATGATGGAAGTGGAGCTCACTCAAACACACATGCTTCTTGCACTACCATAGGCTTGCTTATTATCTACTCTCCACCATTAATCAAGATTAGGATCAACATCTACAAAAACAAATGGAAACATGAAAAAATGGTGAGAAATGGAGTAAAAATCAAGAAAATGGAAAAATTGATGGAGTGGGAGACTTGGTTGCTCCAAAAATGTTTCCAATGTGCTTTGCCCCTCCTTTCAGTCCTCTAATGAATAACAAAGTGTGGTGAAGTCGAACTATGGCATTGTCCTTCAAGAATTTGAATAAAAACCCTTCCTTGGTCTAATATGCCAAATTTCTCTTTTGCGTGCCAATCTTGTTTCTCCATTCTCTTTTCTGATTTTTCTCTTTTCCTTTCTTTTCTCTACTGAAATTAGAATGATGGTGGAACAAATCTTCAATTTGGATGAGAGAAACTTCAATGATTTTATAGTGCCAAAGCTCAATGGTGTGCCACTTGGTTCTCCTCTTTGCTTACCAACTGTTTTGTTCTTCTTCTCTCTTTTTTTTTCCGGTTCTATTTTTTTTCTGTGTTTCATGTTTCAGTTTCATGCCCAATGATTCAGATCTTTCAATATCTGATTTCTCAAAACAATTAACATCAATTGGTACTTGCATCAATTGGTAGTGGAAGAATTAAAATTTTCACTTGAAAGCTTCTACACTGCAATTTTTTCTTTCTTTCTTCTGTTCTGATAAACTCTCCAAAATCATTCTGCAAGTTCGGTTTGAAGGCAGCAAGGCATTGATGATTTAGAAAGCAAGAATTCAATTAGAAATTGGTACAAACTGCCTTACTAGCTTCCCCCACTGAATTTTTTTCGAATGCAGAAATTCACAGCATCTTTTCATAGATTTTTCAGCACTTTGCAGATTCCTTTGCATTCAGTTGGTTGCATTTCAGCAGCTACAAGTCCCTCGGCAGATTACAGCTCTGCACATACTGCTTGTATTTTCAGCTCCAGATTTTCCTGCATTTCCCTGCTTCAATCAGCTTAAATTAAGCTTCATCAGCCTTCGGTTCAGATTTTTCAGCTTGGGTTCAGCTAGAATTCGGCTTCCAGAATTAGCTTCCATTCAAATTGTCTTCAGCTGAAATTCAGATTCTACTTTTGCACAAACAGCTGCAATTTTCTGAAATTACAGCCTATGTATAGCTGCAATTGCGTGCCACTTTTAGACTTTGGCTCAGCCTCTCTTTTCTTTTCTTGATTTCCAATCTGTCCAGCAGCAACTTCAGATTGTAACACCTTGTTTCTGAATTTTATCACTTCCAAACTTCCTACTCCAAATCTCACTGCATTTCTGTTTTGTTCTTCTCTACTGCAATTTCCAGATTTTTTTTTCTGTATTTTCCTTCTCTGATTTCAGCAGCTACTCGGCTGCTACAATTTCATCAGCTCTTCAATTCAGATGGTCTTCAGCATGGAGATCAGATTCCAACACTCGGCAGCTTCTGTGGTCAGCTCTACATTTCTTAACTCCATCCAAATTTAGTTTTCACTTGATACTAATCTGTGCCAAGTCTAAACCACAGTCCTAGTCCTTTCAATCTGAGTTTTTCTTGTTCTGTCCCTGTAGTGGAGATTCAACAACAGCTCTCAATAGATTCTTAAGCAATTTTGCAGCTTCACATGCATAAGGTATTCGATTAAGCTTAAGACTTAGCATGGTTTGCTTCCAATGCGTGCCAACTTGTCTTAGCTCTGCTTCTGAATTTTTTTTTCTTTTTCTCTTTTGCTCTCAATTTCAGCTTCATGGCAGATTCATTGCAAAAACTTTGATTTCTCCAAATGAATACATCACATGGTAATGGAGAGTTGAATGCTTCACTAGGTAAGTTGATACATTGCCATTTTTTTCTTTTTTTGCACTGATTTTTCTTTGCTTGCCATTTAAGTCTTCAAAATATGATAAGGAAACTCAATTTCCAATTGCTTCCATCTCTCTAGCTCATTCTTGGTACCAAACATCACTCACTTGGCACATGAATTTTTTTTTTTTCGAGTTGAAATGCATCCTTGATAAAAATTGCTTCCAAATCACTAATCACTCCCCCACACTTAAATCTTTGTCCGTCTCGGGCAAAATAGTATCAAGAAAATATCTCAAGCAAACAAATCCATAGACAAATTGGGGTTAAGATTAGGAATAAGGAAAGGTAAATAGAATAGAATAGACAAATTGATGTGGAAAGGTGAATAAAATGATTAGTCCCTATAGATGTGATCCAACCATTGAAATATGATTTTGAAAGAACCTAAACAAGTTCTAGAATACAATAACATGTGTGTATCATAAAATACGGCTAATTTCACTAGGTAAAAATTATCCATCTCAAATCATCAATTAAGAATCTAAAGCAAAATCGTACTCAAGCATCCAAGATTTCATCCATTAGCTCAAACCCTAAGTTTTGACAACCAAATTTATTTTATTTTCAAAAGGCTCTAAAATGCTATGGAGATAACCTAGAGGGATACTTTTATTTCTACTCATGCATTTATTAGCAAGGACATTCTACTTCTAGAAAGCATGAAAATGAAAAATGCTATAAAAGAAAATACAAGAAAGAAATATCTCCCCTTTTATTCTGGTGGACGGAGTCTATCCAGAAGTAGCCTCCATCTTGGTAGTGGAGGAGTCTGGGTGGCTGGGAGAATTAGGACTCCCCCACACTTGAACTTTTCAAAAATTTTCTCCGGTGGCCGCAGGCGATTTAGGTTCAGAATCCATGTAAGAGGTGGAGTGCTTTGAATTAGAGTAAAATCATCTCCTCCTTCTTTCTGCCTTTCAGAAGTCCTTCCAGGAGGCTGAAGTCTGTTCAGTTGGAGCATCCACTCCTGGAGTCTTCTGGACCCTGCAAAACAATGTAATACCTTTCTCAAGCGTGCAGGGTCAGAAAGAAATAAAATAATATCAGTCTCTGCATGAAATGTATCTGAATCTGCATCATATCCAATTAAATCAATTTGTGGTGCCTCAATAAATTTTTCACAATTATTTTCAGCATAAGATATATCAATAAATTCATCAGAATCAATAAAGTCAGCACTAGGTACCTTTTTGAATTTTTCTGAACAAAGAGGAGAAATACTTACCTGAGCGTGCTGGAGAATACCTGAAGGTTCTATAATAGTAGATGTATCTGTGACCTCCTCCTGGTCAAGTTCATGCTCCTCTTCAGCCTCACTCTCTGGTGGACAATCAACTGGTGATCCTTGGGTGCTTGCTTCCACCATGCAAGTCCCTACACTTTCTGGTTCATCTTCTGAATCTTGTGGTGGTCCCTGGGGCTTAGTGCAATCCCCTACACCTATGGAATCATCTCCTATGCATTCTTCTTCTGAAATATCTGCAACAACAACATTAGAAAAATTAGGACCATCAGTAATATTATCATCACAAAATAAAAGTCTAGAATGGTCCTGCGGAGCTTCAGTTTTTTCTTCTGGAGCTGAAAAATTTGGAATTGGATTTTGAATAGGAGTCTCCGGAGGGATGCATGCTGTAGGTGCCCCGATTTTCATGATTTCTTATTCTTCTTCTTCTACCAAATTTCTAAGATCACTTGAAGAAGGACTTGACCATGCAATAGGGTCACCTTGAACTGATATAAAACCAACTCCGGGGCTCTCAGAATTAAAAGCAACTTGAGAAGATAATGGTTCTGATCCTTGGGCTTTTATCTGATTCAATTTATCTTGCATGTTTTGTTGTTGTTGTTGTTGTTGAAAATTTTGCTGAAACAATTCTTCAACCCTCTGTTGGGGCACATTTCCTCCACTAGAACTCCCATAGCCTCCTTGGTTAGCATAGCTTCTTGATTGATTTTGAAAGGATGAAGTAGGCTGAAAATTTTGAGCTAGCTGATTTTGTTGAAAACATGGCTGTTGGGGCTGATTAAATGGCTGAGATGCTTGGAAACCTTGCTGGGAATTGTAGGGATGAGATGCTTGGAAACCTTGCTGGGAAAAAATCTATGGCGAGGGCTGAAAATTCTGATTCAAGGGCTGTGATGGTTGAAAATTTTGTTGATTTGGAGCTTGGAAAGCTGGGAATGATTGAAAGCCTTGCTGCCCTTGATAAGGTTGCTGGAATTGAGGTTCAAATGGCTGGAATTGTTGCTGAAATTGTTGGGAATTAGGCTGAAACGGGGGCTGAAAATTTTGAAAACCCTGCCGTGAGTTCTGGAATTGATTCTGGAATGGCTGAAAACTTTGCTGATTTTGCTGAAACCCTTGCTGGAAACTCTGTGAGAGCGGCTGTGGTTGCTGGAAATTGTGATCTTGTGACTGAAAACCATGGTATTGCTGCTGTGAACTCTGAAATGAGGGCTGATTTTGCTGAAATTGATGATTGGAAGGCGGTTGTTGGTAAAAAGAGTTTCCATACTTCAAATTTGGATGGTCCCTCCAACCCTGATTGTAGGTAGATGAGTAGGGGTCATTTCTTTGTTGGAATTGAGCTCTAGCCAAGGCCGCAACCGATTCATCTTGTTGGAGATTTGGACAAAGGTCCGAATTATGTTCTTGGCTTGAACAAATGCTACATACTCTTGTAACTTGATTTGGAAATGAAGTTGTTGGAAAATTTGAGGCTTGGTTCACATTGTTCAATGCCATTTGCTTTACTAAAGATGTCAACTCCAACAATGAGCTCTCCAACAATGAGCTCTTACTTTCTTTTTGTTCATTAGACAACACTTGAGCTTCATTAACCCCTCTTGTAGTGAGTGCTCTACTCCCGAATTGTTGAGAATTCTCCGCCATGTTAGAAATGAGTTCTCTAGCTTGCTCCGGAGTTTTGTTTACTAAGGCTCCCCCTGCCGTCGCATCAATCATGCTCCTATCCATAGGTAATAAACCTTCATAAAAATATTGCACAAGAAGTTGCTCACTAATTTGGTGTTGAGGACAGCTAGAGCATAACTTCTTGAACCTCTCCCAATAATCATAAAGGGACTCTCCAACCACTTGTTGAATGCCACAAATACTTTTTCTGATAATGGCGATTCTGGAGGCTGGAAAATATTTTTCAAAAAAGCTTCCTTCATAGTGATCCAACTAGACACGTGCCCAGTAGGCAGATAATAAAACCAATCTTTTGCTGCTCCTGTCAGTGTAAAGGGGAAAGCTCTCAGCTTGATATCTTCTTCAGAAATGCCCTGAGGCTTCATAGTAGAGCATACAACATGGAACTCGTGCAGGTGTCTATTTGGATCTTCTTCAGATAATCCCTGGAACTTGGGCAGCAATTTGATGAGTCCAGATCTGAGCTCAAAATCTCCAGCCAGCTCCGGATAAGCAATGCTGGAGTACTAAAATGAAACATCTGGCACTGCGAGTTCCTTCATAGTCTTCTGGTGGTCTGCCATGATATTGCCTGAGTGAGTGGAAATAGTCTGAATAGGAGGAATATCTGTAGTTTCAGAAAGAATGCCCTGACTCCTCCTGGCTTTGAAAGTCACCACCTGTAGACCTGGTCATAAAACCAAAACAAATCGCAGTAAAAGTGGATAAAGAGATAAAACAAATAAAATCAGATCACCAGAAATAGCAATAAGCACAAAAATAAAACAGAACCCAATGATATGTCTAAAAGCATACAAGCAAAAATCAAACAAATCAACTAGTTGCTTCCCCGGCAACGGCGCCAAAAATTTGATGGCCCCGAAATACTAGATTAAATTGTCACGAAAGTGTGGGACCATCAGAATTTAAATATGAATGAAATGCTGGAAACCCTTTTTGCAATCAAGAACAAAAGCGTAGTAAAGGGGCCACAGGTCGTATTTTTCTCGGGGCTAGTTGACGTTGTTCGATTCAAGCTTGTATTTAGGTGTCGTTTGTGTTTTCGGGTTTCAAATAAAATCTGAGTTTTGTTTTCAATTCAGAATGAAATGGCAATTAAAATGGAGGAAACCAAACTAATGAATCAAATAATGTGATGGCAAGTAATCAATCAACCAATGGAAACCGAATCGAGCTAGAGGATTTAACTAAAGTTTAGAAAAGCAAACTTAAATTCCAATGCACAATAATTACTGATTCAAGAAAATGGAGGCTGTGATGGAAGTTTTCGTAAACAAATGAACTTAACACACTGAAAAACATGCGTAATGCAGAAATTCAACAAGCACCCAAATTCAACTCAAATTAGCTATGATTTTTGGAAGCAAACCAATGCAAAGAAAATTCAGGGATTCTAAGGGTGATATCAATAGATTTCAAAAATTCTCCTACACCCAAAAACTAGTGAAATTCTGTTGCAAACAAGTGCCAAAACAGCTTGGCATGCAAGCTGATCCCTATGTGCCAAAATCTGAACCCTTTGTGCCAAAAACTGATTTTATCAGCCCAAAAATGCCACTGACCGGATGTAGTTTGATAAGCAACCTATCAATGCATGACCTTGCAAATATGAATGAGGAATTCCGAGTCAAAAATGATGCTCAACCAAATCTGCCCCTATTGCAGAAATCAAATGGACTTGAATTGCAGGGAATTCATGCAGGAATTTAGCAGGCAGAAATTCGAATCAATTAGATGCAGATCACGCAAACAGCTGACATCAAATACTGGAACCTAAATGCATTACTTTACTAACACAACTCAGAATTTGTAGCTAACAATGTTCATCAGAAGATGAACTGGCAGATATAGAATTTCAGCTGCATAAATCAGGATTGATGCAAACTAGCTGAGTTGAAGTGCAGAAATACAACCGAATGGAAGCAAATTCAGATCTCATGCACCAACATACTAAATGCTATCTTTAATTTCAGAGAATGAACTAAACACACATCCATTTTGAAATAACTGAAAACTTTGAAACTGAACAGAAAGTTGCATGAAAAGAAATCTGATACGAAGCTAAAGAAATTGGCACGCAAGAAATAAAATTGCAAACTACTTGAATTTGAATCTAATTGTCACTTAAACAAGCTCTTAACTACTTAGCATCTAAGAATTAAAACCTAATTAAGCTGAAACCATTAAGAATCGAAGTTAACTAATTCTGAAACAAAAACATAAACTAAATTACAGCAGTGATGAAATTTCAGCTACTTTAACAGAAATTAGCTAAAGAAATCTACTCCTCAACTCCTCCTCAACTCAAGAGCTCCTTGGTCGTCAATCAAGGGAGAACCTCGGACCCGCAAGCTCCGCAAATCAGTGAAGATACGTCTCTGCTACTGAAACAGATCAAAACCTGCTCAAACTGAAATCAGCTTCCGAATTCTTCAATCTCACTGTTGTGGCTTGCGAATTGGATTTGGGAATGACCGAGACCTTCCAGGGAACCCCTCTGGTCAGCTCGGATGTAGTGGAAATGGATCACAGCTGAGTTCGTTGAAGTCGGATAGTGAAACTGCCGAGACCTCGCGCAGCTTCGCTATTGAGCAGAAATCAATTCTGAAACCTCGCTGAGATTCTCTTCACTAACCTAACCCTTGCCTTGATGATGAATTGAGGGATCGCGCCTCCTTGATGAAGAAATCTAGCTAAAAACAGTGAAGAAAACAAATGAAGAAGGAGCTGCGGCGGAGACGCGACAGGGAAGACTGCGCAGAAAATTTGATTAAATAGTTATCAACGGACGGCCCAGATTGATCGGAGGAGATCCAACGGCTGATCTTGCTCTGATTTGAGCCAAACTTTTATGGTGATGATCTGGGGTCAGGATCTGCCTCGTGGTAGCTCGGATCCTCCAGATGTGCAACGGATGGTCCAGATCAACTCTATCTGTGAATGGACGCTCTAGAGCCCTCCTTGCTTGATCCAACGGTTGATTGAGCTCTGATTGGAATGAAACCTTCAGATCTTGATCATAGAGCTTGATCAACCCTAACCCTAGCTCGGATTGCTTCAGATCGTCCCGGATGGCTCAGATCTAGCCGCTCTTGAATCAGACGGCCCGGATTAATTGTAAGCTTGATAATTTGATCCGGTTCACTTCCGACTCAAGTTTGACCCAATATGCCCTAAGTCCATGAACCCTTTCATGCCTACAAAAATATATCAGAAAATTAGTGGCCAAATAATCCATTTTAATGCAAATTTGCAATTAAGTCCAAAATAATAGTAAGTTCTAAAACCTAGGGCAATTTCACAATTAAACAATAAAATCATAGGTCAAACATGGATTTTAGCAATTAAAATAGTTAACAAAATGGTACTTATCATACCTCCACCTTCAAGCCAAGTGATGAGGTTGTGTAGTATTTGCTCAAGCAAAGAACACAACTCGGATTTATGTCCTAACCTCCAACAAGATGAAACACTAGCGGCGTTGACTAGAGGACAATTTCAAGCCAAGAATAACCCCTACTCATCTACTTATAATCTGGGTTGGAGGGATCATCCAAATTTAAAGTATGGCAACTCTTTTTATCAACAAAACCCATCACAACAACCATTTCAATAGCCTCAACCTAATTTCCAGCAAAATCAGCAAGGGCAGCCATAATTTCAGAGTTTTCAGCAACCAATTCAGCAATTTCAGCAACCCTTTCAACAAAATCAGCCACCTTTTCAAGGAAATCAGCAAGGGTTCCAAGGTAATCTGAATTATCATCAAGGATATCAGTTTCCACAGCAAGGATTTCAGCCTTACAACCAAAATTTCCAGCCCTCAAATCAGAGTTTCCAGCCCACTCAATTTCAACCTTCACCACAACAATGTCAACCTCAAACTCAGAATTTCCAGGGCTATAATTCTCAGCAATGTCAACCAAGTTCCCAGCCTACTTTTCAATAATTTCAGCAGCCATTTCAACCCTATAATCAGCCCCAACAGCCCTATTTTCAAAGTTCACAGCAAGGTCAACAATTTCAGCAGCCTACTTCTTCATTTCAAGGCCAACTGAAGATTTACTCTAATCAAGGAGGCTATGGAGGTTCTAGTGGGGTGAATGCTCAACAACAAAGGCTAGAAGAGATGTTATAACAACTCTTGCAACAACAAGGCCAACAAAAAAATGATCCCACCTTACAAGACATTGAGAGACAAATTGGACAATTGGCTAGTGGGATGAACCAAATGCAAGCCCAAGCATCAAGTCAATTACCTTCTCAAGCTACTCCCAATCTAAAGGGAAATGTTAGTGCCATCACTTTGAGGAGTGGGAAGGTGACTTCAACTTCAAATGCTCCAAGGGCTGAATTTTCGGAAAACAGGACAGCACCTATTTTTTCAGCCCCAAACAGCCATGAAATGTCTTCAAAATCAGCTGGTTTCAATCCTAGTTCAAGCCTCACTCCTTCCTTAAGTGATCCTGTGATTTTGGTGGAAAATGAAGGAGAAATCAGTAGTAAAAGTGGACTTACAGCAGCTACTTTAGAAGGAATTCCAGCTCAGAATTCTGCTCCACAAGTTTCGGCTCAAGAGGGGGAATTGAGGGTTCCTTTTCCCTTTTCACAGCGTAAAACTCTAGCCAAAAAGCAAGTGGAGGAGGAGAAAGTTAAAGAATATAATGAGTTTGTTAAGTTGTTCAGTAAGGTGGAGATTAATGTACCCTTGTTGACCATGATTAAACAGATTCCTAAGTATGCTAAATTTCTCAAAGACTTATGTGTTCACAAGAAGAAACTGAAGGAGAGTGAGTTGGTCAACTTAGGGAAAAATGTTTCAACACTTATCCATTCCATCCCTCAGAAGTGTGAAGATCCAGGGGTTTTTACTGTGTCTTGTGAGATAGGGAGGACTATATTTCATGATGCCATGTTGGACTTAGGAGCCTCTATTAATGTGATGCCCAGATCAGTCTTCCAGATGCTTGGTATTGGTCCTCTGCAGCCTACTGGAGTGGTGATTCAGTTAGCAGACAAAAGTCAGACTCATCCAGCGGTATTATTGAAGATGTGTTAGTAAAGGTGAAGGAGCTGATTTTTCCTGCAGATTTCTACATTTTAGAAATGGAGGGAGACTACCTAGCACACATATCTCCACTCATTCTTGGGAGACCATTTCTGAAGACTGCAAGGACAAAAATTGATGTTTATGCTGGCACACTGTCCATGGAAATAGGAGACACAGTAGTCCAATTCAGTATTTTCGATGCCATGAAGCACCCTAGAGAGGATCACTCTATTATGAGCATTGGTATTCTAGAGGAGTTGGATGATGCAGATATATTTGCTGAGGGAGCTCCACTTGTTATTCCCAGAGGAGATTTTAGTTCAGAGGAGGCTGAGGACACATTTGCTTTAGAGGAGGCTAACTTGGAGGTTATTTCAGATTCACTTTCAGCTGAAGAGGATTTTATAGGTGTAGGGGATTGCACAGAACCCTAAGGATCACCTACTTTGATTGATATTTCAGAAGATTCAGAGTACATGTGTGAGAGTGTAGGGGATTGCATTGAGCCCCAAGGATCACCCATACCTACTGAGCAGGCCCAGATTGAGCTTAAGCCACTGCCAGATCACTTGAAATATGTGTATCTAAGAGAGGAGCAGAATTTTCCTATCATTATTGGCCAACACTTAGATTCAGAACAAGAAGAAAAATTATTGCAAGTCCTGAGGAAACACAAGAAAGCCATTGGGTGGACCTTAGCAGATATACCAGGTATTAGCCCAGCTATTTGCATGCACAGGATATTTTTGGAAGAAAATGTCAAACCAGTTAGGCAACCACAAAGAAGACTAAATCCACTAATTTTGGATGTGGTAAAGAAAGAGGTGACTCGACTACTACAGGCAGGTATCATCTACCCTATTTCTGATAGCCAGTGGGTTAGTCCCATCCATGTGGTGCCTAAGAAATCAGGAGTTATAGTGGTGGAAAATGAAAGCAATGAGTTAGTGCCCACCAGAGTTAAAAATTCATGGAGATTTTGCATTGACTACAGGAAGCTAAATCAAGTCACGAGGAAAGACCACTTCCCTTTGCCTTTTATTGATCAGATGCTTGAGAGGTTGGCAGGGAAGTCCCATTATTGCTTCTTGGATAGGTACTCAGGATATTTCCAGATTTGCATCGACCCAGAGGATCAGGAGAAGACTACCTTCACTTGTCCCTTCGGCACATTTGCATATAGACGGATGCCATTTGGATTCTGCAACGCTCCAGGAACTTTCCAGTGGTGCATGGTAAGTATATTTGGTGAGTTATTAGAGCATTGCATGGATGATTTTTCAGTATTTGACACTTCATTTGATTCATGTTTAGATAATTTGTCTAGGGTTTTGCATAGATGCATTGAAACCAATCTTGTTCTTAATTTTGAAAAATGTCATTTCATGGTAGAGCATAGTATAGTCTTAGGTCATATAGTCTCTAGGAGAGGTATTGAGGTAAACCCTGCAAAAAATAGTGTCATATCTTCTTTATCTTACCCCGTATGCGTACGGGATGTTCGAGCTTTTCTTGGTCATGCAGGATTCTATAGGAGATTCATTAGAGACTTCAGTGAGATAGCTCGGCCCATGACTAGATTGTTACAAAAAGATGTGGAATTTTATTTTGATGACAAATGCAAAGAAGCTTTTCAAAGATTAAGGGAGGTTCTTACTTCAGCTCCTATCATTAGACCCCCTGATTGGAATTTGCCTTTTGAACTAATGTGTGATGCATCTAATTTTACTGTAGGAGCTGTTCTAGCACAAAGGGTGGATGGAGCACCTCATGTTATCTGCTATGCTTCCAAGATCCTAGATGCTGCATAATCCAACTACACCACCACTGAAAAAGAGCATTTTGCTATTGTTTTTTCTTTAGACTGATTTAGATCTTATTTGTTGTGCTCACATGTTATTGTTTTTTCTGATCATGCAGCTCTGAAGTACCTTTTGAAGAAGTCAGATGCTAAGCCTAGACTAATCAGATGGATGCTTCTACTCCAAGAATTTGACTTGGAAATCCGTGATAGGAGTGGCAAAGAGAACCTAGTTGCAGATCACTTGAGCAGAATTGAGGGAGATGGACCCCCTACCACTATTGATGATGACTTTAGAGATGAGCATCTTCTTGTGATACATGGTGAGTCACCTTGGTATGTAGATCTTGTTAACTTTCTAGTAGCTCATGTTTTTCCTACACAATTTTCTAAGGCTCAAAAAGATAAACTTAAAAGTGATGCTAAATTCTATGTGTGGGATGACCCTTATTTATGGAAATTTTGTAATGATCAAATAATTAGGAGGTGCATACCCAACCATGAATTTTATTCAGTTCTTACCTTTTGCCATTCATCAGCCTATGGGGGACACTTTGGACCATAGAGGACATCTAGGAAGGTTTTAGAGTGTGGTTTATATTGGCCCACCTTATTTCATGATGCATATTTGTTTTATAAAAATTATGATAGATGTTAGAGAACTGGGAACATAGGAGCTAGAAATGAGATGCCCCAACACACTATGCTTTTTTGTGAGATATTTGATGTTTGGGGAATAGACTTTATGGGACATTTTCCTGCATCTTATGGATACTTGTATATTTTACTTGCTGTAGATTATGTTTCTAAATGGGTGGAGGTCATTCCCTCCAAGACTGATGATTCTTGCATTGTTGTTGGTTTTGTCAGGTCACGTATCTTTTGCAGGTTTGGGATTCCAAGGGCTATAATAAGTGACCAAGGTTCTCATTTTTGCAACAAACACATGAAGGCTCTACTTAGCAAGTATGAGGTTGTACATAAGGTTTCTACTTCATATCATCCCCAAACAAATGGCCAAGCCGAAATTTCAAATAGAGAGATCAAAGCAATTTTCGAAAAGACCGTTGGACCTAATAGAAAAGATTAGAGCAAGAGGCTTGATGATGCGCTATGGGCCTATAGAACGGCATACAAGACACCAATTGGAATGTCTCCCTACCGATTAGTCTATGGGAAAGCTTGTCATCTACCCGTGGAGATAGAGCACAAAGCTTATTGGGCGGTGAAGGCTTGTAACTATGATGCTACTAAAGTGGGAGAAGAAAGGAAGCTTCAACTACAAGAACTTGAGGAGATAAGGCTAGAAGCATTTGAAAACTCAAGGATTTATAAGGAAAAGACCAAGATCTTTCATGACAAACATATAGCGAGGAAAGAATTCCAAATTGGCGACAAGGTTCTATTATACAAGTCAAGACTCAAGTTGATTAAAGGTAAGTTGAGGTCAAGATGGGAAGGTCCATTTTTTGTAACTAACATTTTTCCTTATGGTGTTATTGAAATCAAGGATGAGGCTAATGGTTTTGTTTGGAAAGCCAATGGCCACCGGCTCAAGAAATACTTTGAAGAATTAAAGGAGCTAGATGTGGATAGTTTGAACATCAAAGATGCTATCTACCCAACCTAAAGGGGAGTTTTCTTTTCTTGCGCTTTTATTTTATTGTAAATATCATTTTATTATTTTCAAGTAGTTAAATCTTTCTTTTACAATGAGTTTTTGATAATAAATGTTTAGGTAGTGTAGGATGAATAAAGAGTTATAGTAGACACCATTTTACCCTTTTGGCACCTTATTTCTTACATGATTAGGAATAAATGTATCCACCTAGGTTTTATTTATATCATTTTAGAGTCTCTTGAAAGCAAATTAAATTTGGTTGTTAAACCTTAGGATTTGAGCCAATGGATGAAAATTCTTGGATGCTTGAGTACTACTTAGTTATGGACTCTAGAGTGATGATTTGAGATGAATTCTTTTTACCTAGTGAGGACTTAGCCTTATTTTTGAGATACACACATGTGATTGCACTCTAGAACTTGCTTAGGTTCTTTCAAAACCATATTTCTATGATTGAACCACATTTATAGAGGTGAATCACTTGGTGTTCCTTTTTCATATAAACTCTTGCCATATTGCTTGCTGATCTTCTTTCTATTCTACTTTCCTTCTTTTATTTTTCTATCATAACCATTTTCTCCATGGACTTGGTTGCTTTATATTGTTCTTGATGTTACTTTACCCAAGACGGACAAAAAATTAAGTGTGGGGGAGGTGGCTAGTGCTTTTAAATGGTTTCGGTGAGAAGTGATGCATTATTTTGTGATGGCAATCTGTTTTTATGGATTTTAAGAGGGACTTTTGTGGATTCCGAATGTTTTGATGGGACTTAAGGAATGAAAAAAAATATCAAGGATGCAATTCAAAATGAAAGGAAGAAAATGCAAGGAAAGAATGATGAAGAGGTGGTGCCAAGTTGATGGAGTGGTGTATCAAGAGTGAGTTGCAAGAATTGGGGAGTGAAGGTTACATGGTGAATACTTAGATTCTTGATTATGATTTGGCATTTCAAGCTCTATGAGGGAAATTTCAAAAGGGAAAAGCGAGAGAGTCTACTCAAGAAGCTAGTATTGTATTTGAATGTGGTGTATCCATACTAAAAATTGTACCAAGTGGAGCACTTAGTTCCCCATTGTTATGAAGAGCTCCAAGTTGGAAGTTGTGAAGTTATGGGATCTGAATTATAGCTGAAGAAGAAAAAGAAAACAAAACAAAAGAAAGAGAAAAAAAACAGTACAGCTAAAAAAATAGAAAACAGAAGAGGAAAAAAGAAAAGAAAAGAAAAGAGAATGAGGTGGAAGTTAAATGCTGAGTTAGATATTTGAATTTGAAGTTGGAAACAAGGAGCTCATTGAAGTCAAGAGTTAGCTACTGATCGGAAGAAAAAAAACCAGGCAGAAGCAGTTTCAGAATTCTAAAATCTCAGCTACTGATCAACCCCTGATCGGTCACCAGTCCGATCAGGGAGGAGCCTGATCGGTCACTCAAACTGATCAGGAGCTATCCAGTCCAAGCAGAAGAGGCACAGTCTGATCTCTAGAACGATCAGTCATAGTCTGATCAGTCTCTTGACCGATCAAAAGGAGTGGCACACTGAATTCAGTATTTTTCTCATCCAAACCAGCTGATCCTTATTCCCCTTGGCTCGGAATTCATTAGAGGCTACAATGAGAGTATAAAGTGCATTAGGAAACAATTTTGAGTATCCAAGTCTTGCATTTTTCTTACTTGTCCATATTTTCTTATCATGCCATATTTCTTTTCTTATCATATCATATTTCTCTATTTTCTTTATCATGAATTTTTGGTATCAAAATTCATTGAACTTCTCCTTCATTCTATTCATTTCATATTTCTTTAATTTGTTCTAATAAACCTTTGTAGATGTGGACCCAAGTTAAGAATGATGGTGGAGAGTAGATAATAAGCAAGCCTATGGTAGTGCAAGAACCATGTTGTGTTTGAGTGAGCTCCACTTTCATTGAAATGTAGAATTTAGGAAGAGAGCCACTAAAACTCCTTTTGAAAGGTTTTGTGTGTTTAGTTCATCTCAATGAGTTATGAAAGAGGAAGTATGCTAAGTTGTTGATTTAAGGACAAGATACTAGTCCATTGAGTTTAGATTTTTGAGAATTGACAACCCTAGATAATTTCTTTTCAATTGCTTCTAACTATGATTGAGAATAATCTAGGGGGATGCATCTTTAGTTGACTAGTAGCTTGTGCGAGACGCCCAAGAATAAGTGTGGGGGAGTTGATAACTATCATTTTGTTACTCCAATTAGGCTCTTAAATCCATGTTTTGATCCCTTTTCATATGCTTAAGTTTGCATTTACATTAGGTTTCATGAAATCTTTCTATTTTATCTTTGGATACAATTCTTTCTATATTTGAGATATTTTGGCATTAATTTTGAATCTAATTTTGTAGACATCAAATGACCATGGACCTAGATCAAGATTGGATCAGACTTGAGCTCATACTTGGCTTTGATCAAGGGGATCAAGAGGTGGATCAATGTGGGCCGTTCGATCAAGAAACGGCTAGATCTGAGCCATCTATCATCTGTTGACCAATCAGAGCTCAAGTTAGAGTTAATCTAGACTACAGATCAAGATATGAAGATTTGGTCCCAATCAGAGGTCATCCAGCCGTTAGATCGACCTTAAGAGGAGCCTAAACCGTCCATTCAAAGATCAGAGCTATCTGAGCCATCGGTTGCAGATCCGGTTGATCCCAGCTGAGGAGAGGTAGATCCTGACCCTTGATCAAGATCTGGAAGGTTTGGTTCAGATCGGAAGAGATCCGACCGTCGGATGAGGCTAGAACGATCACAACCGTCGAAATTCAAAAATGATCAGTTAAAACAAAATTCCCCTCCGAAGCTCGTGGTCGTCGCCAGATCGCATCTCCAGTTTTTTTCCCTAGTCTTCTTCATCGTTCTTCTTCTGGGATCGCATGCGGCCACACCAGAGCAACTCATCTCCAAATCTCGAGTCATAGAGGAAGGATTCCGGTGAGGTTCGAAGCCAATCTCGTCGCTGGAGGAGCCGGTTGAGGGTTTCAGTCGAAACTCTGCTTCTTCTGATCCACTACTGATCGATCGCCGATCTTTGTCAATTAGAGTTCTCAAAGCTTTCAGAGGGGTTCTCTGAGGAGTTTGGAGCATTCCTGAATCACATTCGCAACCCAGCTGATCGAAAAGCAGGAGATCGAAAGAGCAATTCAGCGAGAGCATTGATCTGCGGAGCACTGATTTGGGAAGCAATTTCTCTATCGATTTGTCGAGCTAGGGGGTTCATAGCCGGTTCTCGTGTGGCGGCGAGAAAGATATTTGATTGAGGGAGGTTCTAGTGTTAGTTTTCTGTAATTTCCCGTTTCTGAATTCTTAGTTGTCGCAGTTTCCATCAGCTTTCAGCTACTGATCGGTCGTTGAGACCGATCCAGTCATCATCTGATCGGTCTGTCGACCGATCAGACTTGTACCTGATCGGACTGTCGACCGATCAGGTAGGGTTCCAGCACAAATTAGCTCTGTTTCTTGCTTTCAATTTGAAGTACGTGAACTAAACTTCATTTTTGCTATTTAGCTACAGCTTTGTTGTTTGCCTGATTTTGATATTAGTTTTTATCCTTAAATTCCATTATTTCATATTGAATTGTTCATTTCCAAGTTGGTTAAGTTTATAGCAATTTTCTAGTTTAACTTTGTTTAGCTAAGTATTTCTTTCATTCCAGGTAGGGTTCCAGGTAGCTAAGCATTTCTTTCCAAGTTGATATTAGTTTAACTTTGTACCCTAAACTTCATTTCCAGGTAGGGTTCCAGCACAAATTAGCTCTGTTTCTTGCTTTCAATTTGAAGTACGTGAACTAAACTTCATTTTTGCTATTTAGCTACAGCTTTGTTGTTTGCCTGATTTTGATATTAGTTTTTATCCTTAAATTCCATTATTTCATATTGAATTGTTCATTTCCAAGTTGGTTAAGTTTATAGCAATTTTCTAGTTTAACTTTGTTTAGCTAAGCATTTCTTTCATTCCAATTTGAATTTTCATTCCTTGTTGCGAAACAAACCCCCATTTTATTATAAAACCCAAAACATTTGACGACAAACAAATTCAAGCTTGATTCAAACACTCACAACTAGTCCTTGGAAAAATACGACCCGATGCCCCAATTCTACATTTGATTTTGTCAGCCAAGGTTTTCAGTTATAAATATATAAATTTGAGACTAACTCGTGACACCTGTTTTGGGCCACATCAGGTACTTAGGCATGGTCTGGGTGCTACAGACTTCCAACCAAGAATCAAAAACCCTAATGCCTCACGGTGCTGCGGATGCCCGGGGTACTTAGGATTGGTTAGGTGCTATGGACTCCCCACCAAAAATCAAAAATCCTAATGTCTCGCGGTGCTGCGGACTCCCAACCAAGAATCAAAAAACGTAATGCCTCGCGGTGGTGCGGATGCCGGGGGTACTTAGGCATGGTCTGGGTGCTACGGACTCCCAACCATGAATCTAAAACCCTAATGTCTCGCGGTGCTATGGATGCCCGAGGCACTTAGGCTTGGTCTGGGTGCTACGGACTCCCAACCAAGAATAAAAAACCCTAATGCCTTGCGGTGCTGCGGAGCCCGGGGTACTTATGCTTGGTCTGGGTGCTACGAACTCCCAACCATGAATCAAAAACCCTAATGCCTCGCAGTGCTGCGGATGCCCGGGGTTCTTAGGCTTGGTCTGGGTGCTACGGACTCCCAATCAAGAATCAAAAATCCTATTGCCTCATGGTGCTACGGATGCCCGGGGCACTTAGACTTAGTCTTGGTGCTACGGACTCCCAACCAAGAATCAAAAACCCTTATTCCTCGCGGTGCTGCGGATGCCCGGGGTACTTAGGCTTGGTCTAGGTGCTACGGACTCCCAACCAAGAATAAAAAACCTAATGTCTCACGGTGCTGCGGATGCCCGAGGTACTTAGGCTTGGTCTGGGTGCTACGGACTCCCAACCACGAATCAAAAATTCTAATGTCTCGCGGTGCTGCGGATGCCCGGGGTACTTAGGCTTGGTATGGGTGCTACGAACTCCCAACCAAGAATCAAAAACCCTAATGCCTCGCAGTGCTGCGGATGCTCGAGGTACTTTGGCTTGGTCTGGGTGCTACGGACTCCTAACCAAGAATCAAAAACCCTAATGTCTTGCGGTGTTTCGATGCCCGGGGTACTTAGGCTTCGTCTAGGTGCTATGGACTCCCAACCAAGAATCAAAAACCCTAATGCCTCGCGGTGCTGCTTATGCCCGTGGTACTTAGGCTTGGTCTGGGTGCTACGGACTCCCAACCAAGAATCAAAAACCCTAATGCCTCACGATGCTTCGGATGCCCGATGTACTTAGGCTTGGTCTGGGTGCTACGGACTCCCAACTAAGAATCAAAAACCCTAATGCCTCGTGGTGTTGCGGATGCCCGGGGTACTTAGGCTTGGTCTGGGTGCTACGGACTCCCAACCAAGTATAAAAAACCCTAATACCTCGCGGTGCTGCAGATACCCGGGGTACTTAGGCTTTGTCGGGACTATATAGGCACCCGACCAAGTATCCGAAACCCTGAGGCCTCGGGGCACCGTGGTGCGTTGCGGAAGTAAAGGTTGACATGATCTACCCGACAAAAGGGGAACAAACGAGACACCAGAATATTAATACAAGACAAGCTTGGCACATCAAAGGTACTAAATATTTTCCTTCATGGCAAACAGGATGAGGCAGGTGGCTCTACCTCATCTAGGTCCTTCAGTAAGAAACACTACTACATCTCCGTTATCCTCCCCGGTGGTGTCGGTAACTCTTGCCGTAAACTGGGGCAGAGGAAAAAGCACAGGCATCTCGCCGCAGGGAGTCTACGAGGGGAAAAGCGAAATGAATGGGGAAGGATGGTTCACCCTGTTGGTGTCGGAAGCACCATATCAAACCTTGTTTTGATATTGGCAAAGGGTTCAAAGTTAAGTATTATTGGTGCTCTAACAATGTTACTCAAGTTGTGCAGGAAAAGACCTAGGTACACTAGGCACTAAGTCCTAGTTCTAAGAATTGGGCACTAAGTCTTGGCCGCGGGCTAGGCAACTATGTCCTGACATAAGGTTGGGCAATAAGTCCTAGTCGTGGACTGGGCACTAAGACCTGGCCAAGGGTTGGGCACCGAAGACCTGGTGAGTAAAGCTGGGCACTAAGACCTGGTCGAGGACTGGGCATCGAAGACCTGGTGAGTAAAGCTGGGCACTAAGTCCTGGTCATGGACTGGGCACGAAAACTTGGTGAGTGAAGCTGGGCAAAAGTCCAACCAGAGGAGCCTGTTGGCAAAAAGGTAAATTCTCCCGAGAGGAGTAGGTGAGGATGCGTTCCCCGTAGGAGGGAACATTAGGCGTCGGTTCGACCTAGGGTTCCATTTGGGAGATCCAAAGTCAGAACCAAGACAGCTTAGGCTGTAAATAATGTATAACATATCATATATATTTGCTTCTTGTGTTTTGGAACTAACCCTGGTTGCAGGAAATGAAGGGACGGTGTTTCTGCAGCTCAGGCGCCTCATTGGAAGGAGGCGCCTGTATGGATACAGGCGCCCCAGTGCAAGGCCAAACCAAGACCATCGAAGCAAACTGTCACGAAAGCCTTTGGACCAAGTCAAGCTAGGCGCCCTGTGTTAACAAAGGCGCCCCAGTCAGCTCAGGCGCCCCAGTTTAAGGGATAAGCGTTGGCCGAGTCTGCGGATAGGAGTTCTCATAGAAGAGGCCATGTGTAGGCGCCCCCTTCAACACAGGCGCCCTGGCGACCACTATAAAAAGGGGTTCACCCCTAAGGCTTGAACACAACTTGCAAATCTCGCTTTCAACACTTTCGCTCAAGCGCTACGCTCCGGCATGCTCTGCACTCGCGATTCAAGCGCCGACGACGACCCGCTGCTCCAAAATTCAATCCACTCCGGTCGTCGGTAAAAGTTGTCATTTCTAAATGTTGTAATTCTCTTTTTCGATTCTATATCTGTACTCGAAACTGTAATCATTTATACGAATATAGAATTGCCCAACGTAAACGGTCAAGGACCGTGGGCCTTGGAGTAGGAGCCGACCGCGACTCCGAACCATGTAAAACAAACCGTGTTAGCGACTTTGCTTTACTATTTTCGCTGCGTATTTCTCTTTATTTTCCGAAAATTTTCCGATCGATATTCACCCCCTCCCCCTCTATCGATTTACTCCGATCTAACAAGTGGTATCAGAGTGGGTGGCTCAAACTTGGTGCAACCACCAGTTTGAGAATTTTTTTTTTCTGATTTACGAATTTTAAATATTTTTTTCGCTCGAATTTTCTCGTTAATCGAGGTTGGTGTAATACCACTCGATCTTTTTTCCACTATAAAAATTCTTCCCGCACTACTAATCCAAGACTCAGTCTTGGAACGAGTTTCCTTATTCTTTTTCAGTTAAATTTTTTAAATGGCCAACCAAGAATGGAACAGTGCCCGTCCACCGCTCTTCTCTGGCGTAAATTTCAATTCTTGGAAAACACAAATGGAATCCCATCTGAAGGCCCACATGGACATATGGATGATCATCCAAACGAGATTCTCTTTTCCCATAGAGGATGAATTATCAATCGAGTGGGACAAACTGGATGAACAAACCCTCAACCAAATCGAGACCGATGCAAGGGCAACTGCAATCCTACAATGTGGCCTAACCAAGGAGCAACTCAAACTAGTATGTCTATTCAGATGTGCTAGAGAAATTTGGGAAAAATTGATTAACCTTCATCAAGAGATCTCAGATGAAGAAGAAGATCAGGTAAGTTATTTTGCATACTCGGCTCAAGCTCAAATAGCCGAAACAGAGTTGGCACCCGACTTCAAAATTGACTCCGGATCAGAAGATGAGATAGAATCCATACCTGACTGCGAATTCGAGCCAGAGTCAGAAGACGAATTGACTGAGACAAAAATGGTAACCAGTTTTGAATTTTTTTCCAGAATTACAATTAAATAATCAGACTGATACTGTAATGGTCGAGGAAGGTATGTTGGTGCAAGTTGCATCAATGATGTTCTCCTTTAAGTGTTTTAATGTTTGACAATATACTTAAGTCAGTGATACATTGAACAGACAAAGGGGAACAAAGGAGAAGTAACCTAAGTTGAAGAAAAGTCCTGGTTAATCTAGGCATCGAAACCCTAAGACCTGGCGATGGGCTGCTGGGCACCTAGCGAAGGGCTGCTAGGCATCGAAACCCTAAGACCTGGTGATGGGCTGCTGGGCACCTAGCGAAGGGCTGCTAGGCATCGAAACCCTAAGACCTAGCGAAGGGCTGCTGGTCACCTAGCGAAGGGCTGCTCGGCATCGAAACCCTAAGACTTGGCGATGGGCTACTGGGCACCTAGCAAAGGGCTGCTAGGAGTCTAAGACCTAGCGAAGGACTGCTAGGCACCAAGCGAAGGACTGCTTGGTACCGAAGACCTGGCGAAGGATTGCTAGGCACCAGGCGAAGGACCGCTTGGTAACGAAAACCTAGCGAAGGGCTGCTAGGTACCTGGCGAAGGACTGCTAGGGAATGAAGCCTTGGCCCAAGGGACTGGGCAACTTAGCTGAGCGATGACTAAGGACAGGAGTAGAGATGGGTCAGGGTTTGAGCGTCTCGAGGTCTGGAAGAATCGGAAGCTAAGCAAAAGTCCACCCGAACGACTGGGTGGCAATCGTCTCCTGAAAGGAGTAGGTGAAAGGCTAGTTCTCGGGGATGGGAACTTGTGCTGGTTCGACCTAGGGGTTCGTGCAAATCCAAAGTCAAAACCAAGTCCTTAAGGTTAAGAATATGTGTATATGTGCTTTGTGTTTGTGTATCTTGCAGGTACCAAGAACCGGAGACAAAGCAGGCAAGTTGCTGGAAAGTGGCTGATGGGGGCGCCCCCACTGTTGGGGGCACCCAGAGCAAGGCATAAAACCCAGTATTGGGTTTAAAGGCTTGATGAGGGCGCCCGGGATGATGGGGGCGCCCCCAGTCAAGAGTAAAATGCAGTTTTTGTTAAGTAAGCAGAATAGGTGTCAAGCGGGGCGCCCGGAGCGTCCGGGGCGCCCGGGTTCAAAGCTATTTTTGCAGTTTCGAGTCCAAAACTTAGATAAGCCCTCATGAGGGTGCCCGGGAGGTTCAGGGCGCCCTGGTCAAAATTTTTATCAGCTGCAGCGAGGTCGACGCGGGGATAAAGTTTGACCGGGTTTATCGGGGCGCCCCCATCGTCCAGGGCGCCCCCAGGAGGCCTATATAAGGGGCTTCAACCCCTCTGCTTCAGACACAACTGCTACAAGCCATTCTATTCATTCTGACCGACAACAACGTGCTAAAGACGAGGCTCTACGACCGGGAGGCTCCAGGAGGAAGTGCGCTGCACTTCGGAGGTCCAGATCGACCGAGCTTCAACTTTGTTTTGTTCGGTTTGCGTTTATTATTCCGTTCTTAATTTTCTGTACTTGTGCTTGTAATTGTACACTGTAAGACGGGTTTTCTCCGCCTCCAGAAATTCTGGAAAGGAGACCAATAGTGGACTCACGCCGAGTACATAAGCCTTGGACGTACTGACCCTGGGGGGTTGGGAACCAAGTAAATAAATCCCGCTGTGTCCCTGTCTTGCTTTCTATTTTATTTTCCGCTGTGCTACTAACTTTGATTTTAGAACGATTGAAAGATTTACGAAGTTTAACAAAAGATTTCAACGATCGATATTCACCCCCCCTCTATCGACGGCACCGGTCCTACAAGGTATAATTTCAAGTGCAGGGAAAACTCCAAGAAAACCACCAAAGAAGAAGCTTCAACCTGTACCCGAGTCCGACTCAGACTCGGAATCAGAAGACAGTGAAGGAGATCGACCCAAACTGGTTCGATTGTCTTGTGATTATTACAAGAGTACTGGATAAACATTCGAGAAAGGTAAATTTTCGATATTTGAAAATCCAATATTTATCTCAAATAACGTGATTAATTCATATAAATTAGCTAAGGTTAATATGTTAGAAAACTTAATTCACAACCTTGCTGATTTTAAAAAACCAGAGTTTTATTCTAATTATGATGTAACTTAGATCATTTTTGTCATGTTTGCTTGTTTTTTTTATGCTTGGATTTTGAATTGGATAGTTTAAGGACAAACAGTTTAATTAAAATTTGAACAACATAGTATTGGGTGGAGGTGAGATGATAGTATATTAGGGAAGCCTTTCTAATAAGGTCAAGTATGTCCTACTTGGTCTGTTTAGTCTGGTGGAACTAGCCGAAACTACCGATCCAAGACTCAAACTAGTTAGACCAAAATCTTTCAAGAAGTAACTTGAAGATGAATTTTCAGTAAAAGGCTTTGTCGAAGAAAGGGTTGTTGCTCCAATAAGGCTACGGCCAAAGAAGGCTTTGTGCCTCGCCAAGACCTGGAAGCCGATTATTGAAAATCAAATTCAATTTACTATTTGACAAATTTGAATCTAACACAAATTTTAACTAAATCTTAGATACCTGTGTCAAAGTTAATCTTGCTATTTTTTATGCTATAATATGATTTCTGGTTAACATGCTTTTTATGTCATTAGTTCATTAATATTTAAAATCTTACATTTTCTTTCAAAATTCACTTTAATTAACTCATCAAACTATGATCTAGGACTTGATTAACTTAATTACTGATCAGTCAAACTTGGTTAACACTGAAGTCCCTTAAGGGACTTAGATAGAGTCGGACGGTGTCAGATACAGGGGGAGTTTTTTTAAAAAAAATTCAGATGTTTCAAAAACCTTGTGCTTTAAAACCATTATCATTTCAAAATATTTTTCGAAAATTGTGCTTTAAATCACTATCATGTATGTTTTTGAAAAGGCTTATTCTTTAAAAATTATCTTCATTGAATTTTCTAAAATTATCTTCTTAAAAATTACCATACTGTTATTCAAAACTATTCTTTTGATTTTAATAAACCCTAAAGACACAAAGGAAATCGTCTTTATGACTATAATAACTCCTAGAATGTGTCAGGATGTCAAATTTAGGGGGAGTTTAAGTCAACAGAAAAATATTTTTCGAAAACTTTGCCTGGCAATTAGTTTTTGGAATTGGTAGATAATTCTTATGATTTGTACCAAATCATAAAGACTCAGAGGAAGAATACTTGTGGTCAACAAGCTCCCTAGGACTGGGTCAATTTTAGGGGAGGTCAAATTAAAAGAGTTATTAAAGATTTCAAAATAATATGTTTTCATACACTATATTTTTAAAATCTTGTCGAAAACATAAGTAATTTGTCTTTCAAAATATTATTATTTTAAAATGTTTTTGTGGCTTATAAAATCATTTTTGAAATACCTTTTGAACTAATATTTTCTTGAGTTTGGAGAATTTCCAGGACACTAAGGGAAATGTCTTGGTAGTTAACAAGGTTTCCTAGGATGTGACAGACTGGAAAAGAAACCAAGTCAAGTAAAATATTATGTTTTAAAGACAATATTTCAAAAGTACTGGTATTTTTCAAAAATGTATAATATTTCTCAACAGTACTAATATTTTTTCAAAAAATGCATAATATTGTTCAAAAGTACTTGCATTGTTTTAAAAAAGTACTTGCATTTTTTTTTTAAGTATTTGAATTTTTTAAAATATTCAAAATAAGTGGTTAACTGTTCTGAACTTAAACTTATTGATTAAATATGTTTTGCTTATCATGCATGGACTCAATAAGAATATACACTTGACTCCAATTCTATTTTTGAGCATCAATTCTTCATTCTTTCAAAATTTTGTTACTTAGAAATTATCATAATTCTTGACATTATTTTACTTAGGATTATTTTTTCGCTCAAATTTTTATATTTTCAAGACTCATAAGCTCTGATACACAAATTTTAAATCTTCTTTCAAAATATATTTTTCAAAAGTTCTTTATTGATATATGGCCAAGGGGGAGAGTAGAAAAAGCGAAAATTAAATTCTTCCTTAAACTTTTTCCCCCTTTTCAAAGAAAGTTTATCTTAGAAGCTCTCAAAAATATGTTCACTTTAACCTAAGGTTTTTATAACTTAGAATCTCCTTTGTGATACTCAAAAAATTTTGTTTCAAAATATTATTTCAAACTGAACTTATGAGTATTTTTATACTTAGAGGGAGCTTTGTGCAATGTTTCAATTTTGCAATTGGAAATGGTCTAAAACATAAGGAGAAGAGCTTCACATTAAGGGGGAGAGAAAGAAAGAGAGAAAGGAAAATTTTTTAAATATTTAAATTTTTATCTCTTTTTCAAAAAGTAAAGCAAAAATTTCTAAGTACTTCAAATTTTTTTAAGTGCTTAGTGCTGTTAAAATTTCAAAGTACTGTCAAAATACCTCAAGTGCTTTCAAGTATTTCTAGTGCTTCAAAAATTTCAAAGTATTTCTAATTGTTTCAAAATTTTTTAAGTGCATGATTTTTTCCTAAGTAAAATTTTCTAAGGAAAGTTTTTTTTGGTGAAAAACTTGTCTAGAAATTTCTTAAAAATTTTGTATTTCAAAATGCACAAAGTGTTTCCAAGTAAATTCTTCTAAGTGTGCAAAATTTGTTTTAGTAAACAAATTCTTTCCCAATTCTCAAAGTTGACCCTTTTTTTAAGGGAAATTTGACTTCAAAATTTTGTCTAAGTAAATTTTTCTTAAAATACTTTTTGCAAAGCCTTGTAAGTAAAAGTTTTTTAACAAAATTTAGGCTTGCAAAACTTTTCAAAATGAAAAATTGTCTAAGTGTTAAATGTTTTTTGTTATTGTAAATGCTTTTACTCTATTTTTGAAAAACACTTTGTCAAAAACATGAAACACTTAGAAGTTTTACAAAAAATGCATATCATTGGAAAAACTCAAAACTCCCTATTAGATATTGTGTTCACCCATGAATATTTTTTTGATATATGTCAAAGGGGGAGGAAAGGTCAACGTTAAGTGTTTTATAACACAATCATTCAGGGTTGCAGGGGAGGGATGAGAAATAAAAAAAATTTTACGGTTCAAAACTACATTAACTTTAAACTTTACTCTGCTTAAAACTGTAAACATTACTCTGCTCAAAACTGCTAAAATTTATTGGTATTTACCTTCTTTTCTTAAAGGTTATAATGTTTACTTAACTTTGAATTGTGTTACCATAAATTAAAAAGGGGGAGATTGTTGATACCGAAAGCACCATATCGAACCTTGTTTTGATATTAGCAAAGGGTTCAAAGTTAAGTATTATTGGTGCTCTAACGATGTTACTCAAGTTGTGCAGGAAAAATCCTAGGTACACTAGGCACGAAGTCCTGGTTCTAAGAATTGGGCACTAAGTCTTGGTCACGGCTGGCAACTAAGTCCTGACATAAGGTTGGGCAATAAGTCCTGGTCGTGGACTGGGCACTAAGACCTGGCCGAGGGCTGGGCACCGAAGACCTGATGAGTAAAGCTGGGCACTAAGACATAGTCGAGGACTGGGCACCGAAGACCTGGTGAGTAAAGCTGGGCACTAAGTCCTGGTCACGGACTGGGCACGAAGACCTGGTGAGTAAAGCTGGGCAAAAGTCCAACCGGAGGAGCCGGTTGACAAAAAGGTAAATTCTCTCGAGAGGAGTAGGTGAGGACGCGTTCCCCGTAGGAGGGAACATTAGGCGTCGGTTCGACCTAGGGTTCCATTTGGGAGACCCAAAGTCAGAACCAAAACAGCTTAGGCTGTAAATAATGTCTAACATATTATATATATTTGCTTCTTGTGTTTTGGAACTAACCCTGGTTGCAGGAAACGAAGGGACGGTGTTTCTGCACTGGGCTAGGCGCCTGTATGGATACAGGCGCCCCAGTGCAAGGCCAAACCAAGACCATCGAAGCAAACTATCACGAAAGCCTTTGGACCAAGTCAAGTTAGGCGCCTGTGTTATCAAAGGCGCCCCAGTTTAAGGGATAAGCACTGGCCGAGTCTGCGGATAGGAGTTCTTATAGAAGAGGCCACGTGTAGGCGCCCCCTTCAACACAGGCGCCCTGGTGACCACTATAAAAAGGGGTTCACCCCCAAGGCTTCAACACAACTTGCAAATCTCGCTTTCAACACTTTCGCTCAAGCGCTATGCTCCGGCATGCTCTGCACTCGCGATTCAAGCGCCGCCGACGACCCGCTGCTCCAAAATTCAATCCACTTCGGTCGTCGGTAAAAGCTGTCATTTCTTAAGTGTTGTAATTCTCTTTTTCGATTCTATATCTGTACTCGAAACTTTAATCATTTATACGAATATAGAATTGCCCAACGTAAACGGTCAAGGACCGTGGGCCTTGGAGTAGGAGCCGATCGCGACTCCGAACGAAGTAAAACAAACCGTGTTAGCGACTTTGCTTTACTATTTTCGCTGCATGTTTCTCTTTATTTTTCAAAAATTTTCCGATCGATATTCACCCCCCCTATCGATTTACTCCGATCCAACACACCCTCCCCCCCCTCTTTATAGTGACCACCTCCTCTCTTTACATTTAATGCAGGCATGGCGTGGGAACAGCAATGGACGCTAACCCTGAAGCGTCGTGTCGGTTGGTATGCCTCCGCTGCACCTGGGAACCCGCGACTCTTTATGTGTCAATTCAGGAGATTGTGTGAGGTGCGGAGGTGACGGTTCGGAGGCCACCAACACTCTCCAAAAGAGAAGGGTCGACCGGGGCCCCACAGGGGAATAAGTGCAGGCCTGACACTTGGGCTTGTGGAGTTATCTTGGGAGATCCGTACCCAAGATTAATCCCAGAACACCCCGATCTTGCTACTCTC
This sequence comes from Boesenbergia rotunda, assembly GCA_024364735.1. Lineage (NCBI taxonomy): Eukaryota > Viridiplantae > Streptophyta > Magnoliopsida > Zingiberales > Zingiberaceae > Boesenbergia > Boesenbergia rotunda. The sequence goes on along the minus strand of JAGFNQ010000957.1, from coordinate 381,067 downwards.
TGAGCCCTTGACGCGAAGACAAATAAACGCAAAAGCATGTGTGAGGTAGTAAGGTAAAGAAATGTTATCATTTTAATCAAAATGGGTATAGCAAGGTCAAGCCCCCTGGTGAACACATAATCCTACAACTCTCGTTCCTCGAGAGGGAGTTCCTTCCAAACTCGGCCGACACTGACAAACTTGGGTCTGCATCGGGAGGCAGAAATTAAACCTTCTTCAACTGGTCAATGGCCCTGTGGAAGCCTTGCTTCAAGCCTTTCATTACCTGGTCAGCGATGATAGCGCCAAATTCATCCTATTCCAGGAACTTGGCTTTGAAGGCTGCCTTAGCCTCTCTAGTGCTCGAAGTCTTAGCCGCTCGAAGGTCGCGCAGCTCGGCCTCAGTAGCCTCCTTGGTGCGCTTCAGCTGTTCCATCTCAGCAGACATTCTATCTTGCTCTGCCAAGGCCTCCCTGAGCCTGTCTGACGTGGCCCATACCTCCGATCGAGCCTGAGTCAGGTCATCCTCGAAGACCGTTAAGTGATCAGATGCCATCACGAGGTCGGACTCCTTCTGACCGAGCTGTTGTGCGTAGTCCTGAACACGGGCGTTCAACCTCTCGGTCGAGGCCTCCATGACTCGGATATCTCCCGACAATATTTTCTCTCTCATCTGAAGCTGATCCCGCTCCTGCATCACCTGGAGCAGGTCCTTGGTAATGGCCACCGCCCACTCGGAGGCCAACTGTTCCCGATGTAGGGAGCTATGTAGGGCGGACTCCTTGGCTATCAAGGTATTCAGCAGATGCTCCACCTTCGCCCGTAGAGCCCGGCTGACGCTCGCTTGCATAAGTCCCACCCGATGCTCGTGGTCAGCCGCAGCCTCTGCTCTCAGGGCCCGGCGAGTCAAGGCTTCAATTTGAGGCCAAGCATACAAGCCATGGCCGGCCGTTAAGCAGTCTTCAGCTGTCTGTCGTTGCACCAAGGAATTATAGAACATACCAGAAAACATCCTATGTAACAGTAGCATGCACCTTCAGAAGAGTCTCACGGAGAGTGGTGAGAGGTCCCGCAGAGACTCGTACGACCGCTCCTCCTAAGGACCTTGAGGTGTCAGCCCAGCTCCTAGAAGGCGGCAAGCCCCTACGCAGTGGAAGCAGTTGGATAATAGGAGCTTCAGGAGGCAGGCTAGAGGGGCCAGAGTCCCCCTCCTCAGAGCTAGAAATACCCTCAGACAAGGCCCCCTCGGTAGGAACCTCCTTCAACAGCATTGGGGGGAAAGAGTATATGGAAGCCTCCAACGCGGCATCCAACCTCTTTTGAATGCGGTCGAGTGTCATCTTGTATTGGGTGTGCGATACCTCCTTACCCTTAGGAGCCCCGGCCGGGTCAAGTGAAGGAGAGCAGGAGACCGGTTCACCTACCTTCAGAATTACGGCTAGCGGAATAGGGGAAGATACGGGAGCGGATTCCCCACCTTTGGAAGGAGACGCAACCTCCTCAGGGACAGAGGGAAGGGGACTGGAGCCACCAGAGCACCGCCTTTTCCATCTGGGGCTCGGGCCTTCCGAAACCTGCCTCTTCCGCCTACCAGTGAATTGGACTATGGAGGGGGTGGGGGGAGGACCCCTCATTGACCCCCTCCGGATGAACAATAGCTGGGGGAGAGTCACCACCTGAAGGAAGATCCACCGCAGGATCAACCGACAGACCAGAAGGCCCTTGGCTCACAACAGGCGGAGGCATGACAGTAGCCTCTGCCCTCCCAGGCGACGCAGGCCCACGGGACGATTCAACGGTCCCCTCCGAGGACTCGACAAGCACAGGGGGTGCATCAGGAGCGGTCGGGGGTGGAGTCAATGCCTCCTGGTGGGCCTCCTCCCACTTGATAAGGCGGCCCATCGCCATGGGGAACATGACTTCCTCTGCAATAGCCAAACGAGGAAACATCAGTTAGAACTAATAGGTATTGATGGAAAAGACAAACATACCGAGGCTAGGGTTGATCCAGGTCACTTTGAGACAAACATACAGCTTCTTCACCACCACACTAGTCCGATCAATCAGCCACACTTCCTTCAATCAGACTTGAAGGGAGGGACTTGTGATGGGGTTGAATAGCCCGTGGCGGGCACGTGGGATGAAGAAGTTGCGTGGCAAGATGTGACGAGTCTGAGCAACTCCCCTTTCAAAGCTCTCGGGACACTCTCGGGAAGGGGAACCTCCAGGGCCCCCCCATCGCGGTAAACACGCCTGGGAAGATCAGATCAGAAAACCCCTCCCGGGATCACCCCGGGAAGTTGGGTCCTGAGACCACCTCGGGGAAGTGGAGCGCCCGCAATTGCTCGGGCTAGAAGACCCAAGACCACCTCGATGAAGCAGAGCCTACGCAACATTCGACCTCAAGTAACGATCCTCCCTTTTTTCTCGGATCTATGGATAAGCATCCCCACTAGCGCAGAATCATCATGACCCTTAAATATCGCAACGGGTCTCACTTAATGGCAGTGTAGACCATTTCAAAGGCTATCCTGTAGCCTTTGAAATTCGACCTCAAGTAATAATCCCCCCTTTTTCTCGGATCTATGGATAAGCATCCCCACTAGCGCGGAATCATCATAACCCTTAAATATCGCAATGGGTCTCACTTAATGGCAGCGTGAACCATTTCAAAGGCTATCATGTAACCGACGAAAGGGGGGACGTGGCATAGATCATGGGATGCGAAAAGGCAGCTGCCGCAGGTATAAAAGGTAGTCCAACCCCTCCGGTAAGGGGGGTTTATGCATTCTCTGTCACTCATATATCTTTATGCTTAATACTTCTCCTCTCCATCGAGGCACTGACTTGAGCGTCCGAGTGGGCTCTGCTGGACAACCTCCAGCGTGTTCCCCTAATGCTCGTGTTGATCTCGCAGGGTGTAGAGTTCCTCCCCTCCCGTTAGCATCCGCTTGGGTTGAACCTCGGTGACTGGCCATCGACGTCGATTCCTTCCGAAACATATATATATATATATATATATATATATATATATATATATATATATATATATATATATATATTCTGGGAGGCCTTATAATATTGATAGTGGGTGACGGCTGATCTGACCAGTACACATTAACGTTCTCTTTCCTACATCACGCGTTTTCTTTTCTACATATAGAGTCATTCTCTTTTCTATATGCATTGTGTTCTCTTTCCTATATATATATATATATATATATATATATAGAAATTCTATGTTAAGGATCTTACCGTGCAAACTCGTACACACCTAGTGTGTTTGATTTTTTCTTTATATATATATATATAATATATAATATAATATATATATATATATATATATACTGATGTTTTTTTAAAACCTGCTTCATTATGAAACTGGTTTTAAAAAATCAGTTTTTTAAAACTAGCTTCATTATGAAACTGGTTTTAAAAAATCAGCTTTTTAAAACCAGTTTCATAATAAAGTTGATTTTTTTAAACCAATTTCATATTATGAAGTGGTTTTAAAAAATCAACTTCATTTTATGAAGCTGATTTTATTATAAAGCTAGTTTAAATGAGGTCGGTTTGTATGTATGAGAGAGAAATACCATTGTAGGCAAGGAAAAAGAATGTCTTTGCATGTAAAAAAGAATGAACGTTAACGTATGCTGGCCAAATCAATCGTCGCCTACTATCGCCCTTATAAGATTATCTAGGATATCAAAACTATATATATATAAACTATGGTGGTAATAAATTTTGCTTTATTCGATTTAATAAATTAAGAATTTTAAAATTAAAATCGAACCAAATTACTTAAAACAACGAAAATAAATTTTTAAATGCAATCGGTTCAAATAGTTAATTTGATTTAATCGAATTTTTACTCACCCCTAATTGAAGATATCTGATCCTCTTATGGGCATGGAGATTAGAATAGATATTCGATCTTCCGAAGGATATAGGATGGGAATAGATTGTAGGATCAAAGAACGCACTAAAAGAGAGTGAATAGCGCTAGTCAATCGATTTTTCACTTTTTTCGAAAAATACAGAATATGGTAGTGGAATAATAAAAAATAAAAAGCTAAACTAACCTACTTTATTTTTTACTTTGTTCACAGCTCATGCTATTAGTCCAAAGCCATCACTCATTGAGTATTCGTAAGACAATCCAGTACTATCAGTTCAAATATTACAAGAGAATACAAAATTTAAGTACAAGTAATAAAACTAATATGTCGACAACTTTAGAATAGAAGATTGAGTGTCATCGTCGAAGCAGCATTTTAGCATCGTAAAGTTATTTTCGAAATAGCACGCAAGCACAGAAGTTGTAAAGAATGATTGACTCAAGTTGTTGGCCGAAGGTCCTTTTTATAGCCTTCTCCAGGCACCTGGAGCAGTCCCGGGCAATATCTCGTGAAACTCTATCCGCCAAAGTTTATGCTGGTCTGAGAGCCTGGACTACTCCGGGTGCCTGGACAGTGACGTGCGCCGGCTAATTAGAGCGCGCCAACTCAGCTGCTCACGTCCTTGGGTTCAGACCATTCTAGGCGCCTAGACCAACTCGGGTTGCCTAGATCTCCGAGTGCTTGGACCTTTTTCCGGATGCCTGGAAGCCATTTTTCGGCCAATGTTCAACTTTGATTTTCTGCACCATAGAGTTAGAAAAATAGGCAAAATATAGAATATAAATGTTTATGATAGTCTTAGGACTGTCTGGTTCTGACTTTGGATTTTGCTGAAATCGTAGGTCTAACTAACATCTACTATTCTCTCAACAGAGATCGTGTGCTCACCTACTCCTCTTAGGAGAGTTTATCTGTTGCCAAAGATCTGATCCTCCAGTCCTATTTAGACTTTTGCTTAGCATTCGATCTTGACTTCTGAGACTTTTCTCTAGACATCCGATCCTCAACCCACCTAGTCTTCTGGTGGGTGTCCGCAACCCCCAAGACTTTTGACCGTCATCCTCGATCTGCCAAAACTTTTGCCCGGTTTCCTTGATCAGGATTTTGTTGCCCAATCCACACGACCAAGACTTCTTGCCTAATCACTCGACCAGGACTTCTATGCCTAGCACCAACTAGTGTTGAGGTAATCTATAGTCCGTGAGACCATGTGTTTTGATGTTTGGGCAAAGGGTTTAAGTTAGGTTCACTCTTGTATGATATGTATATTTGAGTGTGCAGATTTTGCAGGAAACACATAGACTTAGCTTAACGACTTCATGTCCGGTGAAGGATGGTGCATCCGAGGGACCGTAGATAAAGCAAGAACGATGAGCCGAGGGAAGCGCACTTCGAGACATATGTGAAGGATGACATGTGGAGATGAGCTACGGGCTTGTATTCATTCAAGGGACAAGAACCAAAGTCGATGAAGGCTTGAAGGCAACAGGTCAAGGCTACAAGAAGAGTCAAGTGAGTCGTGAGGGTCCGAGTGCTTAGTGAATTATACTCGGGAAGAAAAATCCTAGTTTAGAGTTTGGGCAATCGACTGCTACTGGGAGCAATCGACTGGTAGAGTTCACAGAAAGATCAGTCAACTGATCTTCTGTGCAGTTAACTGGTGTCAGCTGGAATTTGAATGTTGGGTTGTAACGTTCAAATTCAACTGGAGCAGTCAACTAGTGTTGATACCAGTCGACTGGTAATGGCTAGTTCAGCCACGAGCTCTATTTAATAGATCTCGGTTTGGCTAGCTAGGGTTAACAAAATTAGCTTTGGTTAAAGGTCAAATAGTAGTCTTGGTGGCGAGATTTCTCCACCCACAAGGAGCTATACAAGCTAGTCGGAGGCTTTCCGGGGACTAATCCACCGACGGATAGAGATCGACCGCTTTACGAATAGTCGTGGAGTAGGAGCATCATCTCCGAACCACGTAAATCGATTTGTGTTCCTTAGTTGTTAGTTGTAGTTTAATTATATTCCGCTTGCGTATACTAACAATTGTAGGAAGAACCAACGAATCAAGTGGGTAATCAGCTATTCACCCCCTCTAGCTGTACGATCAAGTCCCCAACAACTAGGACTTCCCTGCACAATTAGTTCAGCTTGTTAGATCACGACAACTCTTAAGTTTGAATCTTTGCCAATATCAAAACACATGTTTGATTAGCTAGTGCTTCCATCACCAACATAGATATCTGATCCTTCGATGGGGATGAAAGTTAAATACTCGATAGGATGAAAGTTGAATACTCGATGGGATGAATATAACAAATGGGGATGGAGACAGAATATATGGAATCCTATCCAAACTCGACTCATTGTCATTCTTACTAGGATCTTTCTTCCATATATCACATAAGACAAACTCGATCGAATCGAAGAAAAGTCAAAAAGTCTACTATTCTAATGCTCAATTAAGGTACTCATATTCTCTCATGGTCGCTCTATCGAGATTGAGTCATCTCTTTCATTCGTCCAACCAGGATTGAGTAATCTCTCTCATTTATTCGGCCAAAATCAAATTATTATTCTAGACCATCCGGCCGAGATCAAGTTATCTCTCCGGGTGTTTGACCAAGATCAAGATATCTCCCTTGGTCGTCTGACTAGGATCGTGTTATCTCCCTTGATCATCCAGCCATGATTAAGTCATCTCTCTCTATCGCCCCAACCGGGATCGAGTCATTTCTCCCGGATGCCCTATCAAAATCAAGTTATCTTTTCTAGATGCCCGGCTGGGATCGAGTTATCTGTCCCAACTGTCCAGCTGGGATAAAGTTATCACTCCTGATCACATGGTTAGGGTTGAACCATCTCTTTTGGTTGTCGGGTTTCTTGGCCTCCCAACCACTTAATCGGGATCGAACCATTTCTCCTAGCTACCTGACCGGGATAGAATTTGTCAAGACCTAAAGAATTTAGCTATTTCCACAATGGTATAATGTTATACACTTTAGATCTAAACTCTCATGATTTTATTTTTGAGTTTTATCCAAAAGGTCTCATACCAATGAAAATATCCTTTTTACAACCTACAACCCCAACAAAATTATCGCTCTCGGTCCCACGACCGAGATTGAGCCTGTTGGTGCAATCAACTCCTAGGATTTTAATGTTTGTTTAATAATATGTTTATTGGTAAAAGTTCAACCATGTCAAGGTTGACTAGATAACTGGCAATGGAAAATAGTTGGTGAGAAGCAAAAGCTAGTCAATGTTGACCAAATGCTTGGTAGACAAGTGAGAAGTCTTGATAGGTTAAGACTGATCTAGGCAAAGGTAAAGTTTAGCCAGCTCAACATTAACTAGATAACTAGTAAAGAGAAAGTCTAAGCAAATCAAAGTTGATCGGATGCTTGGTAAGGGTAAAATCGAGATAGGTCAAGGTTGACTGGATATTTGATGAGAAAAAAGCTCAAGTAGATCAAGGGTGATATAATATTTGGCCATGGGAAAATTCTAAGGTAGTAAACTCTATGTAATGAGAAGTTTAGTCAGACCATAACCTAAGTGATTTGTCCTAAATGGGACATGTTCTCACAACCTTCCAAAACTAAAAGGCCTCTCTAAGACTTATCTTATTTACCTGTCAAACATCCTGTCTAGTTGATTTGTTTAAACTTTCTGTGCTTAGTATTTAATCATAATCCACTAAGAATTTCCTACAATACCAAATTAGCACAGTAAATAGAAGTAGTATTGCAAAATAATGTTAGCAACACTATACTTCGGTCGGCTAAAATGCGTCCTATCGATCGAGCGCAATCGACCAGAAACCTTATTTTGGTCCCCCAAACTTACTGGTAAATCAGACAATCTTATTGTCCATATACAACATGCATTAATGACTCTTCTAACTCTGTTTTGCAGAACTATCATTATTATTATTGTGCTAACTTTGTTTTGAAGAAAAATAGAGTCTTTGGTGATCGAAGGGTTTAGTCGGCCGAACAAGGAGGTTCAATCGATCGGTCATCAGTGATAAGCACAGTCGAGATCGCGATCGAAGTTTAAAAGGAGACAAAGGATTAGTTGACTAATTAAGAGGGTTGGTCGACGAAACCTATATAGAAACAAAGTATCTAATAAGATAAGATAGAACTGCGAAGGAAACTCAGAGGTTTGATCAACCGATCAAGAGGATCAGTCAACCAATCAAGTGGATCACATGAGTTCGATCTGATCGGATCTAGAAAACAATGAAAGATTAGGGTTCGATTGACCAATATAGAGATTTGGTTTAGGGTTCAGTCGACCAATCTTGAGCCGAGTTCCATCTTTGAAGCATATTACCAGCTGAGAAATTTGAAAGGATCAGATCTTACATATTGGTCCAAGCTTCTAGAACTCCACGAAGAACCGAAGGAATTAGAATGCAACTCCTCAATGGAAACCATTTCATCTTCAGAAGAGTTTGACACCAAAGAGATTGTCGGACTAGCACTAATGGTCGATTATCTATCGGAGCTACCTTAGAAGAAAGTGACAACGAAGGGGGAGCCTTTGAATTCGAAAACAACTTGGTAAGTGAGGTATGTTTATTCCCGCTCGATCAACTTTATTTTGGAATTAAAAATATTACAAGATTGTTGTATAAAATAAAAATAAATAATGTAGAGTTAAAAAGGAAATAATCATCTACACACCCCTTAGAAATCTATGACAAACTAAAATTAAAAAATGAAAAATTAAAGGCTCAAATAGAGAAATTAGAAAATAACTATGCTTGTAGAAATTCAAAATGTTCTGGAAATTCAAATTTTCAATATTTTGGAAAAATTAATCGATATTTGAGAAATCACAAGGGTCAAATTATAAAAGCACCCAAAAGTTATATTCCTTCGAAATATTTAATAAATCCTATTAGTAAGAACTTGTTTCGAATCCCTAAAACTGTACTAAATATTAACATTTTTTCTAATAATTAATATTGTTTTATTGTTAATTAATGCCTTGTTTGTCATTCATTTGAATTTTTTTTCTCGAATATTTATTCACTATAGAAAATTAAGTTCTAATTCTTTTTGTAATAGACTAAACTTTTATCTATCTGTATAATTTTTTTTTCAAAATTTTTTTACTATTAAATATATTTTTAAAATTTTCATTTAAAAATTGATTTTTCAATTTTGAAAAATTCATAGGAAATTATTCTTGAAAAATTCAAATTTTTTGGGATCTATACATTACATTTTGAATGTTCTGAAAAATTTTCAAATATTTTCAAGATCAATATCTAATTTTACAAATTATCTTTTCAAAAATTATCAACTCTAAAATATAAATTATTTTCTTATATTTAGAAATTTTATCTTATTTTAGAAATTTTAACGGAGATGAATCTATCAATTGTCTCACTTGGATAAAAATTTGAGTATTTTTCTAAAAAATAAATTTGTATAAATTTTTTTATCACAAATTAGAATTTCAATTTTAAAAATTCCTTAAAACTGATTTTTGAAAAACCAAAGTTTTTAGAGACTGGATAATTTTCTATGTTTTTTTTCAAAAATATATTTGCCTTTAAAATTACTCATTTTGTTTTTTCCTTGTCAAAGTTCACTTTGAATTTTCTTTCAACACTTAATCAATTTATACAAATTTTTGAAAGAATATAGTTTAAAATTTTTTTTTGTAAGTTGATTTTATCCTTAACATTTTTTTTATATTATCAAAGGGGGAGAAAATAGGATCAAGTTAAGGGGAGGTTTAAATTGTAATTTTTTTTAAAAGTGCAATGTCAAATATTTCATATTTCTCATTTTACGTTGTACTTAACCCTAACTTGGGTTTATGCACATCAAAAAAGAAAAGATTGTAAATACCCCGGGTGAGTTTTGATGTGATCAACCGAGTCAAGTTAAGTCTTGTTGGTATCTGATCCCTGTGTCTAAGGTACAGGAGCTTAGGAAGATAGGAAGTCGAGCGGAAGATGCAACAGACGAGAAAGATGGCATGGGAAGAGAGCCGACGGGCTCATTGCATCCGATGGGCGTGGAGGTCTGCACAAGAGGACGCCGATGGAGCAGAAGGACGCGCGCGATGTCCGAGGGACAAGAAGTTGAGAGGAAGCCTGTTCAAGGAGAAGGCCGGAGAAGAGTTTGGGTGAGCCCAACTCTGGAAAGCCCGAAATCACCCAGAAGACACACCGGAAGACTAGTAACAAGTTGTTGACGAGGTCAACTAGGTCGCCCGAGCATGCGGGTGCATGGTTGGACTCAGGCACCCATATTCCTGGGCGCCAGTGTTGACTCGGGAGCCCGAGAGTCCATGATTATCCAAAAAATAGCTGTTTTATAGCCGTTACAATATGGATAAGCACTAACCACCTGTCAGGCACCCTTGTGCACTCGGGCACCGAGAAGTACCACGTCAACATTTCGATAAACTTTCACAGGATTTATAAATAGGCCCTCGAACTCAGTTCATTTCAACAATCAAACAGTACATAAATTCTATAATTCTTTTCTTCTGTTTTTGAGTTTTCTAATTGTGTAAGAGGCTTCTCCGCCACAAGGAGTTTGATCTAGAGATTGAGCTTATTATTGTCTTAGATTAGCAACCACTTTGGTTACAACCAAATAACCCTTCTTGTGCCTCTTTTCTTTTGCTTAGTTATTTTGTTATGATAACTAATCTTTATGTTTGTTTAAGTCAAACAAAAGATCGAGTTTTATTTTTCAGGGGCAATTTACCCCCCTCTTGTCGGCCGAGCGATCCCAACATAGAATGCTTATACTTCAATGCTTTGATTTATAAATCATAATACAAAATTCAGATAATATTCATTTGAACTTTAAATGCATATTGAGGTTTCGTGATAACTAATCTTTATGTTTGTTTAAGTCAAACAAAAGATTGAGTTTTATTTTCCAGGGACAATTTAACCCCTCTTGCCGGTCGAGCGATCCCGACATAGAATGCTTATACTTCAATGCTTTGATTTATAAATCATAATACAAAATTCAGATAATATTCATTGGGACTTTAAATGCATATTGAAGTTCTCCTTTGGGGTATACTACAATATACACATATAATTGACGCTCAAATAAAATTTCATATAATAGGTAATTATATATGCTCTAATTAAATGTGTTTGTTATCTTTGGCTATACTAAACATATATAATAATGCATATAAATTAACCACAATTATGCTCATGATCATTAATTAAAGTAATCAACCTTTGGATTATTCATAATTATTTTATAATCAATGAAATTTAAATTATTCATGATAAAAGTTAAGTATTTTCATCATGTCATCTCTTAGTATCATATACTCATGAATAATTTAACATTATTTAATTAATGTCTAAAACTTTTTAATTTGGCTACTTTGGTGACTAACAAATTTTGCATAATATAGATACTAAATTAAATAATAATGACAATAAACATTTAAAAGTTCATATGTGTTTAATTTTAACTTTATGATCCATTAAACATAAAACATGAGTAAACATAATAGTCATGCTCATAGAAATCTAAACATAATCATACTCATACAAAAACATTCATAGCTCACATACTAAGTAAAGATATATGACGATCATAATCATTTATTTTTAATGAATGAATATATTAGAAAGCATACAAAGATCTAACCAAATACAAACAAATGTGACATGCTTAATTTTATATCCATTGGAAAGTTGAAATGCCGATAAAAATATACATAACTTTTAGTTTCAAAATTCTTTTTACATAATTACTTAGCATGTGCAATCATATAAGGTTTCTCAATAAAGTTATCATACATATCAAGAGCATTCATAACTACATATTCATATTTGTACATGTAAATTATAGCGGAATAATATATATATATCAAGACAGAAAAATATTCTTTAATGAAAAATTATAAGTTCTTAACAAGAGCTTCGATACCACATGTAAATTACAGTGTATATCTTCATCAATGTGAATATGCAAATTAAGTTTAACATTTTACATATTCCTTTATGTCCAAGGGTTTGAACTAAATGATTTTCACAACCTGCCTTAAAAGTAAAACATACTTTGGCTCATGATGTCCTTCAACAAGAAACTAGAACCCCTTAAATAATTATGTTTCTCCCTCTTAACCTCTCTTCTTGATTGGCCTCTTTGATGGAGCAAAGGCCTATTTATAGGTAGAGGGAGAACCCTTTTGAAACCTTTCATTTACACATTACATTAATGTGTACATTCAATTGTCTTTTAATATAATACACTTAATCTCATATCACATGAATATGAGAACTATCTTTTAATCTTTCTTTAAATTCAATTGTATGAATGTGAAGAGATTTGTCTCTTCATCCACTAATATAATTATATGAATATGAAGAGAATATATCTCTATTCAATGAATTGAGTCATTGAATAGAGATATAAGTCCACACGGACATTAATTTTTCTAACATTTTTCTCCTCCTCTGGAAGTTTTTCGGAGGGAGAATTTATAGTTGATTGCATGTTAAAAAATGATCCATGAGATCGTAGGCCTTGGAGTTGTAGTTGTTGGATTGTGAACCAAGAAAACACTCTTGATTGCAATTGCTTTTTCCGTTCCTTGTCCTACAGAGCCACCTCTTTTGATAGCTTGACCAGGAGCAAGTTATCATTCCTAGTGGTGTTAGGGGTTTCAAAGATGGACTAGCGGTTGTCGGCGTTGAAGTAGTTCTATGTGTCAATAAGAGCAACCCGTAGGAATGGCTTGACAAGTGCGAACGGAAGTAATTCAATCTCGTGTTTTTGCATCCTGGTTGTCGGAGGGACCACACTGGGATCGAACCTTCTCTTTTGGTCATTAGCTGCAGATTAAGCTAGCATACTCTCCCTGACTTTACTGGTCTTCCAAGATGAGGGATCAAGATGATCTTGTTGTATATTATCCTCTTCCTAGCTTTGCTGGTCTTCCGAGCCAAGGGATCGAGTTAGCCTTTCATATTATACTCTCCCCGGCTTTGTTGGCCTTCCAAGATGAGAGATCATGATAGTCTTCTATATTATCCTCTACCTTGCTTCATTAATCTTTCGAACCAAGGGATCGAAGCAGTCTTCCATATTTTACTCTCCTTGACTTTGCTAGTCTTTCAAGCCGAGGGATCAAGATAGTCTTCTATATAATCCTCTCTCGGACTTCATTGGTCTTCCAAACTGAGTGATCAAGGTGGTCTTCCATATTATATTCTCCTTGTCTTTGCTGGTCTTCCAAGTTGAGGGATCAAGATGGTCTTCTATATTATTTCTCTCTAGCCTTGTTGGTCTTCCGAGCAGAGGGATCGAAGTGGTTTTCATAGTATACTTTCTCTGGTCTTTCACGTCTAGGAATCAGGATGATGTTCTATATTATTGCCTCTCCGAGCCCAACGAGATAGAGATTGATTTTCTTACATTTTCTCTAGGCCCATGTCTTCATTATTACCCTCTTCCTTCAAATGATTTGGGTGTTATGCTCTCCCTAACTCCATGTGTGTTTAGGAGTTGCGGGAATAATTTTCTTTCCTCCTTAGCGGTAGCAAACTCTCCCTCGCTAAGTTGTCTACTCGATTAATCTCTCTCTCGAGGCCTTTGGCACAACTTGTGATTAAGCTTATCTCAGTGACACTACACTCACCTAAAGGTAGCAATTTACCCCGAGGTTAGGGTGTCGAGCTTATTTTTTTTATATATATTCATTCACTTTGGGAGCATTCTTAGAAATTATAAAGATCATTTACTTCACTTTGGGAATATTCTCATTTGGAAACATCCGCCTCCGAGACTATGGTGTAGTGGTAGGGCGACTAGTCGCTATCGTAGTCATCCGCGGTTCGATCCCTAGTTATGGTGTATTTTATAAGAATTTTTCTTTCAAATAGGGCGCGAACTCTAGGACGATGGACTTCTAAACCGCCCATCGCGAGTACTTCCCGATTTATCCTGATGATCGATAAAAATTTTAATAGGGTCGGACTGATCCCCCAAATTCATTTACTACCTTATCGAATAATTTTTTTTCCATACCCAATACCCAATAGGCACCATGCAATGAGTCTAAATCTCATATCACATGCATAATAGGTGAAAAAATTTATTCAACCAAAGGTTGTGAAGATGAACCAATTTTTAAATTGAAAATGTGTAAAATTTTAACATTTTTATAAGATAAATTAACTAATCTTGGCTAGATAAATGTAATTACAATGACATTCTTTAGGGCGTCCTCTCCTTCCTCTAAATTTTTATTTTATTTTATAAAATATAGATCTTCACCTAGCGAATTATAATTATAGACTCATGAATCCTTTGGACATGATGTAGTGGCAAGGTATTCAGCAAATTAATCAAATACTCAGTTTAAATTTTAACTATGGTATATTGTAGGACATTTTCTTTCAATGGAATGAAAAATCTAAAACGTTTGCTACTGGGCGAGGAGTTGTCGCGCTTCTAAATTTACTTGATTGGTGAATAGAAGGAAGACAGTCCGCCTCTAGGATTAGTTGGGTCAGTAAGGATCTGGATACCTAAATTATTGGTGCAATCTTTGTTAGGACAGGGTTGATCTAGTTTGACTAGGCTCGGGTGAGCTTATGTCTGGTGAGCTTGATAAGCTTAAGTTTGGATGTTTCGATATTTATAATGATGTTTGAATATCGTGTGAGTCAAGTTGGTCAAGGTTGACTGGAGACTTGACTGGAAGAGACCTAGTGGGACTAGGTGAAGTCCAGGTGGATCGAGGAGATCGTACGCTGGCACGAGAAAAGTCCTAATGAGACTAAGCACACCTAGTGGGACTAGGTGAAGTCCAGGTGGATCGGGGAGATCGTACGCTGGCACGGGAAAAGTCCAGGTGGATCGGGAGATCGCACGTTTGCACGAGAAAAGTCCTAGTGGGACTAGGTGAATCCAGGTGGATCGGGGAGATCGCACGTTGGCAAGGTGGAAGTCTACTGAGAGACTAGACCTAACTCCTGGTTGGGAACTAGGTTAAGTCCTACTTGGGAACTAGGCAAGGAAAAATCCAAGTCGGTCAAAGGGATGATTGGACACTTGGTGAGGAAGTCCTAATAGGTCACGGTTGACCGGGGTTAGGTAAAGGAAACCTAGACTTGAGCTAAGCAAGTTAGGGTTGAGCAATCGATTGGGTAATCGGTTGCGTTGTTGTCTCGCAAGAACATAAAGCGGATAGTAATCAATTGGGTAATTGATTAAGGCGAACCGTAATCAATTGGGTAATTAATTAAGACGAACCGTAATCGATTGGGTAATCGATTGAGAGAAATGAGTTGCGAGAACAGAAGCTGGCTGAATTGATTGGGTAATCGATTCAGCCTTCTCTTAATCGATTGGTCAATCGATTAAGGTATCCGGTAATCGATTGGTCAATCGATTAAGCAGTTTTGTGCGAGAGCATAGAAAGGTGCTGAATCGATTCAACAATCGATTAAGAATTTCCTAATCAATTGGCTAATCGATTAAGCTTCAAAAAATAGTCGTTGAACGGCTAAGTGTGACATGATAATCGATTAGGGAACCCTAGGCGTCGGGTATATAGGATTTTTACGCAGGATTGAAGTTGATCGCTCACGCAGCTCTTTGACGATTCTCCTCCTCCTTCCTCCTTCATCGCCATTTCAAGTGAGGCCTTGGAGCTCAGTGTTGTTGCATTTCCAAGAATCAAGAGGCGATTCCAAGCTTGAAGAGAGCAAGAAAAGCAAAGAGAGCTAAGTTGTGTAAATCTTGTAAGATTTCTATTGTATTTGCTTGAGTTTCTTGTTGTATCTTCTTGTAAGCTTGTAAGAGGTTTCTCCACCTCAAGAAGGAGATCTTTCATAGTGTATGAGAGATTGAGGAGAGCGGATCCTTGGATTAGTCACCTCAAGAGGTGGATATATACCAAGTAAAATCAAGGTGTTAGCGTTGCTTAAGTCTTCCGCCGCAACAAATCATCAACGAGCAAAGATCGGAGCTAATCACCCCCCGCCCTCTAGCTCTCCTACCGGTCCTAACAAGTGGTATTAGAACAAGGTCGCTCTTCTTTGACTCATCGCCAAGAGAGCAAGAACTAGAGGAAGAAGAAGAAGTTTTGAAGAAACCCTAATTTCAAGAAGCCATCATCAAGAGGGTTCAACTTCAAAAATGGAGTTCGTCTATGACATCCGAGCACCTCCACCGTACGACAAAGCAAATTTCAATCTTTGGAAAACAAAGATTGAAAATTTCCTCATTTTCCAAAGATTGAAAATTTCCTCATGATGGAAATAGAGCAATGATTTGCTCTAACGGAAGGCTTTGAAGCTCCAACAAGTAGCAAAGGGAAGCTCCTCAAGAAAAGCAAATGGAGTGAGGAGCAAATCAAAAGATGCGAGGCCAACGACAAAGTGACCAAATTATTGGTCAATTTATTGTCAAGCACCATCTTGGACAAAATTGGAGAATTTCAAGATGCCAAAGAGCTTTGAAGCAAATTAGCAAAGCTTCGTGAATATCCCTCCACTGTACCAAATCAAGACAAATCCAAAGAGGGAATTTATCGGAGGAAGAAGATTCAGATGTTGAGAGATGTTCAACATCCGAAGATGAAGTTCAAGAGGCCTCTACCTCTAGGATTGAGGAGGAGCGAAATTCTCCATTGACGTCGGATCAAAGAAAAGTTTCACCATCATCATCCGAGGTCAATAAAGAAAAAGAAGAATCGAGTGCCACCTCTACACCCCATGAAAGTATAAAAATTTCAATCGGTAAAAATAAAGATCACATTATTTGTTTTGAGTGTAGGCAAAAAGGACACTATAAGAGTAAGTGTCCTAATTTGGTCAAGAAGAAGGTGCAAGTGGCACCCAAGACTAAGGAGAAGCCAAAGGAGGTCGGCCCCGTGGTACAGAAGGATAAGATGCACATTGTGTGCTTCTCTTGTAAACAAAAGGGGCATTATCGAAACCAATGTCCAAAGGGGAAGGATTCGACCAAAGCAAAGAGGAGGAGCTCAAATCAAGGGGGAGCCTTCAAAAACAAGACTAAGGTACCATTAGGTAATGGTACTTATTTAAATCATGATAATATGCATGTTAAAAATAAATATTATCATTTCAATGCTATTTATCATGAAAATAGGAGGTATGAAAAATCTAAGAGGAACTATAGAGCTTTCCATGCTAGGACTACCACATCTAAGGATAGGGAACAAATTAGAACATTCCATGGTAGACCTACCCAACACAAGGCCAAGAAGAATAATCACCAAGGTTATATTAGAAAACCAAGCCTTGATGAGGTAATGATTGAAAATCAAGTTTTGAGGTCAAAACTTGATAAATTGGAAAAATCCCTTAAGAAAATAGAAAATCTATTTAAGAGATCAAAAATTCAAAACCTAGATTTACCAAATCAAGGACCCTCTAGGAGCAAAAAGGTTTGGGATACAAACCTAAAACCAAGAAGAATGGTTCATCTTATCATAGAGTTCCATATAGGTATGGAACTTAATCTAGGTCTAAGGGTCAAGTCAAAGCCACAAGGGAAGTTATCCCTAGAGTTGACCAAGATAAGACCAACATGACTAAGGCTTCGGAGAAGCCTAGAAAAGTCACTAGGAAGGTATCAAGGGAAGTTATCCCTAATGAATACCTAGAACACCCAAGGAGCATCAATAGATTTTGGGTTCCTAAAAGTGTGTTCGCCACACCCTAGATAGGCCTAGGGAGTGTCTACTCAAATTGGATGGGTAGTTAACCTAACCTTGATGAAGTTGGCACTTTGGGGCATTTTCAAGGATTTACTACTCTTGAAAATGAAGGAGTCATTTGTTTACTCTAGGAGGAGTAAAATTGTGTCAAACTATATTTTTGAGAGATTGAACTAACTAAGGTTGGCACAACTAGGTGAGAATCCAAAGATATGCCAAGTTGGGGAGTTTGGCATTGTCTTGGAAATTAGGGGCAAAATTAGGATTATAAATGGCTTAGCGATGAGTTATTGATACTTAGATAGGAGATCTAGGTATTTCTTTTGTGCTACTATGTCATGTTTTGTATACCCTATCACATGTCATGACATCATAATTCATCATTCATATTTTATTATGAAAATATTACATGCCATGACATACATGCATCATCTAGCTATAATATTTTTTAAAAAAATTCTCATATGATGCATGTCATAGTCATTATCATGCATTAATTTAATTTTTAGTGAAATTAAGGACATTGACATTAATTGACATTCTAGGTGGATGATCAAAATTTATAATGCCTAGGTAGAAATGCATGAACCCTTAGTTTAGGGAGAGCATGACTTTCACATCTCACCAAGACCATAAGTTGACTTGCGTGTATTTTGAGATACATTAGAAACAAGTGAGATGTTAGGATGATGAATGAAACTCAAGGTGTTGATTAATGTGAATCCTATTGAGTTTTAGGTTCATCAAAACATGAATATAAATGAACTCCAATCATTGGGAAAGCTAATGTACAAGTCATGTGCATTTAGCCCAAGGAACATGGTTGGAAATTATTTTTGAAACCTATTTCAAAACTATCTTGGAAAACCTTGGTGAAGACTATCTTTTGATAGATCTCATCATTAATGAATTTGATACAAAATAGAGTGAAACATTGAAGTATTTCAATGGTTTCCATTTTTGTGTCAATCTTTGAAAAAGGAAGGTATTC
This sequence comes from Boesenbergia rotunda, assembly GCA_024364735.1. Lineage (NCBI taxonomy): Eukaryota > Viridiplantae > Streptophyta > Magnoliopsida > Zingiberales > Zingiberaceae > Boesenbergia > Boesenbergia rotunda. Next base: position 362,494 of record JAGFNQ010000957.1, on the reverse strand, counting down.
TCGTATAAAATTATTTTTCCTTGATAGTATATGCCATAAATAATGTCTACACAAAATTTTGAGATTTTTCAAATTTTGTAGAATTGTTTAAGAGTTTCTGAAATTCGGACTGAAATTATTTTCAGAAATCAGAAACTCTCAATCGATCAGGTGATCGATTATGACAACATCAATCGATTGGTCAATCGATTGTTAAACCATTTCTGCGGGCACAGAAGCTCGTATAATCGATCCATTGATCGATTAAGGGAAGCCGTAATTGATCAGCTGATCGATTAAGGCATAGCTTAATCATTAGGACCCAACACCAATCGATTGGTACGACTGAAACTGTCTGTTTTCAATCAGTTAACCCAATTTTGAGTAACCTAACAATCCCTAGCTCCTTGAAATACTTTTATAAGTATATTTGGGTAAATTTTATTGTGAAATCAAAAAGAGAGTTTGTTTGGTGAAATTTATAGGGTTAGAGAGAGGTTTTGATTCAAGTTTTGAATCTCAAAATCTCATAACCTCAAGTTGAGATTTTCTAAAGTTTTAGGAACTCAAAAATCATTGTTAGTGCAATGATGGAGGGTTAGAGCATGTTTTGAGGGGGAGGTCTTCCATAAAAGCATGTGTTTGAATTTTTTGGGATAAGTGGAAGAATAAAGATTGAGAATCTTCATTATGATGAATGCTCAAGATTGAGCATGGGCTCAAATGGAAGGTATGGGACTTTCATTGGGCATGCCTTTGACCATATAGACTCTCGGGGAGAGTTTTTGATGTGTGTCAAAGGGGGAGAAGATTGAAAGACTAATAGGGATTAGTCTTTCTCAAACATATTGTCAAACATCAAAAAGGGAGAGATTGTTGGTGCAATCTTTGTTAGGTCAGGGTTGACTTAGTTTGACTAGGCTCATGTGAGCTTATGTCTGGTAAGCTTGGTAAGCTTAAGGTTGAATGTTTCGATGTTTGATAATGATGTTTGAATATCGCATGATGTTTGAATATCGTGTGAGTCAAGTGGGTCAAGGTTGACTGGAGACTTGACTGGGAAAAGACCTAGTGGGGCTAGGTGAAGTTCAGGTGGATCGGGGAGATCGCAGGCTAGCATGGGAAAAGACCTAGTGGGACTAGGTGAAGTCCAGATGGATCGGGGAGATCGCACGCTGGCATGGGAAAAGATCTAGTGGGACTAGGCACACCTAGTGAGACTAGGTGAAGTCCAGGTGGATCGGGGAGATCGCATGCTAGCATGGGAAAAGAAGTCCAAGTGGATCGGGGAGATTGCACGCTGGTAAGGTGGAAGTCTACTGAGAGACTAGACCTAACCCGAGGGTTAGGCAAACCTGATTGGGAATCAGGTTAAGTCCTAGCTGGGAGCTAGGCAGGAGAAATCCAGGTTGGTCAAAGGGGTTGACCGAACACTTAGTAGGGAAGTCCTAACAGGTCACGGTTGACCAAGGTTTGGCAAGGGAACCCTAAACTTGTGCACACAAGTTAGGGTTGGACTCAATCGATTGGGTAATTGATTTAACTTTGGTTTCTCGCAAACAGAAGCCTTCTTGATCGATTGGGTGATCGATTAAGGAAGGTGTGGATCGATTGGGTAATCGATTGGGAGAAATAAGTTGCGAGAATAGAAGGTGGCTGAATCGATTGGGCAATCGATTCAACCTTCTCTTAATCGATTGATCTAGTAATCGATTGGGTGATCGATTACGGTAGTATTGCGCGAGAGCATAGAAAGGTGCTGAATCGATTCAGCAATCAATTAAGGTTGTTCTTAATCGATTGGCTAATCGATTAAGCTTCAAAAAATAGCATTGAATGGCTAAGTTTGACGTAGTAATCGATTGGGTAATCGATTAGGAAACCCTAGGCATCGGGTATATAGGGTTTTCACGCAGGTTTGAAGCGGGATCGCTCGACAAGGCTAGCACAGTTCTTCTCCTCCTTCCTCGCCATTTCAAGAGAAGCTTTGGGGCATAGTGTTGCTGCACTTCCAAAGTTCTAGAGGCGATCTCAAGCTTGAAGAAAGCAAGGAAAGTAAAGTGAGCTTGTTGTTGTAAATCTTGTAAGATTTTCTATTGTATTTGCTTCCTTTTGTTGTATTCTTCTTGTAAGCTTGTAAGAGGTTTCTCCACCTCAAGAATGAGATCTTTCATAGTGTATGAGAGAGTGAGGAGAGTGGATCCTTGGATTAGTCACCTCAAGGAGGTGAATACCAAGTAAATCCTTGAGTGTTAGCATTGCTTGGAGTCTTCCGCGGCGACAAATCTTCTACAAGCAAACCGGAGCTAATCACCCCCCCTCTAGCTCTACTACCGGTCCTAACACTTAGTGCCTAAACCAGAAGGTAAGTCGATAATAGACACTAAGTGGGTATTTAGGAATAAGTTGGACGACCAACGTGAGATAGTAAGAAACAAAGCTCGCTTAGTAGCTAAAGGATTTAGTCAAGTTGAGGGGTTAGACTATGATGAAACATATGCCCCTATAGCTAGACTTGAGTCAATTAGGATGCTACTAGCCTTTGCAGCCTATAAGGGATTTAAATTATATCAAATGGATGTCAAGTCTACCTTCCTGAATGGTTTTATAAAAGAGGATGTTGTTGGTGCCAGAAGCACCAAAGTCAAACCTGTGTTTTGATAATGGCAAAGGGTTCAGAAGTTAAGGTGTGTTGTGATCTAACAAGGTTAATCAAGTATGCAGGAAATGTCTTAGGTACGCTAGGCACTAATCCTGGTGACTAAAGCTGGTCACTAAGTCCTGGTCGAGGGCTGGGCACCGAAGACCTGGTGAGTAAAGCTGGGCACTAAGTCCTGGCCAAGGGCTAGGCACCGAAGACCTGGTCAGTAAAGCTGGGCACTAAGACCTGATCCGTGGGATTGGGCAAAAGTCCAACCGGAGGAGCCGGTTGGCAAACAGGCAAATTCTCCCGAGAGGAGTAGGTGAGGATGTGTTCCCCGTAGGAGGGAACATTAGGCATCGGTTCGACCTAGGGTTCCATTTGGGAAGCCCAAAGTCAGAACCAAGACAGTTCAGGCTGTAAAGTATGTTTTAATCTTATCATTTATACGCTTCTTGTGTTTTGGAACTAACCTTGATTGCAAGAACGAAGGAATGAAGGTTTCTGCATTCAGGTGCCTCAATGGAGTGAGGCACCTCACTAGGCTAGGCGCCTGTGTTGAGACAGGCGCCCCAGTGAAGAGTTATTCCAAAGTAATTGAAGCAAACTGCCACGCAAGCCTCTAGACCAAGTCAAATGAGGCGCTTGTGTTAACACAGGCGCCCCAGTCAGCTCAGGCACCCCAGTTGAAGGGATAAGCGCTGGCCAAGTCTGTGGATTGGAGTTCTCGCAGGATAGGTCACGTGTCAGGCGCCCCCTTCAACACAGGCACCCAGTGACTGATATAAATAGGGGTTCACCCCCAAGGCTTCAAGATAACTTGCTCTCTACGCATTCATTCAAGCGCTACGCTCCGACAAGCTCCGTACTCGGGATTCAAGCGCTGACGACAACCCGCTGCTCCGAACTTCCAACTTCTCCGGTCGTCGGTAAAAGTTCATTTTTTTTAAAGTGCTGTAATTTCGTTTTAAATTCTATATTTGTACTCCAACTTGTAATATTTTACGAAAATATAGAATTGCCCATTGTAAACGGTCAAGGACCGTGGGCCTTGGAGTAGGAGCCGACCGCGACTCCGAACCAAGTAAAAACAAACCATGTTAGCGATTATTTTTGCTATTTCCGATGCGCAATTACTCTCTTTTTCCGAAAAATTTAACGATCGATATTCACCCCCCCTCTATCGATTCAATCCGATCCCACAGATGTTTATGTAGGACAACCCCTAGGCTTTGAGGATCTTGACTATCCTAATCATGTGTTCAAACTTAGGAAAGCCCTTCATGGATTAAAACAAGCACCTATGACTTGGTATGAAAGATTATCCACCTATTTAATTTCTAAAGGTTTCAATCAAGGTCAAATTGACTCAACCTTATTTGTTAAGACTTTAGAAATAGATATTTTTATAGCCCAAGTTTACGTAGATGATATCATTTTTGGATCAACTAATACTAACTTTCTAAAAGACTTTATCAAAATTATGGAAAACGAGTTTGAAATGAGTCTAGTTGAAGAATTAAATTTCTTTTTTAGGTTTACAAATTAAGCAAACCAAGGATGGAAATTACATTCACCAATCAAAATACGCAAAAGAATTAATAAAAAAATTTAAAATGGATAATTCAAAGAACTTAAGCATTCCTATGGCCACAAATGCAAAATAGATAACGATCTTGAAGGTAAGCCTATTGACTTAAAATATTATAGAAGTATTATAGGTAATTTGCTTTACCTAACTGCTAGTAGACCTGATATACTTTTTGCAGTAGGTATTTGTGCCAGGTACCAAACTTATGCTAAGGAATCCCACTTAACTGTAGTTAAAAGGATCCTTAGATATATTAAGGGCACAATAAATGTAGGCATTTGGTACCCTAAGACATTCAATTTTGAATTGTTAGGATTTTCGGACTCAGATTATGCAGGGTGTAAATTAGATAGAAAAAGTACGAGTGGAAGCTGTCAGTTACTAGGACAAAGTCTAGTTAGCTGGTGCAGTAGAAAGCAACATTGTGTTGCCTTATCCACAACTGAAGCAGAATATATTGTCCTAGGGGAATGTGTAGGCCAACTTTTATGGATGTTGCATACCCTTAAGGACTTCAACCTAGATTACACCCAGACTAAGGTATTTGTTGACAATATGAGTTCAATCAATCTTACCAAAAATCTTATTCATCATTCCAAAACCAAGCATATTGATGTTAGACACTACATTGTTAGGGATTACATAGCTAAGGGCGAAATCGTACTTACACATATAGACTCAAAATCTAACATAACCGATATTTTCACTAAACCACTTCCTGAATCTGAGTTCAGTTCACTAAGAAAACAGTTAGGAATGTGCTTAGTAGAATAGAACTATTTTTTACTGTTCTATATTTTAAATCTTTTTAAATCAAAAATTATTATGTCTTTTTAAAGAAAAATAATTTTTTTTCAACTAAGTTTTGAATTTTAAAATGTTTTTTCGACCTAGGTTTTTCAAAAAATTACCCCTTTCAAAACTAAGATTTTTCTACACAATCAGTGTTTTATGAAAAGTTAATCTGATCAGTGTTTTATGAAAAGTTTTTTCATACTTGAACTCATTAATATGTTAACTGGGTTCAAAATTTATTACTTGGGTCAAACTGAGATCAATTCAATTACTTGCTGCAGTTTCCTTCATTATTTTTACAACGCAAGTAGGCTCTGATACATAATTATTTTTTCATGTCAATCATGTTTGTTATCTTTTTTGATATATGGCAAAGGGGGAGAGAAGAAAAAGTCAAGTTAAAATTTTTTTTACCAAGTCAAGTTAAACTTAATTTTTTTCAAGTCAAGTTAAAATTATTTTTTTCCCAAGTCAAGTTAAACTTTTTTCAAGACAAGTTTCGAAATTATTTTACTCACAAAATATGTGTTTAAAAAGGTCAAGTTAAAATAATTTTTCCTCAAAATAATTTTTCACAAAGTTCTATTGGAGAAAAACTTTAAGTTAAGAAACTTTATAAATTTTATTTTTCTCAAAAATTTCCTTTACTCAGAAGTATTTTAAAATTTTTGGAAAAACTTTGAAAATAGAAAATTTGCATATTTTCAAAAGCTTCGGGGGGAGATTTTCAAATTAAAGAAGTCTTATGTAATGTTTTGGAGTTTTGCTAAGTTTTTCAAAAATACTTCTAGAGAACTAATTAAGGGGGAGAGAACTAATTAAGGGGAAGAGTAAAAAATCTATTTGTTCTTTCCAGTACATAACTATTATGAATTTGTTTTCTATTTTTAACTTAACTTTTGAACGGTGTTGCCATAAATCAAAAAGGGGGAGATTGTTGGTGCCGGAAGCACCAGATCGAACCTAGTTTTGGTAATGGCAAAGAGTTCAAAGTTAAGTTTGTATTGTTATCTAATGGATTTACCAAGTGTGCAGGAAAGTCCTAGTTCACTTATGCACGAAGTCTTGACCTGTAGGGTTAAGCAAGAAGTCCTGGTCTAGGATTGGGCAAGAAGACCTAGCCGAGGGTTGGACAAGAAGTCCTGGTCGTGGACTGGGCAACGAAGTCCTAATTCGGAAGATTGGGCAGGAGTCTTAGCCAAGCGAGGATTGCGGACAGAAGTAGAGGTGGGTCGAGGAATGGACGTCTCGAGATTCAGCAGTCTCGGAAGCCGAGCAAAAGTCCAACCAGAGGAGCCGATTGACAAAAGGTAATTTCTCCTGAGAGGAGTAGGTGAGGACGCATTCCCCGGAAGAGGGAACAGTAGGCGTCGGTTCGACCTAGGGTTTCATTTTGAAATTCAAAGTCAGAACCAGGGCAACTCCGGCTATGATTTATTCACTTAATATTTATATTATATTGTTCTTGGAATAACCCTAGTTGAAGGATTGAAAGGAAGTAAATTCTGCATCCTAGGCGCCTGAGAGGACTCAGGCGCTCGAGAAGCCAGGCGCCTGATAGGTATCAGGCGCCCCAGATGGTGTTTCTCAGCTAGGGGAGAGGTTGAGCTGGCAGGATTGCCACGTCAGCATCTCAAGCGCCCGTGAGCCATCAAGCGTCTCAAGTATCCCAGGTGTCCAAGACCAAAGGATAGGTGTTTGGCGAGTCTGCGGATAAGTACGCGCCCGATTCGCTACACGTGGCAGGCTCCCAATAAGCCTCTGGCGCCCGAGAACTCTATATATAAGGGGCTTCGCCCCCTTTGCTTTCAACAATCAATTCAATTCAATGCAAAGAAGCTTTCTTGCAACTCAGGCACACCAACGCTCTTCAGACTTCTTCCGTGCTCGAGTTTTTCACGCCGTAAACGGTCAATATCAATGACACGCTGCCCAAAACACTCTACGACTTTTCTGGTGTCATCGGTATACTTTACATTCGTTGCTTAAATTCTATACTCGACTTACATATTTGTAATATTTACTTAACTTATAGAATTGCCCAACGAAAATGGTCAAGGATCGTGGGTCTTGGAGTAGAAGCCGTTAAAGACTCCGAACCAAGTAAAAAAGAAAACGCGTTAGCATTGTGATTTTATTCATCCGCCATGTTTCTGATTATTCCGAAAATTTTACGTAATCGTTATTCACCCCCCTCTATCGATTACAACGATCCCATAATTATCAACTCAACCCACTCTAATACCAAATTGTAAGATCGAACTCGATGCTAAGAGGGAGGTGAATAGCGTTAAGAATTTAAAATGAGCAGATAGTAAATAAAAACAGTTAAATCAATAAAAGTAGCATGGAGAAAATAAAAATTACTTAGACTGATTTAATCAAGAAAGACAAAAAATATAAGCATGTAATTGATTTACTTAACAGTTAAGCATGCAAGCAGTTGGTCAATCAAACCAGAAGTATAAACACATGCAACAATTATAAAATATGATTCTTATTTCAAAATTTTCCCTTTCTAAAAAACTTCTGGATATAGGAAAATCCGACAAAAAAAATCTAAAATTAAGCACAATAAAATAAATATGGTAACCCTAAAACAAATAAAGATGTTACTCTAAGTGTTATCGATTAAAAATGAAGCACAAGTTGCAGCGTGTTGCAGCGAAGGTGAGAGAGCACAAAAGCACTAGCACAATAGAATGTATAGATGAGTGAATTGGTGATCTTCAAGCATTACCTTGAAACTCTTTTTATAGTACTCCTCTTGTCACCCAAAGCCTTCTCGACCGCCTAGGTAGGTGCTGATGTGGTTGTAACATTTATCCGTATGCCTTCTCTAGTTGACTGGAAGCCCTTCGGTCACATAGAGAGGGGCCAAATGTTAGCTTGACATGACTTGCTCAGATTACTGATAACATTATCTCTCAGTCACCTAGAAGCTGCTCTGGTCTCCCCGAACCTAGTACGATCGTCTGGACCCTCCGAATTCCTTCATTGAGAGTTATCACTAGTCAGTTTCCCTCAAACTCCATCTAGTTGCCAAGAACCGTTGAACTTTGCTTCCCTACAGTTGTTACTCATAATAAGTATGATAGAAAGTGTAAAGTTATTTGTACTTATTTTGTGTCTAAACGCTCAGCCTCCAGTTGACTCATCTAGACTGAGATGTCAAGTCACAACTCCTAGCTACTTCCACTTGGACTATTTACTAAGACTTCAACTCCCAAGTGGCCCTGCTTGGACTTTGTTCACCTAGCATCCAACTAGAACTTTTGTTTCCCAAGCCTTCAGTGTTGGTGCAATCAGCCCAAGTGTGATCAGGTAGATCATGGGTTTTGATATGTGTGTCAATATGATTATATTAGGATTTAATGTTGATCTAATATACGTATGTGAGTGTGCAGGTTTGCAGGATACACATAGACTCAGTTGGACATCTTCGGGTCCGGTGAAGGATGGTGTGTGGAGATAAGTCGTGGGCTTGTATGCATCCGAGGGACCGTGGACAAAGCAGGGACGATGAGATGAGAGAAGCGAACTTCGAGGCATACGCGAAGGATGGCATGGGAGACAAGTTATGGGCTCGCATGCATCCGAGGGACGAGAGTCAAATTCGAAGAGGTCTTGAAGGCAACAAGTCGAGACTGCTGGAGCAGGGATAATGAGCCGAGGGAAGTGAACTTCGAGGCATACGCGAAGGATGGCATGGGGGGAATGAGTCGCGGGCTTGCATGCATCTGAGCGACGAGAGCCAAAGTCGAAGAGGGCTTGAAGGCAACAGATCAAGGCTGCTGAATGAAGAGTCAGCTGAGTCGTGAGGATTCGAGTGCTGAGAGAATTATACTCGGGAAGGGAAAACCTAGGTTTGAGTGCTGAGAGAATTGTACTCGGGAAGGGAAACCCTAGGTGGCAGTCGACTGATGCTTGATCAGTCGACTGAGGTAGAGTATAGAGAGATCAGTCGACTGATGCAGTCGACTGGTGTCGACCAGAATGCGAATCGTCAGGCTGTGACATTTGAATTCGCGAAGACCAGTCGACTGCTCCAGGGGCAGTCGACTGGTAACGGTCAGAACAGTATCGAGTGTTATTTAAAAGGGCTTGTTTTTGGCTGTTCTTCCTTGGCGAAACAAGATTGGTTAAAGCCTGTTAGTAGCCTAAACGTGCTCAGACGTTGTCAAGGTGTTGTGGCGACGTTTCTTCACCCACAAGGAGCGACAAGAGCTAGCCGGAGGTGTTCCAGGGAATATCCATCGAAGGATCAGGATCGTCCACCTTACGGACAGCCGTGGAGTAGGAGTTTCATCTCTGAACCACGTAAATCGGTGTCTTTCTTAGTTGTTAGTTTTAGTTTTTGTTATTCCGCTTGCGCACTAATAACTTGTAGGAAGAAAAATCGAAAAGTAGCTATTCACCCCACCCTCTAGCTAAATGGAAAGGTCCCAACATTCAGCCCCGGTCCTTCGACTCGAGAGGCCCTGGGCGAAATAATAAAATGAGATCTCAAATAGCATATTAGCATAATATGCTATTTGAAGAGCATATTAGCATACAGAAATAGCATATTAGAAGAGTGGAAAATAAGTTTCATAATTCTGAAAACTTAGCATATAAATATTAGCATATTAGCATACACGCCCTATAGAAATATACCATCCTATAGAAATACTTGGCATAACACTCGAAAATAAGTTTCATAATTCTAAAACTTATTTAAAAAAACAAAAAAAAGAAAAAAATGGCATATATGAAATATGAAAGTGAACTGATCGTTACCAAAATTTGTAGAAGACTCGAATATAAATTTGGATGGAGTAGTAGTCTAGCAATTTAGCAAATGCACTGGGAAATTAAAACTGCATATGGAATAAAATTCTCCTCCAAAGATCAAATCCAACGAAAAGTTTAGAACCGATGACAATGGACAACCAAAGCTTACAAGTCAATGAAAAATTATAATTCTCAGAAGCTCAATGGACTACTATTTATTATCTATGTGAATATAAAAAAATAATCTTGGAATCTCCACAAATAACGGTAAAAAAATCTTGAGAAGGGAAAGAAATTAATGAGAAGCATTAGAAAAGGAGAAGAAGACTTTATCTTTGGGTCGTCTTCTTGTTCTCATAAGCACAGGCGCTGACGGCTGAGGCGCACGCGCAAGAACCAGGAGGCAAACCGCAAACGCCAGGGCACAGGCTCTGAGGCGCACGCGCAGGAGGGCGGCAGGCGCTGAGGCGCAGAGGGCGGCAGGCGCGATGCGGCATTCGATGAATTGCCCTAAAATTTTTCACGTTTCTGCATTTAATAGAAAATATATGTCATTTCTATTAAATATAACATATATTAAAAAAAATTGGGCCCCCTCAAAATATGGGCCCAGGGCCATCGCCCAGTTTGGCCCTCCTCCAGGGTCGGCCCTGCCAACATTCAGCTCCCAACTGGCCCCACTTGGATTTGATTCATCTAGCACCAAACTGTTGGGTTCTCCCGGCACCAAAACATAAAATGCAGCGGAAACAAGAACCCTCGAACAATCCATGCGAAAGAAAAACTCGTACAAAGTTCATCTATCTAATAGATCTATCTAAAGTGTATACCTTTGGAGTGTGCCCTTTGCTTATCCCGCTCGTCCAAGATGCGCTGGATCTCTTGCACGTTCAAGTGTCTGTGCCTCTATTCGTATCCACACGGACACAATCTCTCAACTTCGGGAGAACTACCTTAGTTATGCTAGCAACTTGAGGTAGCTCGCAGAATACCAAGAACCCTACAATAGGGTTTCGCCCAAAAGAGGAAGATGAGGGAGGGAAGAAGATATGGAAAAATCCAAGGGAAGAAGAAGAAGACTTCATCCAAAGTCACAAGGCCCTCTTTTATAATCATCCCATGAATATGAAGAGGTTTGTGTCTCTTTGGCTTCCTTCATTAATACCAATAAAGAGCACATCTTTTCATGTGGCTCTTTATCTTTTCCCATGCAAGAAAAAAATCTTTTCTTTTTCCTTCATTAAACACTTTAATGAATTTTCCTTGTAATCCCGACCGGGCCTCTCGGGCTTCCGACCAGGTCTCCCGAGTGCCGAGCCCCGACCCAGTCTGCCGAGCTCCCAGCTCAGTCTGCCGAGTGACGAGCTCCCGACCCAGTCTGCCGAGCTCTCAGCTCAGTCTGCCGAGTGCCGAGCTCCGACCCAGTCTGTCAAGCTCCCATCTCAGTCTGCCGAGGGTCGAGCCCCGACCCAGTCTGCCGAGCTCCCAGCTCAGTCTGCCGAGTACCGAGCCCCGACCCAGTATGCCGAGCTCCCAGCTCAATCTGCCGAGTGTCGAGCTCCCGACCCGCGCTCCCGAGTTCCCAACTCGAGCTCCCGAACTGACCGCCCGAGTTCCTAACTCAGGCTCAGATCTTCCGAGTTCCCAACTCGGGCTTCCCGAAGCATCATGTCCTTAGTGTGTGACCCAATAGGTTCTCGCGAGGTTGGCAATGCGCCTAAATGCTTTAGACACATAAGCAATGAGTGGCATCTAGCAATGCATCATTGCTACCCAAGTAACAAGAAAAGTCGAGATCCGACTAAACCTCCGTGACTATGATAATATATGACCTTGTCCTTCTATCCTTGATATCTTGATTGACTAATTAGGCATAGACCGTGTCATCCTCAGTCAATCTTGTGTTTCTTGATCCCCGAGTAGACTCACTCAAACAAATGAGCTCAATATCTCATATTGACTCATTTGAGCATCGCCATGCGTTTCAGTAGTCGTACTCGATCAAGGGGCCCACAGATATCACTCCCGTCATATGGGAGGGATAGATCCCATCTACATCACTCACATCACTCCGCATAATTCATTACATACCCAGTGATCACCTTTATAGTCCACCCTATTACAGGTGACGTTTGACGATACCAAAGTACATAATTCTTTATGTAGGGAACCGTAGTGACTTCAGGTCTAAGGACTATTCATACTAATAGTCACATGAGAAAGTTTATGATACTCATATGACAATCTATGAAACTTTCTCATGGCGGGTCAATTCAGTACACATTCTCCAATGTATACCCATGTGTCAACTTGATATCACATATCCATGACTTGTGAGCTCAAGTCATCAGTTGACCTACATGCTAGTCTCCATGCATTAATATTATCCTTGAATATTAACACTTGACTAGGAATGGTTTAGTGTAGTGTTTTCTACATCATCTCACTATCGATTCAACCAATCGATATAATGTAGATAAGAACCTACTATGCAAGGACATTATCATACCTAGTTATTTGGCACAAATACAAAGTAAGTATAATAACCAAACATGCCTTTATTAATGATAGAATATGATACAAAATGTCCCTAGTCAATCATCACATAATTGGCTCTAGGGCTCCTACTAACAATCTCCCACTAGCACTAGTGTCAATCACTGTAGTATCTAATACCTAGTGACCTGGTATGACCATCATGCTTCTTTTGTGCCAAAGCCTTGGTCAAAGGATCTGCGATGTTAGAATCAGTGTGTACTCTGCATATCGTCACATCTCCTCTATCGATGATCTCTCGAGTGAGATGGAAGCGCCGTAGTATGTGTTTGGTCCGCTGATGAGAGCGAGGTTCCTTAGCCTGTGCAATAGCCCCATTGTTGTCACAATAGAGGTCTATCGGGTATGCTATGCTAGGAACCACACCAAGCTCTGTAATGAACTTCCGGGTCCAAACAGCCTCTTTTGCCGCCTCAGATGTGGTAATATACTCGGCCTCTGTTGTAGAATCTGCAATTGTGTCATGCTTCAAACTCTTCCAGCTCACAGCGCCAACATTCAGACAAAATACATACCCTAACTGTGATCTGAAATCATCTCTGTCTGTTTGGAAGCTTGTGTCACTGTAACCCTTTACAGCTAGCTCTTCAGTGCCTCCAAATATCAAGAAATATTCTTTAGTCCTTCGTAAGTACTTAAGAATGTTCTTGACAGCTATCCAGTGACATTCACCTGGATCTGACTGGTACCTGCTCGTCATGCTCAAAGCATACGAGACATCTGGACGAGTACAAAGCATGGCGTACATGATAGACCCTATAGCGGATGCATAAGGGATCCGATCCATACGATCTCTCTCCTCCTTAGAAGAGGGACATTGAGTCTTCGAAAGACTCACACCATGTGACATCGGCAGAAATCCCTTCTTGGAATTCTGCATGGCAAAACGATTAAGCACCTTGTCAATATATGTACTCTGACTTAAGCCAAGCAATCTCTTAGACCTATCTCTATAGATCTTGATGCCTAGGATATAGGCTGTTTCACCTAAGTCTTTCATTGAGAAACAATTCCCGAGCCAAGTCTTTACAGACTGTAGTAAGGGGATATCATTCCCAATGAGGAGTATGTCATTTACATACAAGATCAGGAAGATAACTGTGCTCCCACTAACCCTCTTGTAGACACAGGGTTCATCTTCATTTTTGATAAAACCAAACGCTTTGATTGCATCATCAAATCAAAGATTCTAGCTTCGAGAAGCTTTCTTTAGCCCATAAATGGACCTTTGCAACTTACATACCTTTCCAGCATGCTCTGGATCTACAAAATCCTCAGGTTGTGTCATGTACACATCCTCAAGTAGATTCCCATTTAGGAATGCGGTTTTGACATCCATCTGCCAGATCTCGTAATCATGGTAAGCTGCAATAGCAAGCATGATCCAAATAGACTTAAGCATCGCAATTGGTGAACAGGTTTCATCATAGTCAATACCATTAATTTGCTTGAAACCCTTGGCTACCAATCGCCCTTTATAGGTATGCATGAGTCCATCCATGTCAGACTTTCTTCTAAAGACCCACTTGTTGGAACATGGATGGCTAGAGAGGGGGGGTTAATATAGCCAGACACTAATTCTTACTGCTTTTAGGTTTTCTGCACTTCAAGGGTTAGACAGCGGAAGCAAACAACCAAACAGAGTATAGATGCAGAAATGAAAAGCAAACCAAAAACGCAAACAAGGAGGATTTACAAGGTTAGGGGATAACTTGCCCCTACTCCTTGGCTTGCCCGTGAGGTGGGCGATCCCTTGATGGTCGGCAGATCAAGCCCCAAAAATCCGGATATCAAATGTAACCTCCTTCTTGATGGAGTAACCTCTCCACAGCAGGTTCAAAGAATAATGGAAATAAGCACAAGAACCACAAGAAGGCTTACTGAGCACTTAGGACTGAAGGAACACAAGTGAACTCCTCACCGAGCTCCACTCAGCACAGATCTCACGCAAGAACTGTTGGGACCGGGTGCATGTTGACATGGATGTGGGTTCGTAATTTTAAAATTAATTACGTACAGCGGAAGGTTTAGCATAAATAATTTCTCAAATTATTTAACCACACATCTAAGCATGCAACCTTATGTTGTGTAGACATGATCATATATTTAAAATTTTACAAAAATGTAAACTAATTTACTTGTTACCTCGCGTAACTCGAAGAAAGGGACGAGATCCAACCGTAAGCGTCCCTTGGAAGCTCCGCCTCTATTCGCGTCCACGCCGAGTATCTTCGGGATGACTTCGCAAAGCCACGAGTTTCGTGTTCTCGAGAACTACTAGATTCTCCGAGAATGCGACAAAAACCAAGAGAGAAGTAATCACATCGGAAAAACTCACCACCAAGGTTGGTCGGAATCATAATTCCGGCGAGGAGGAGAAAGATGACTTGCGCCCAATCCCAAGGTGATGATGGCCGGAGAGGAAGATCGTCCCAACGGAAGAACTTCGTCACTCGGTGCTTCTCCTTGTGCTCACGGCAAGAAGAAAGGGGGAGAGGCTTGTGGCCGGCCAAGAGGAAGAAGGGAGGAGAGGGAGAGAGCCCAAGCAAGAATACTTGGATTATTTCGAATGAATTCCAAGCCTTGCCTTGGGTCCTTTATATAGTGGTCTCTCAACCGTCAAGTCTCTTTTTTCTTATGGAATAAATTTTCATAAGAAATTTATCATATAAATTTTCTATGACTTATTCCATCATGCCAAGTATTGATTTTATATCATGGTTAAAATCATATTTTAATTCATGATAAAAATCAACCAAGTCTCCTTTTTCTTATGGAATAAATTTTCATAAGAAATTTATCATATAAATTTCTTTATATAAATTTCTTTATCATGGTAAATCAATCCATGATTGATTTTATAAAATAAAATAAATCAATCCATGGTTCATTTTAATTTCCATGAAAAATAAATTTCTTTATATAAATTTCTTTATCATGGTAAATCAATCCATGATTGAGTTTATAAAATAAAATAAACCAATCCATGGTTCATTTTAATTTTCATGAAAAATAAACCAAACCTTGGTTTATATAAAAATTTATATCATCCATAATTTTATAAAACAAACCACACTTGATTTATTTTATAAATTGAACCAAACAATTTGGTTCCCTCCCTTTGTTGTGGCCGGCCAAGCAAAGAGGGTGGGGACCCTCTTTGGCCGGCCTATCCAAGCCACGCTCCAATGAATTAAACTTATTTAATTCATCTATTAAGTCTTCAAAAGACTTAGCCATTTTACGCTTCCGATGCGTCTCTGAAAATTTCAGATTCGACTTATCGTTTGGCTCAACCAAACCCAATCTCTCTTGATTGGAAAATCCAATTTTCAACTCGTTTTAAATCCCTCGAATTACTCGTAGTGCGTGTAACTAAATAGGCTTTCGATTTATGTTGGCCGTCTATAATTAACCAATTATAGAACGATCATGAGTGACACCTAGTAGTACATCATGATCCCCAATTAATCGAAAGATCAACGGTTGACCTCAGAAACAATTCTGAAACCCTTCAGCAGTTATAATGAATCGTGCCCCATTCCCTTCACCATCTTATACCCACTTGGTTCAGGACATGGTCTATGTGTGTCAGTCCCCACTAGGCTGACTACGTCACACCTTGCCCAAGTAACGTTTCCTCGTCCTATGGATTCTAATTACTCTCATGTATCTAAGAGATTCATACTTTGAACATGTCATGCTTTGGCCAGAAGCTTCGAGTAACAATCCGACGATAGGCCTCGGGTATACATCTCCTCGCAAGGAGTGGTGAATCCTTTGTAGGCTGTTCAAACATCTTCGGGCACTTCGGCTTATACCCAATCATCCTGGGTCCACACCTCCTTGGAGATGCTTGCTTAAGATGTCAAAGTATAAGTCTCCATGACCAAGATGACTTGAACACCGCAAGTCAAAGGAACATCGCACTTAAGCTGCAGTAAGAACATCACTGACATGTCTATATGTAGACTACCATATGAAGTTTTACAGCCAGTCACTCCAATGAACTAGTTCCCTTAACTAGCATTCATGTTTATCTCCGGACATCCCAATGTCACCAGCCAGTGAGAATCAGCTGATTAGAGAATAACTCATGCTAGTCTCAATAGAATTGATAGTGTCCGTATTTATCAATTCATCGACTAGGGACAATTTCAATACTTCACAATTGCACATGTAGAGATAATCACTAGTTGTGAATTCGTCACAAATTCTCTCATGCTGTGAATTGTATTGCGGACATTCAGTAAATGAGTTTAAGATCTCAATCAAATACATAAACATGTATACTCAAATAGTGAATATTCATTTATTAAAAAAATGATTACAATCATAAGGTGATAGCCTTAGGACACTTTTCTCATATCACTAACAAGAACTCCCTCTTCGTGTCTTCTTGTTGATGGAATCGCCAAGCTCCTTGTTTCTTCATCCAAGCGCTCAAGTATGCAATGTCTCAACCGGTTGCTTCAAGGATCAGAATATGTGTGTTAGCAACCAAACTTCTCAGTTGTAGCTAAAGCAAGCAGATCTCCCACGCAGAGTCTTCTTCTCTTCTCTTCATCGCTAGCCACTTAACCTGCTGCTGCTATCGCCAGACGCTCTTCTGCAGCTCCCAGCTGCTCATTGCACAGCCCAGCTACCTAACCTCTCCTCAGTTGAGCCCCAGTCGAGCCCCAGGTTAGCTTCCAGCAGCGCCAGCGTCCGTTGAGACCTGAGAAACGAAAGCATCCAAACCTGCTCGAAGGAAAGTCTCCCTTTGACCCTCCTTGAGTGTTTGAATCCATCCCTGTAAAGCCTGCACACTTCAACAGAAGCTTAGCAAATCATATCAAACATAATCAGCAATGTATCAGAGAATCGGCAGAGAAAACAGACGCGATCAGAGCGTCTGACAGTGAATTTGAATTAAAGTTCAGCTCTTGATCGATCCCCAGACCGATCAGGATGTGGCCTGATCGGTCACCAGACCTATCCAGCAGTCTGCTACACACTCCTAATAGGTCCCCAGACCTATCCAGCAGTCTGTTGCACACTCCTGATCGGTCCCCCAGACCGATCAGGATGTGGCCTGATCGGTCACCAGACCGATCAGGGTGTGGCCTGATCGGTCACCAGACCGATCAGGGCACTTCCTGACCAATCAGGATCCAACCTGAGTGAACATAGATAGGAGCTCACGACATTTGATCGTTCACCAGAACGATCTGAATAGTATCCCTGATCGGTCACCAGACCGATCAGGAGTCGATCAGTAAGGTTCCCAATCTCACTGTATGCTTCCTGATCGGTCCCCTGACCGATCAAACATAGCTGGATCGGTCACCAGACCGATCCACGAGGGAACTCCATGCCAACTTCCCTGATCAGTCACTAGACTGATCCAGGCAAGGTCAAATCTCCTCTAAGTCACGAGAACAAGCTTCCAGCTCTTCTCTGACTCGTTCTTAGTCCCCCGGACCAAGACTCCGTGCCCAGTTTCACTCACCGGGACTTCAACCTAGCCCTCCAAGCTAGGACCTGGCCCACCAAGCCAGGGTTTCATCCAACCTAGCCCTCCAAGCTAGGACTTTTTCCCACCTAACCCTCCAAGTTAGGACTTTTCACACCTAGCCCTCCAAGCTAGGACTTTTTCACACCTAACCCTCCAAGTTAGGACTTTTTACACCTAGCCCTCCAAGCTAGGACTTTTCACACCTAGCCCTCCAAGCTAGGACTTTTCACATGCCAGCGTGCGATCTCCCGATCCACCTGGACTTAATCCGAATTCAACCAAACTTGAATCAAACCTAAATCTGTGTCAAACACCAGAACAACAATCAGGGTCAGATTGCATCAACAATCTCCCCCTTTTTGTTGTTTGACAACCCGATTTAAGTTAGGCATTAATGATCAATTGAAGGCAGTTCAATTATCGTAAGGGAATCAAAATCTTCCCCCTACAATAACCCTAAACTTAATCAACCATTCTCTCCCCCTTTGTCAAACATCGAAAAGGGTATGGTTATTAAGTTTAAACATACCTCCCCCTCAAACACGGGTCTCTCCCCAAACCTAAAATAATCAAAGGTAAACTTTTGAATTGCATATGAAAGGCATATACCATAAATGTATCATGGCAACAATGTATATGCATCATACGGCAATAAGTGTGAATTACACATGAAAACATATACAGAAATATATCATGGTCAAACATGTATATGTTTCATATGACAAGTAAGGAATGCAGCTATATCGGACACATAATCCTGATTGGTCTCCGTGACCGATCAGGTTCGTTGATTATTTGATACAGAAATATTTCTTGTTAGTCTGGGGAGCGATCAGATTTCAAAAAAATTTCTGAAACTCTGATACGTTCCTGATCAGACTGCATTAACAATTGGCATTCCACAACAGGGATGTAGACTCTATTGATATTATTCATTTCAAAAAATTTTCCAAAACACGACATTAAGAACAAGAGTCATGACTCAACAAACCCTTTCTTATGAATTTAAACATTCCAACATTGGTTTGTCTCAAATCAATATTAGGTTTTGTCCCAAGTATGGTGAGTATGTTCCAATCGTAATCGGTTTGTATCAGATTTGTGTGTAGTAAGATCATTAAACTGATACAATTTGACGAGAGGAGATCGGACTGAGGAGTTTTGACCCAATCAGGAATTCCCTGATCTGATCGGTCACTGGACCGATCAGGGTGAGTCCTGATCGGTCGGTGGACCGATCAGGTGTGATACAGAAAGTTTGTTTACAATCCGTTCAGATTCCAGAAAATTCAGAATCGAGTTTGTTCAATTCTCAACCACTCCTAAATCCTAATTCAATTGGTTTTAATTTATTTGATCCTAAGAAGGGTTTCCCTTAACCAAAAATGTATTTTTCCAAGTCATCAAAGAAAATCGTTCCCTTGCGATTTAAACATCTTAAAAAACAGACTTGTATCCATTTAGTATCAGGCATATGGAAAATATCAGGTTTGCTACCAGTCAGATGGGAAAATAAACAAGTTATAGATAGAACCTTAGTTTGATACAAAGAAAGCATTAACCCAAAGAACTTAAGTAGTGAATGTTAAAGCTCATGTTCTTTGTTTGGTGATGCCTTATTAGTACAAACTATGTGTTAATCCTCGTCCCTTAGCATGCATTCATACAATAAAATCATGGCACACTCAGCTAGGTTCAACTCCAAAAATATTTAGAATCAATATATGATCAAATAAGTCATGGACCTTGAATACTAAATTTTGAACCATCATAGACTAAGTTAACATGATGTTCTTAACCAAAGTTGTAAAACACATACAAGAAAATTTTGGCTTGCTTGAATCAAATTAGCATCAATATATGATTAACTTCCAAAACATGCTTGTATCAAGTGAGTATCAAAATATGATCAAATATCTAAATTTTGATCAGTTTAATGTATGTCTATAACATGTTTGCTCCAACTAGGTTCATAAAAAAAACTAAGCCTTAGATATATCATAAGTTATTGCAAAAATCAACTGTAGTTTTGATATTTTGGCTAACTTCTAGATTCACAGTGAACTATAAATTGCAGCAAGAAGACTAACCATTCTAGGCAATCCATAGTAGGAGCAAGTCATGTGTCAACCTAAACCATTCATGCAATATATATTTTTTTTTTCAAACCTTGTTGATTTATTTTGAAACTAGTATAACCTTGTGCATTGATATACTATCATATTGTTGCATAATAGATTTTCTTACTGCTCACAAATATCAATGAAGACAACCCAAAATTCATGTATCTACATTGTGTAGGAAATTCAAGTTCTCAATTGATTTAAATCTAATCACCTACATTTGAGAGGGAAAATTCATTTCTCACGGGTAGTGTATGATCATCCATCAAATGGGAAAATATTAGGCACACTCCTAACTAGGAATGGCCATGTGTTTGGAGCACCAAATATCAACCACCCATGTTGATAGATGCTCCCCCTCAATCAATGCTTATACAATTCTAAATATAGAGATTTTAGGTACCCAAATTTTGGGACCTAATGCATCAACAATGGGGGACTTTGGCACCCATGCCTTAGTCAATTTCTTTCTAGCTTTTTGAACCCTAGACTTATTTGATGATCTAAAATGTGTTCTTGACATTAATGATACAAAGCTCGGTTCTTTAGGTCGGTAACCTATACCGGCCTTATTGTAAACCGCCCTTTGGGAGTTAAAAACCATATCTAGGGTTTTTGAGCCAATTGAGAATTTCTCAAGAGTAGTCTTGAGATTTTCAATTTCACTCCTCAAAGTCTTATTTTCATTTTCAAGGGACTCATCATGCATAACATCAATTACCTTATCCTTAGAGGTTTTCAATTTTTCTACTTCTAATTTCAAAGATTTAACTTTGGCTTTAGATTTCTTAAGCATGTTTGTCAAGCAAGCTATTGTTCTATAGCACTTATCCAACTCGGGAGAGATTACCTCTTCATCATCCGAAGATGATGAAGGCGCAGTTAAGAAGCTTGATTCGTTGTCACTCTCCTTGGATGACTCTTCTAAGGCCACGAGAGCCACGTGACAGTGGCTTTCCTCCTCCTCCTTGTCATTCTTCTTTTTCTTTTTGTCACCTGTCACTAAAGCAAACCCTTTCTCTTTTGGGCTTGTGTTAGAGATCTCGTGTAGCTCCATCTCACAAAACAAATCCTCTAACTTAACAAACGATAAGTCCTTGGAACCCTTGTAAGCATCCACCATGGATGACCACAAGGCGTTCCTAGGAAAAGCTTTAAGAACATACCTTACTAGGTCTCGGTTTTCTACCTTTTCATTGATGGAGTGGAGACCGTTGAGGATTTCTTTAAAACGACCATGAAGTATACTCACAGTTTCATCTTCTTCCGCGGACAGATTTTGAAGTTGGCTGAGAAGAAGGTCCTTCTTGACTGTCCGTGTATCTTGAGTTCCCTCATGGAGCTCAATGAGTTTGTTCTATAGGTCTTTGGCCGAAGTGAAGGGGCCAGCCTTGATTAGCTACTCTTTGTTCATCCCACATTGCAAGGTGACAACAGCTTTGGCATTGGCTTCCCCCTTTATGATTTGCTCAGTCGACCACATGGAAAAGTCTAGATCTTTTCCCTCAATATCCTTTGGAGGAGAGAAACCCTCCTTCACTGAGAACCACATGCTCATGTTTGTCTTCAAATAAAATTCCATCCTTGACCTCCAATACGGAAAATCTGAACCATCCAAGAATGGAGGTCTGTTTGTGTTGAACCCTTCTCTTCCCATGGCCAACGTTGAAGCTCTCGGATGTTAAGCCGCTAGAGCAGAGCCCCAAGCTCTGATACCACTTGTTGGAACTTGGATGGCTAGAGAGGGGGGTGAATATAGCCAGACACTAATTCTTACTGCTATTAGGTTTTCTGCACTTCAAGGGTTAGACAGCGGAAGCAAACAACCAAACAGAGTATAGATGCAGAAATGAAAAGCAAACCAAAAATGCAAACAAGGAGGATTTACAAGGTTTGGGGATAACTTGCCCCTACTCCTTGGCTTGCCCGTGAGGTGCGCGATCCCTTGATCGTCGGCAGATCAAGCCCCGAAAATCCGGATATCAAATGTAACCTCCTTCTCGGTGGAGTAACCTCTCCACAGCGGGTTCAAAGAATAATGGAAATAAGCACAAGAACCACAAGAAGGCTTACTGAGCACTTAGGACAGAAGGAACACAAGCGAACTCCTCACCGAGCTCCACTCAGCATAGATCTCACGCAAGAATTCCCTCTTCGTGTCTTCTTGCTGATGGACTCGCCAAGCTTCTTGTTTCTTCTTTCAAGCGCTCAAGTATGCAATGTCTCAACCGGTTGCTTCAAGGATCAGAATATGTGTGTTAGCAACCAAACTTCTCAGTTGTAGCTAAAGCAAGCAAATCGCCCACGCAGAGTCTTCTTCTCTTCTCTTCATCGCCAGCCACTTAACCTGCTGCTGCTGTCGCCAGACGCTCCTCTGCAGCTCCCAGCTGCTCATCTGCACAGCCCAGCTACCTGACCTCTTCTGGACTCCCTGACCTCTCCTTAGCTGAGCCCCAGTCGAGCCCCAGGTTAGCTTCTAGCAGCACCAGCGTCCGTTGAGACCTGAGAAACGAAAGCATCCAAACCTGCTCGATGGAAAGTCTCCCTTTGACCCACCTTGAGTGTTTGAATCCATCCCTGTAAAGCCTGCACACTTTAACAGAAGCTTAGCAAATCATATCAAACATAATCAGCAATGTATCAGAGAATCGGCAGAGAAAACAGACACGATCAGAGCGTCTGACAGTGAATTTGAATTAAAGTTCAGCTCTTGATCGGTCCCCAGACCGATCAGGATGTGGCCTGATCGGTCACCAGACCTATCCAGCAGTCTGCTGCACACTCCTGATAGGTCCCCGGACCTATCCAGCAGTCTATTGCTCACTCCTGATCGGTCCCCAGACCGATTAGGATGTGGCCTGATCGGTCTGGGGACCGATCAGGGCACTTCCTAACCAATCAGGATCCAACCTGATCGAACATAGAGAGGAGCTCGCTGTTGGATCGAGAGAACCGATAGAGGGGGGGTGAATATCAGAAAACGTTCGGATTTGAGATAGAGAAATTGCACAGCGGAAGATTAAAACAAAACACGCAAACACAGAGATTTTTACTTGGTTCGGAGCCTAGGTCGACTCCTACTCCAAGGCCCACGGTCGTTGACCGTTTACTGCGGGCAATACTATAATCGCGCAATAACAGTTTACAGTATTGAATTACAAATGTAGCAAGTTAAACTTTTAAAACAAAAAGCTCTTCTTTTACCGACGTCCGATGTAGGTTGTCTTTTTCCGGAGCAGCGGGACGTCGTCGGCTCGAGTTGGGAGGTTTCCAGAGCGAGGCGCGAGAGCAGAAGAGCGTAGAAGCGTTGAATCAAGTGTTGCTCTGAAGCCTGGGGTCGAGGGCCCTTTATATAGGGCCTGGGGGCGCCCGGAACGTCGGGGGCGCCCCCCCATGTGTCGCCCGATCCGGCTCAGTCTCGGTCAGCGTCTGATCCCTTCAACTTCGGGATCAAATGTTGACCGGGGCGCCCGGGACGCTCGGGGCGCCCGGGTTGACCGGGTCAAACCTTATCCCTCGGCTTCGCTGGGGCTTGCTTCGAAGGCTTGCGCTTGGGGGGCGCCCGGGACGCTGGGGGGCGCCCCGGGAGCAGCGGGGGCGCTCGGGACGCTGGGGGCGNTTGTCTCTTTAATCATGGTCCGCAGGCCCATAGGATGCTTGGGAGCTCATCTACCCACGTTCCGCCAACATGATCCAGCTTAGTCTTTAACCCTTTAGGGTTCTCCCGGTTGGCCACTTCCGCTTGGCCATTGCTTTGGGGATAGGCTACAGAAGTGAAGGCTTGCTTGATGCCGTACTTCGCGCACCACTCTTGTATCCTTCGACCCTGGAACTGCCTTCCATTGTTCGACACAAGTTTGTGTGGGATTCCGTATCGGCATAGTATGTCTCGCCACAAGAACTTCATGACCGCCTGCTCGGTGATACACGATAGAGCCTCTGCCTCTATCCATTTGGAAAAGTAATCGACGACCATGAGTAAATACTTCTTCTGGGCTGCGGCAGTTGGGAATGGTCCCACGATGTCCATGCCCCATTGATCAAAAGAACAGGAGACCGTCGATAGCTTCTGTAGGTCGATGTGTAGGCAATGATGCTTCTGGCAGGATAGGCAGGTGGCGACCAGCTCGTTGGCGTCCTTCTGTAGGGTCGGCCAATAATAGCCTGACATCAACGCCTTCCGAGCTGTCGCATGAGCCCCTGCGTGGTTTCCACATATCCTCAAGTGAATTTCTCGTAGCACATAGTCGGCATCCTCCTCGCCCAGGCACTTAAGTAGGGGTCTGGAGAACGATCTTTTGTATAGCACGTCGCCGACTATGGTATACCGAGCTATATGCTTCTTGAGCCATCGAGCTTCTTCTCGGTCGGTCGGCAATACTCCCTTTGTGAGGTAGGCAATGATTTGGGTTCGCCAGTCAGATTCCAACTCTAAGTTAGCTTGCCTCTCTATTTGCATGATCAGGAGTGCCGGGCCTCCTGGCTGGGGGAGCACTCAAGAGCCGACTGAGCTGGCTAGCTTAGCCAATTCGTCCGCCTTAAAGTTATCCTCCCGTGGGATCTTCCTTACTTGCACTTCTTTGAATTCGACCTTCAGCTTCTCATAAGCCTCGATGACGGCTTGCAATCGATCACTGTTAACCTCAAATCGCCCAGCCACTTGCTGTGTCACCAGTTGGGAGTCAGAATAAAGCATCACCCGGGTCGCTCCCACATGCTTGGCAGCCTGTACTCCTGATATGAGGGCCTCATACTCGGCCTCATTATTCGTGGCCCAGTACTCCAACCGAACGGACAAGTGCATTTGCTCTCCACTCGGGGAGATCATTAGGATGCCTATCCCACTCCCCGACTGAGCTGCTGAGCCATCCACATATATCTGCCAGGCTTCTTCAACCTCATCCGCATGCAGCTCACATAGGAAATCGGCGAGGACCTGTGTCTTGATGGCTGGTCGAGGCTGATACTGAATGTCGTATTTGCTCAGCTCGGTGGTCCACTTAATTAGCCGCCCGGATGCTTCAGGATTGGAGGCCACTCGGCCCAAGTTGCTGTTTGTCAACACCACAATAGGGTGTGCCAAGAAATAAGGTCGGAGCCTCCGAGCACCCAACAACAATACATACATCAACCTCTCGAGTGTCGTGTAACGACACTCGGCTCCTTTTAATAGATGGGCAAAGAAGTACACCGGGTGCTGCTCGGTCTCTTCTTGCTTAACCAAGACCATGCTGACCGAGTCAGCCGACGCAGCCAAATAAACATACAGGGTCTCCCCGACCTCCGGCTTGGCCAGTACGGGTAGCTCAGCAAGGTAGGCCTTCAGTTTTTTGAGCGCCTTGTCACAGTCAGCATCCCACTAGAATTTGGTGGCCTTGCGGAGGGTTTTGAAGAAAGGCAACCCTCGTTTAGCCGATCAGGAGATGAATCGAGACAGGACTGTGATCCGCCCCGTGAGCCGCTGTGCCTCTCGGAGATTTCTGGGCGGGGGCATATCCAGCAGAGCTTTGACCTTATTGGGATTGGCCTCGATGCCACGCTCGGTCATGATGTATCCCAGGAACATTCCACTCCTAGCGCCGATGAGACATTTGGCCGGGTTCAGTTTGAGCCCGCATCTCCGCAGTGTGTGACATGTCTCCTCGACATCCGCCACCAAGTCCTCGACTCGGGTGGACTTGATGAGGATGTCGTCCACATACACTTCAAAATTTCTCCCGATCTGGGATCGGAAGACTTTATTCATCATGCGCTGGTAGGTGGCTCTAGCATTCTTCAGCCGAACGACATGACGGTGTAACAATAGGTACCGTCTGCTGTGATGAAGCTGACCTTCTCCTGATCTTCAACGGCCAGGGGTACTTGATGATACCCCTGGTAAGCATCCAGTATGGAAATGAACTCGCTGCCAGCTGTCAAGTCCACCATCTGGTCGATCCGAGGCAAGGGATAGCAGTCCTTCGGGCAGGCCCTGTTGAGGTCCCGAAAGTCGATGCAAATTCGCCACTTATTGTCTGGCTTGGGCACTAGCAACACATTGGCCAGCCAGGCCGGGAATTGCACCTCCCGATGTGCCCGGCCTCCGTCAGCCTCTCGATTTCGGCCCGGATCGCCTTATTTTGCTTGGTGCTGAAGTCCCGCTTCCTCTACTTCACGGGCCGAGCGTGTGGATATACATGGAGGCGGTGTTCCGCCACCTCCGGTTGGACGCCTTTCAGTTCCTTGACTGACCAGGCGAAAACATCTTGGTTTCGAGCCAAGCATTCCAGTAGGGGCTTCTTCAACTCCTCGGGCAGCCCTGCTGCAATCTTGACTCGGGCGTCCTCCCGATCTGGGAGGAGCTGCACCTCTTCCTTATCTTCATGCAACTCAGACCAAGGGGAGGCTTGAACCATGTTGCAATCAGAGAAGGGGCGCGGAGCCTTGCGGCTTTCTACCTGGACATCGTCCACATAGCATCTCCGGGCCACTCTTTGGTCGCCCTTGACTTCTCCCACCTTGTCCCCGACTGGGAACTTAACCTTTAGGTAAAGGTGGAGGCGATGGCCCAGAACTCGTTGAGGGCTGGTCGACCCAGAATGGCGTTGTAGGACGAGGGAGCGTCCACCACCAAGAAAGTGGACCACCGAGTCCTCTTCAGTGGCTCCTCGCCCAAGGAGATGGCCAGTCTGATCTGACCGATAGGCTGAACCTGATTCCCCGTGAAACCAACAACGGGGTAGCTACCAGGTCCAGCTGGGACCTCTCAATCTGGAGCTAGTCGAACGCTCTCTTGTAGAGTATGTTGACTGAGCTGCCAGTGACCACTATGGTGCGGTGGACTTGATAGTTGGCGATGACGGCTATAATGACCAGTGCGTCATTGTGTGGGACCTCCAGTCCTAGCAGATCCTGGGGCCCAAAACTGATCTGAGGCCCCTCTGCCTGAGCCGAGCTGGTGCCGACCTGGTGGATCTCCAGTCGGCGCACCTGTGCCTTCCTGGCACGGTTGGAGTCTCCTCCCGTCGGTCCACCCGAGATGACATGTACACCTCCTCGGACGACATTCTGCTGGTTGGCTTGTTCTTCGTCCATCTCCTCGCCCCCAGCCCGGTTCCCCTGAGGGAAGAGGTTGCGAGCAGCTGGGGGGTTCCTCTGGAGCTCTTTGGCCGCTGGGTCGACATTCGGGTCACCCTGGCCTGCACCTCGTTCGGGAGGCGTCTGTCGTCCCCGTCCTCTGGGGCAGGGGCTCGGCCCCGCCCGGCTTGGTGGCACTCCTCGGTGGCATGGTCGTGGCTCTAATGGAAGGTGCAGTATGACCTCCATCGGGCGGGGAAACACCCTGGGCCACCTGCTGTACATGCCGCCGCTCCATTCCTGCACGCTCGGCGGGCCCACGTGGGCTGCGAATAGGCCCCCCTGGGGGCCTAGCACCCTGAACGGGATGAGGAGGTGCCGGGACAACCGACTCCTTCTTACGTGCAGCCTGTGCCTCTTCCACATTGATGTATTTGACAGCCTTGCCGAGAAGGCTGTCAAAGTCCTTTGGGGGCTTCTTGATCAGATAGCGAAAAAACTCCCCATCTTGCAAGCCCTGGGAGAAAGCGCTGACCATGACCTCCTGGGTGGCGGTCGGCACGTCTATCGCCACCCCATTGAACCTTTTGATGTAGGCCTTGAGGGTTTCCTTCGGGCCTTGTTTCAGGGCGAACAGATTAAGGTTCGTCCTGTGGTGCCGTCGACTGCTAGCAAAGTGCAGCACGAACACTCTTTTGAGCTCCTCAAAGCTCGTAATCGACCCCTCGGGGAGTCGGTCGAACCATCTCTGGGCTGCACCAGAGAGGGTTGTCAGGAAGGCTCGGCACTTGACGCCTTCCGGATACTGATGAAGCATAGCCGCGCTATCGAACTTCATCAGATGCTCCTCCGGATCCGTGGGTCCCGCGTACTCGGGGACGGTAAAGAAACGAATGTGGCGGGGCACTGGGTCTTCGAAGACCCAGGGGGCAAAGGGACTACGTGCCAATGCAGCTGAAGCAGGATCAGCTGGGGCCTTTCCCTGGTTTGCTCGCCTCCCCCTCATTGGGTTGGACACTGAGGCTTCTGCTGACACAGAATGGGCCTCCTCACCTTGGCCTTGGGGAACGACTACAGGGGGAGGCGCAGAGCCACCCTTAGGCCTAGAGGGCCTTCCTTGTCCTCCAGAAGGCCGACGTGCCACCGGCTCCGGGCCCTAAGGCCCCTAACTGGCGACTTGTGAGGGCCTCTAAGAAGCCCTTTGTGCTCGCGCAGCCATTAGAACCTCGTACTCCTCGCAAGAGACCTCCACAGTGACCGGGTTGGAGTCTGCCATCTTCACTTCCGATTAGGCTGCTAGTGTCCCTTCTTCTAGCGCCAAATTTGATCCTGTCGCGAAGTGAGTTGGACGCCCCTACAGCTGGGTGGGCCTCAGGGGAGAGCGAGGTCCCTGAGGTGGATCGGCTCTAGCCTGCAAGACAGAGACCGTTAGAACCCGTCGGAAAAAGTCCCCGGTCAGGCACTCTGACGATCAAGTCAGTACTCGACGGTGGCGATGGAAAGAAATAGAACAGTATGAACTTGCACTATCGCGCGTACCTGAGAAATGTAGAGTCAGGAGGCTTATTTAGCTGGGGAAGCTATAGCTCCTGCCCCGCCTGCCACCTGTTGTCATATAACGAGGACAAGGTAATACATGCCCAGGGTGGCAGGATAAAGTAGCACATACTGTATTAAGGAAAGGGGCACTGTCAACTTAAGGGTTGGCGCCGTTGGACGCCTCTCGGCCTGACATCAGGGTATGTGGTAGTGGTACGGGGGGACAGGATATGGCAGGAAGATCAATACCTCGGCGAGATATCCGTCGTTTGAGACCAGGACGGCTTCAATTCTGCGCCGACCCCGTACAGGTTCTGGTAGTCTGGTGTTAGGGAGTGGTTGTGTTGTGCCTGCTGGGACATGAAGTGATGAGGCCGGCTGAGGGCCTATGAGGGTGTCGACCGGGGCACTAAATGATGAGGCCGACTGAGGGCCCATGAGGGTGCCGACTGGGGCACTGAATGATGAGGCCTGCTGAGGGCCTATGAGGGTGCCGACTGGGGCACTGAATGATGAGGTCGGCCGAGGGCCCATGAGGGTGCTGACTGGGACACTGACTGATGAGGCGTCTAGTAACGCT
The DNA here is from genome assembly GCA_024364735.1 of Boesenbergia rotunda. Classification (NCBI taxonomy): domain Eukaryota; kingdom Viridiplantae; phylum Streptophyta; class Magnoliopsida; order Zingiberales; family Zingiberaceae; genus Boesenbergia; species Boesenbergia rotunda. The sequence continues at coordinate 333,364 of JAGFNQ010000957.1, read as the reverse complement.
CCCTCCGGTTCGGGCTTACCCCCGGAGCGTGGTCCGCCATGCGTCTGCGGGGAGCCAAACCTAGAGGGGTACTAGAGCATGAATACCTAGGTCGGGGTCAGGCCAATGTTACGGAGCGTGGGCCACCATGCGTCCGCTTAGGGGCCTTGGTCTGAGTGACTTCTATCTGCCGGACCTTTCCAGCCCATTAACCACCTTCCTTCTGACTAGGCGTCAGGCTGCCGGGCCAAGCTACATGCAAGCTGGCCCAGGATCATACGGTTTTTTTTATCAAAGAGCACACTTTAAAATATATAATTATCAAAAAAAATATCCTGAGATTTATTTTATATCAAAGAACGCACCAAAATATATCTTATTCTTCTTATACCCCTCTCACCAACAACCCCTTTAGTAATTATATTTCCGAGGTATCCGAATCATTTTTTCATATTTTTGATTTTAAAATAATATATTATGGTTCGAATACAAGTGTTCTTCTTTTCTCCTTTCTCTCTCAGTGTAGACAACCTACTTCTCCTTGTCAAAAAGTAATAGTTGGGTTATAGTCGCAAGCTCATCCCCCGACCTCCCAACCAAAATCCTAGACAAGTCTGTTCATGTCATGCCATAATTATGAATTTTAAACACGAATTATAATAAGATAAAATAGGGAGAAAGACGATTTGATATGATCGTCATATGAGACTCAAAGAGGGCCTAATATGATGAAATGATTTAATTTTAGACCCTCTTTGGGTATGAAATTATTTCATTTCAGGCTCATATTTGGCCTGAAATGAAATTATTTCAGACCCTATTTGGACCTACAATTATTTCATTTCAGACTCATATTAGGCCTGAAATTATTCCATTTCAGGCTCACGTTAGGCCTGCTTTGAGATAATATTAGGCATATTTTCTCAGATATTTATCCATATCTAGAAAGTCATCATATCTTAGACCAATGGGTCTTCCTCAGAGTAAATTGTCCCTAACTAGAAGCTAAGTAAGTAAATGAGGATAAGTTTCAAGTGAAAAGTATTTTATAAAAAATATGAAATTTTAAATTGCTAATGCTATTTACTGCGTGTATTATGGTTTGTTTGTGATACAATACATTCGATGTCTCCTATATAATGAGAAGATGGATTTCAAGTAAGGATACATGACAAACATGAGATTTGATCTAACACTATTGTTTCTGAGGGATATGTTCCATATAACATCAAATTAATTATCCATAGTATTGTAAAAAATATCTAATGGTGTTGTAAGAAAAATAATTTTGGTTAAGGTTGTCATAACATCTATATAATTGTATGTTAAGAATAATAATTGTGTGTTATTTATTGAAATCCAATTGCTATATTGTTCTGTGTCAACTGACACTGTATGAGAATTTCATTGCTAGTCGTTAGAACTAAGTTTTAACACCATAAATACCTTCTCGTAGCTCAACCCTACCTAATGATATCGAGTATTAAGAAATTCAAATATCCTAGGTCCATTAGTAGGTTTCAGTGAAAACCCACTAATAGACCTAGAAAAGTTTGATTGCAACAATATCAAATATTATGAGTTTATGGTATTGCAACGCCTCGAATTGTGCTATCCATTGTATATTTACGAGTTTTCCCGATGTTGTCCAGTAGTACAATACGTTTAAGCTTGTTTAAAGTTTAAATGAATGTAAACTGGATATGATCATACTTGAGTATTTTATAAATTTCATTTGAAATGATTAAGAAATAATTAAAAGATTATCCTATAAATAATTAATAAATGATGATTATATATTTTAAAAATATATATTTAAAATAGAAAAAATATTAGGTCACGTTGGGTCTGAAATCCTTGTATATCATGCCCTCATTGGGCATGATATTCTCTAATTTCAGGCCCAACATGGGCCTAAAATCCGAGAATATCAGGCCCTCTGATATCCAAAATCAAAATATTTTTTTTAAAAATAATTTAAATAAATATGTATAATATAAAAAATAGAGATAAAGATAAAAGAAATATATAAAGAAATAAAGAAAATAAAGATATAAATATAAAATATAGAAATATATTAAAATAAAAAATAAAGAAAGTAATATATAAGAAAATAAAAATATAAATAAAGATATAATAAGAATAAAGTAAAATAAATAATATAAGAAAAAAATATAAATAATATGAATAAATAATAAAAAATAGAGTTAAAGATAAAGGAAATATATAAAGAGATAAAGAAAATATAATTTTTTTCTTTCAAAAGAATATTTTTATGACTATGAATCATGATAGAGTTTGCAGAATAATTATCGCACCATGAATTTCTATTTTTTTTTCCCTCCCAAACATTCCTTTACTGATACGTTTTTTTTTAATGATCTTGGAGATTAGAAATAAGGTATAAGATTGGCACAATCACAAGATAAGCTATTTGAAGTCTCTTTTAAACTATTGGATATCCTAGAAGTAGGAAGACTAAGTTGATTACTGGTTTGAAACTCAAGCATATCAGTTACAAAATTTATTTTTTTCTAAAGTGGGTCTGAAATAAAATAATTTCAGGCCTAACATGGGCTTGAAATGATTTTATTTCAGGCTCAATATTTCAGGCCCACTTTAGGTCTGATATAATCTCATATCAGACCCTCTTTGAGCCTAATATGATGATCATATCAGACCCTCTTTATCCTTATTTTATCTCATTATAGTTGGTGTTTAAAATTCATAACCATAGCTTGACACGAATATACTTGCCTAGAATTTTGGTTAGGGGGTTGGGAGGGATAAGCTCGCAACTATAATACAACTATCACTTTTTAGCAAGGAGAAATAGGTTGCCTACAGTGGCGTAGCCACGTTAGTAGCAAGGGGTGCGGTCGCACCCCTTGACACTTATATATATATATATATATATATATATATATATTCATAAGAACTTTAACTGATTAATTTATCATCGTTCATGATCCGAATATTAAAATTGATTATATATTTGAAAAGTTCAAGACCTAAACTATCCATTGGTATAACTTTTATGAGCAAATATCTTGATTTAGAATGTTATGTATTGAATTTTAAAAATAAAATATATAATGATAAACAAACGAACTAAATCATAGAATATGAAGTGAGAACGCTAAATTAAAATTGGATCGGATTTGAAATAAATCTAACAGGGAGGTGCGGAGATAAGGATTACATTGGTTCAAATCGGGATTGATTTGAAGTTGATTTGATCAAATTATGATCGAACTAAATTTATGTAAGTATCCCAGATAGTTTTGTTGTTGATCAACCGAATTAAGTTAGACCCTATGTATATTTGATGCATTGTATCTATGGATTATATTGGTTCAAACCAGGATTGATTTGGAGTTGATTTGATCAAATTATGGTCCAATCTACTTTATGTAAGTACCCCGTATAGTTTTGATGTCGATCAATTGAGTTAAGTTAGACCCTGTATATATTTGATGTCTCGTATCTAAATTTTGATGTGATCAATTTACACTAAGGTTTGAAATTTTTGAAAATCATTTCTCTTGGTGGAAAATCACCTCTCCTGATCGATAATCCTGGCTACGCCACTAGTTGCCTGCACTGAGAGAGAAAGGAGAATACTTGTATCCGAACCACAATCTATTATTTTAAAATTAAAACTGTGAAAAGTGGTTTGGATGTCTTGGAAATATAACTGCTAAAGAGGGTTATTGGCGGGAGGGGTATAAAAAAAATAAGATATATTTTGGTGCGCCCTTTGGTACAAAACAAACCTTAGGATGCTTTTTGGTAATTACATATTCTCAAATGCACCCTTTGGTAAAAAACTGTTTAATATATTTGAATTACAATCCAAACTATATTTATCATTATTTTTATATTTATTATTATCATATTTATCTTAATATATTTCTATATTTATGACACTATATTAACATATTTATCTTTATATTTTTTTCATAAATTATCTTGACAATATGTATAAATAGTCTTGTTAGCCTATGACAATGATTAATAATAAAGAAGCAATTGTCTTCTCTGTCTTTGTCTCTCTATTCTTTCATATATCTACGTGTTTTCGCATTATGTATTTCAACATAGTATTAGAGTCATGATCCTTCGCACATATTTCTTCTTTCTTTTTTTCCTTTCAAAACAAAATCCATCGGCGACATAACCTCTCCTTCACCGACTCCACCACTTCCTTTGTCACACCGCTTCTCTCAGCTTTCTTTTTGGCCGCCTCTATGGTCTCTTCGGTTGCTTCCTTCATCGATCATCGTAGCTTTCTCTTTGGCCTTACTCTCGGTGGCTTTCGTTGTCTCTTTTGCCTTCTCAGCTGCATTCTCAGTTACCTTTTTGACCTTCTCTTTTTCCTTACTTGCGAGTTCTTCAACGATTTTCTTTACAATCGACACCTTCTCTTTCACCTTGCATATAAACTCCTCCGAAGTTTTTTTTCTCATAGTCATGATCGTATGTTTCTTTCATGAATCACTCTTCTTCTAATTCGGCCTTTTTAATTTTTTCCTGCTTTTATTTTGACCTTCTAATTCGACCTAATTTGTTTTTCTCCTACTTTTATTTTGACCTCTTTTGTTGCTTTTATTTTGATCTTTCTTTACAAAATAATCTTTACCCATTTTCTCTTTTATACAACTTGTCTTTTCCCCACCAATCCTCCTTTCTTTCTAGCTTTTTTGATAAGATTTTTATGGTCTACTCATAATTTTTTTTCTCTCTTCTCCCTTACGTTTTCTCGATTTCTCAAATCAATTTTTTTTCCTTACCTCTCAAATATGTTTTCTCCATCTCAGTCTCACCCCAGGCATCTCACCACTGGCCAGAGCCACTAGTCCGACCTCCCTAACACTATTAGTATCATCTCTCTCTGGTCCCTCTCTTCCACCATCGAAAAAAATAGCATTGTTCCTTGTCGTTTTGTTCTCTATTGCATGTTTTCTTATCCCTTTAGTGTCATTCTATGGATACCATCACCTACTCTGAGGATGTCTCTAATTGCTTCTGGGACAAATTGGAAGGCATCCTCCTCAATTCCCTCATCTTAGTAGTAGTCATCACAGTTCTTACCTTCCTCCTCGATCTACTCTTCTTATTTTCTAGTGATATGGGTATAACAGCAGCCTTCTTATTTTCTTCCATATGATCCCTCATTTCTCAACTTCCCTTTTCTTATTAGTTTCTCTCTTGTCTTTCTTTTTTTTTTCTTCTTCCTTTTAGTTTATGTAAAAATCTTCTATTAGAAAATTTCTTCATGTTAAATTTTTTCTCCCAAAATCAACAAGTTACTCTAAAGATCCTATCTCTTCCTATTCTTTTTTCTTCTCCTTCCTATATTTTTCTTTCTTCATTCAAAAAAATCCAATGGTAGCGAGGTTCAATTTCCTGCTTTTTATTGTTTTTTCTCTTATTTTTTTCATTAGCAAAAGCAATATCATTTTTTTCCTTCTTAATTTCAAGGACATCATGTTTTGTCCCTCTTTTTATCTTCCTCTTTTTTTATTCTCCTTCTCTTCCGTCTCTTCAACAATAATCGCTTTGTAGTAGCATTCCTTTATGAGTGTTGTCTCTTTTTAGTCATCTCCTAGCAAGTCAAATAGTAAGCTTTTTCTAAGTTTTGCTCGGCACACAATAGCAGGTTTTCTTCCTATATTCCAGCATATTCAATTGTCAAAATGCAGTCTTCCTTCCCTACTACTCATGATAGATCAAATTCTAGCCTTGAAATAACAGCTCTTATCTCTTTCTAGTTATTGTCTTCTTTCATCAATGACAAAGTTCAACCGATCTATTTGTTAATTGTACTGGCGGTGTTTACTTTAGAAGATTTGATTTGTTATTAACAACCAAACTTAACATTCAAAAATCCTCTGTTGAGTTTATCGGAAGATAATAATGACAAAGATAGTAGTTCAGGAGATTTAAAAATTAATTTCAATTATTGATGATTTAACATGTTTGGATTATAATCGAAATTATATTTATCATTATTGTTATATTTATCATTACCATATTTATGTTATATATTACTATATTTATGATAATATTTTAACATATTTAATTTTATTTTTTTCATATATTATCTTGGTAATACGTATAAATAGACTTATTAGTATATGATAATGATTAATAATAATGAAACAATTGTCTTCTCCTTCTTTGTCTATTTTTTTTTTTTGATTTATTTTTTTGTATGTTTAGATACTTTCGTATTATGTATTTCAAGAGAGGCGTCGTCCACTCTTTTTTATGTTTGGAAAAAAAAATAGAAAAAATACACTTTTCTGTATATACGGTTGGATCTAGACATCTTAGTAAACCTTTAAAACAAATTTCAAATCTGATATGATTTTTTTATTTTTAAGCGATTCATTGGGTTATATCATGGATGCTATTATATTTATCATAAATCCCAGACTAATCGTTTTGAAAATTTAGAAGATTTTTTTTTGAAATTTTGAATTCATAAATGTGCAATGTTCCAGAAGAAAACGATGTGGATGGCGAGTCACCAAAGCGCAACTCACGAAGATGATGATGGGGAGAAGATGCTCACACACTGCGGGATTAACACGAGCATTAAAGGGAATACATCGAAAGATTTTCCGGTGGAGCCCACTCTAACGCTCAAGTCAGGAAACTTATCTCTTTTTGGATGACAACGAGGAATCAAAGTTTGCTCTCAGTTGGAAAACTCACTCCCTTTACCTGGATGCCGGAGCATCTTATATACCTGAGGTTTCGGTTTTACATGTCCCCACGTTCTCCTCCACGTTCCTTAATCATCGGTTACTTGATAGATATTCTATCTATTGGTAATGGTCGTTGTGATCAATCATTAAGGTCTTTATTGCTGCGCGTTGCGGACAATAATTGTCCGATGACTTTCCTATTCTGGAAAAAAGAATGACTACTTGAAGTCAGACTTTCTAACTCTCATATTGATCTCTGGGCTCTACTCTCCCGATTCAGTCTCAGAGTCTCATCTCCCGAGCTAACCTCAGGGTCTCTCTTTATTTTGCTAAGGTAGTCTCAGGAGCCCGACACCCGGTCTGACCTTGGGGGCTTTCGTCTATTCTCCCGAGGTAGTCTCGGGAGCCCGATCTCTCCCGAGATAGTCTCGGTCTGGCCTTGAAGCTCTAGCTCGGCGGGCCCTGCCATGTAGCTTCCCTGTGCAATGTGTCAACCCCGGGATGCTTATCCCTATCACAAATCCCCCTTCAAGTCTAATCGAAGGAAGTATGGCTGATTGATTAGGCTGGTGGTATAACGAGAGGAAGCTATGCATCTGCGGGACCCATATTGTCATTCCTTCTCTCTTAGTGGTTTGCCAGGTCCAATGAATCGAAACATTCGTCCCTCGGCCCAAGGCAATCCTTTGAATTAGTTCAAAAAGGCTTTGTGATTTTCGAGGCGAGGCAATGATAGTTGTCTATCACCCATTAAAAGCGCGTGGGAATCTTAATGATGAGGAGACATTTCAACGAGTATGACATTGCCACGTGGACAGATCTTTTCTTCGTGATATCCTTCTGATACGCGTCGCAGGGCTATTGTTAGTGCAAGATGCATCAGTAATGTCCTCCTCTAGTGTTTTAATGTTTAACAATATGCTTATGTTAGTGATACATTGACAAGGGAAGGGTGAGTCATGAAATCAGTACCAAAGTGAAGAAAAGTCCTAGTTAACCTAGGCAAAAAGTCCTGGTTCGAAGAATTGAGCACTAAGTCTTGATCATAGATTGGGCAATAAGTCCTGGCTGCGGGCTGGGCACTGAAGACTTGACCGAGGATTGAGAACGAAGTCCTGATTCGAGGAATTGGGTAATAAGTCGTGGTCGAGGGCTGGACACCGAAGTCCTGACATAGGGTTGGGCAATAAGTCCTGGTTGTGGACTGGGCACGAAGTCCTGATGAATGAAGCTGAGCAAAAGTCCTGGTGAGTGAAGTTGGGCAATAAGTCCTGGTTGGGCAAAAGTCCTGGTGAGTGAAACTGGGCAAAAGTCCAACCAGATGGGCCGGGTGGCAACCTTCTCCTAAGAGGAGTAGGCGAAAGGCATGTTCCTCGGGAAGGGAACATAGGCATCAATTCGACCTAGGGTTTCGCGGGAAATCCGAAGTCAAAACCAATTCGTTAAGGCTAAGATTATATATGTGTTTGCCTTATGTTTGTGTATTTTACAGGTATATAGAATTGGAGGCAAGGCAGACAAACAAACACAAAAGAAGATGAAGTCATCATCCTAGGCGCCCCCATTGAACCAGGGCACCCCCATTGAACCAGGGCACCCTGGATGCCAGGCGCCTGATTAATTCATGCACCCTGGAGGGTCTACGACACCCAGGATAAATGCTTTATCAGATTCGCGAAGTTCGCGAGTTTGGATAGGTTTTTGACCGCAACTGAGGCGCCCCCTTCAACATAGGTGCCCCCTTCAACATAGGCGCCCAATAAGAGGCTATATAAAAGGGGTTCGACCCCTCAGCTCAGAACAGCAATCACAATGACATTCTAAGCATTCCGAGCGAAAGAAAAGTGCTAGAGATGAAGCCCTGTGACCAAGGAGGCTCCAGGAGGAAGTGCGCGACACTTTGGAGTTCCAGATCGGCCGGGATCGTCGACTCTTTGTTTGGTTTGAATTTACTTTCTGCATTTACATTCCTTATCTTTTTGATTGTAAAATGTGCACTGTAAGTCGGGTTTCTCTACCTCCGGAAAGTCTAGAATGGAGACCATTAGTGGACGGACATTTCCCTTGCTTAGGCCTTGGATGTACTGACCCTGGAGGGTTGGGAACCAAGTAAAAAATCCGTGTGCATACTGAGTTGTTCTATTTTTGTTCTTTATTATTTCCACTGCTACTAACCCTCTGATTAGAACGAACGAGAATCGAAAGACAAGTTTCCCGATGTTTTTTAACGAGTTGATATTCATCACCCCTCTATCGACGACACCGGTCCCCACAAGTGGTATCAGAGCCTGGTAGCTCTTCACCGGACTAATAGCCGACAGAGCAAAGACGCCAGGAGTTGAGGGGGAGCCCAAGGGTGAATCAGGTATTTTTCTTTAATTATGGTAAATTTTAAATTCCATATTACATGTTTCAAGTGTAGGGAGAGAGGACACTATAAAAATCAGTGTCCTACTCGTAAGACACGATCTTCACCACCGGCGACAAAGGAGGTACCAGCGCCAGGAGTCCGGAGGGACAAGAGTCACATCAAGTGCTTTAAGTGTCAAAAGCACGGACACTACAATAATCAGTGTCCGTCCAAGGTACGAAAAATTTATGTTTGTAAAAATTTTTAAATTCCTGCACAGTCGTATAGTAATGTTGATAATTTAGATAATCTTTCTGTTAAGATAGACTTTTTGCACAATCAACTTAGGGTATTGTATGATCAATTATCAAATGTAGACAATAATAAAATATCAGACATAAACTCTTTAATCCTTAATGTCAACGCAACAATTCTTAGAATTAATTTTTATATTTTATCTGAAAATGATACATTAATTGATGAAATTAAAATTAATGATCCTTTATTTTCTAATATTTTTGATAATGTTTTTGAGGATATTAAAGATAATTTTGAGGTTGTTGAAGATAATTTTGAGGATATTAAAGATAATTTTGATGTTGTTGAAGATAATTCTGAGGATATTGAAGATAATTCTAAGGATATTAAAAATAAAACCTCTTTAGACAATGATTTAATTATTAATTTCTTAGATAATCTTGAAAATAATTATAAAATACTAAGTAGTAGCCTGAAAACTATTCTACCTACTATGAAGATGTAAAAGGATATAACTTTGATAATGAGAATGAGGAGGAAGATGAATTTTTTAGAATAAAGGCTACAATTAATAAAGTCTACAGAAATTCAAACAAAGCAAGAGTATTAGATCAACTTGAAAAAGTAAACGAAAAAGAAATAGTAGATGAGTCAGAGATATTTGAATTAATGAAATTAATGCAATTAGACCCAAAACTTTTAACTCAATTTAATCCTTAATTTAATTAATTTTAATTAATCCGTAATTAATTTAATTTTAATTAATCCTTAATTAATTTAATTTTAATTAATCCTTAATTAATTTAATCCTAATTAATCCTTAATTAATTATTTCTTAATTAAATTCTAATTATTTTAACCTTAATTAAAACATAATAATTTTACCTTAATCTTAATTATTTTAACATTAATTAAAATCTTAATTATTTTAACGTTAATTTAATTCTTAATTAATTTAACACTAATTAATTCTTAATTAATTTAACTTCAGTTAATTCCTAATTAAATTAACTTCAATTAATTCTTAATTAACCTCAACGTTAACTCTAACTCTTAAATAACTTAAACTCAAATTAAATATTAATAACTTAAACTTGAATTTAATAAAATTTTACCCATCTGGAACAATCAATTTAATAAAATCAAATATGTCAAAGTGGGTTGGCATATTCGCGGGTTCACACGATATGTATCAAATCGGGAATTTGATGCATTACTAGAAACTTATTTAAAAATGCTTTGACTTGTTTGAATCATGCATAAATGTCATGCTCATGCATTTGCTATTTTTTTAAATATATGCCATGACATTCATGTTTAAATTTTTGCATGATTTAGAACGGTTAGTTTAGAATAAAAGAATTACTTGAAACATAGTATTAGGTAGAGGTGAGATGATAGTATGTTAGAGAAGCCCTTCTAATAAGGTCAAGTGGGGTAAGGTGTACCCTACTTGGTCTGTTTAGTCTGGTCGAACTAGCTGAAGCTACCGATCCAAAACCTAAGCTAGTTAGACCAAAATTTCTCAAGAAGTAATTTGAAAATGAACTTTCGGTAAAAGGCATTGTCAAGGAAAGTGTTGTTGCTCCAATAAGGACGACCAAAGAAGGTCTCTGTGCCTCGCCAAGACCTGGAAGCTAATTATCGAAACTCATTTTTTATTTACTATTTGATAAATTTGAATCTAACACAAGTTTTAATTAAATCTTAGATTTAACATTAATTCAAAGAAAAATTACTCAAGAATCTCACAATACACCCATAAGGCTGTTAGATCGTGATCGTCAAGCTAAGGGGGGGGGGTGAATAGCTTCTTTCCGATTTCTACCTACGATGTTAGCGTGCGCAAGCGAAAACTATAATAACACAAATAAACAATGCTAACACCAAACCTTTTACGTGGTTCGGAGATGACTCTCCTACTCCACGGCTGTCCGTAAGGTGGACGATCCTTTGATCCTTAGGTGGATCACTCCCTGGATGCCCTCCGGCTAGCTCGTGTAGTTCCTTGTGGGTGGAGAAACCTCGCCACAATCCCGAACACACCTCTGAGCTCTAAGACTACTATTTGGCCTTTAACCAAAGCCAAATTCGTCAAGAGTCTTAGCCAAAACGAAGCCCTTTTAAATATAGATCACTTCTGTTTTGGCCGCTACCAATCTGCCCCCACTCAAATTCGACCGTTACAGGCCCAACGTTCGAATTCTCAGCCACTACCAGTCGACTGCCCACACAGCAGTCGATTGATGTTTCTGTGGGGTTTACCAGTCGACTGCCCTATCTAGGTTTTCTTTCCCGAGTACAATTCTCTCAACACTCGTCCCCTAGGATATCCCCGAGTACATTGCCTCAGCACTCGACCCCTCACGACTCAGCAGACTCTTCACCAGCAACCTCGATTGTTGCCTTCGCGCCCTCTTCGTCTTCGGCCCTCGTCCCTCAGATGCGCACGCAAGCCCATGGCTTGCCTCATGCCATCCTTCATGTTGCCTCGAAGTCCGTGTTGGATCGAGAGAAACGATAGGGGGGGGGTGAATATCGTAAATCATTTTCGGATTGAAAAAGAGAATACGCAGCGGAGAAATTAAAACACAACACACAGACACCAAGATTTTACTTGGTTCGGAGTCGCGGTCGGCTCCTACTCCAAGGCCCACGGTCGTTGACCGTTTACTGCGGGCAATACTATAATCGCGCAAAATCTTACAAACAGTTGTACAGTAGTAAGTGCAGTAAGAATACAATTAAAAATTGACTCTTCGTTACCGACGTCTGGTGTGGATTGTACATAGGAGCAGAGGGACGTCGTCGGCGTTTGTATCTTGAGTTGGGAGGTTTCCAGAGCAGAGCGCTTGAGCAGAAGAGCGTATTGGCGTTGGAAGAAGTGTTGATTGAAGCCTTGGGGTCGAGGGGCTATTTATAGCCTCCTGGGGTGCTTGGAACGTTGGGGGCGCCCCCCATGTGTCAATCGATCCGAGCAACTCTCGGTCAGTCGTTATCCCACCAGGATCGGGCTAAGGTTTGACCGGGGGCACCCTGGACGCTGGGGGCGCACGGGTTGACTCGATCCGTTGGCTTCTCGTTGGCTTGAGTTGATCCACTTCGTTAGCTTGAGCCCGGGGCACCCTGACCATCCGGGGCGCCCGAGAGCATGGGGGCGCCCCGCCCAGTGAGCTACCGAAGCACTTCTTTGCTTAAATTATTTTGTATTAGCCTTGGGGGCGCCCGGGACACTGGGGGCGCCCTACCCAGCTACTTGCCTCTCTCCTTTGGGCATTCTGAGCTGCAGAAATACGTTCCTTCGGTCCTGCATCCAGGGTTAGTCCAAAATAATATAAAGCAATAAAGTATTAGGTTTATACAGCCTTAGCTGTCTTGGTTCTGACTTTGGGTCTCCACAATGGAGCCCTAGGTCGAACTGACGCCTACTGTTCCTTCGACGGGGAACGCATCCTCACCTACTCCTCTCAGGAGAATTTACTTGATGCCAACCGGCTCCTCCGGTTGGACTTTTGCCCAGCAGTCCTTCGCCAGGTCTTCAGTACCAAGTAGTCCTTCGCCTGGTGCCTAGCAGTCCTTCGCTAGGTCTTCGACTCCTAGCAGTCCTTCGCTAGGTGCCCTGCTATCCTTCGCCAGGTCTTGGGTTCCAGGTAGTCCTTCGCCTGGTGCCTAGATGTCCTTCGCTAGGTCTTTGACTCCTAGCAGCCCTTCGCTAGGTGCCCTTCGTTGGGTCTTAGGGTTTTGATGCCTAGCAGTCCTTCGCTAGGACTTTAATCTGCACACTCAAGTAGCATGTTAGATAAACATAACATCTTAACTTTTGAACCCTTTTGCCATTATCAAAACACAGGTTCGACTTGGGTGCTGTCTTCACCAACAATCTCCCCTTTTTGATTTATGGCAACCCGGTTCAAAAAGTTAAGTTAATCAAAACAGATGATAAGAGTTTAGTTTCCTCCCCTAGAAGGAATCTCCCCCTAGATTTTTCAAAAGTTCGTGGGATTTGAAAATTTTCTATGTCTAAAGCTGGAATTAATTTTAAACACTTAGAATAATTTAAAAAAAACTTTAGACACATATTTTCCAAAAAAAATGGTTGTTCACTTTTAAAAGTTTACACTTAAAACAAATTTCAAGTCAGTAGAAAAGAAACATCTTATGAAGTTTTAAATTCTTAGAACCATAGCTTAAGTTTAAGATGAGTACTTAGAAAAATTTTGACAATCAGCTTGAGTTTAAGTACTTAGAAAAATTTTGACAACCAGCTTAAGTACTTAAAAAGATTTTAGAACACAGCTTAAATTTTAGTACTTTAAAGATTTTTGAAAACAACTTAACTTTTAGTACTTTAATGATTTTTGAACACAGCTTAAATTTTAGTACTTTAAAGATTTTTGAAAATAGCTTAACTTAGTAACATTTTGAAGAAAACCTTAGTACTTTTGAAAATAGATTAAGTACTTTTGCAACAATTAAAAGCAAATAGATTAAGTGTTTTTTTGAAGAAAGGATAATGTTTTAAAATTTTGAATTTTGAAAATTTTTTTTAAAGCTTCTCTCCTTTACCATCTCTCCCCCTTTGCCATATATCAAAAACAAAGCAATATAGCAAAAAAAAATAAATAAATTGCATAAGGATAACTTCAATGTGCTGTACTAATGTGCTGTACTAAACCAGTTCAAGCTATAAATTGAACCAAAGCAATTTCAATTATCTCTTTTAGGGTTCTGTCTAACCCAATTAGCTACTTACTAACTGTTATAAACAGTAATTTTCGCTAGGGTTAGTCATGTTAGGTGTTATGTTCAAGTTAGATTTTCTAAACTTGACACTTAACTTGATTACTGTTTAAGTTGTATTTAGTGCCCCAATTACTGCAGATGCACTGATCTACATCTTGAATTAAGGCAAAGACCTAAGTATCTCAACCCTTTCTAGGTTATCAATCAAAAGTACCCTAAGGTGCTTGTGAGATGCTGGCTTCTAAATCTATAGGTGCATGCAGTTCTAGGGTTAGGGCCAAAGCTAAGTCCATTTGCAAAAAAGCCCTAGTTTTGAAGGGGGTAGTTTTTTTTTAAAATAAAACTAAGTCGAAAAATTTATTTAAAAAAAAATTTCAAACTAAGTAAAAGCTGAATTTGAAATCAAGTAAAGCAGTTTTTTTTAAAAATTCTTTTTAGAAATTGATTTTAAATCAAGTAAAGCAGTTTTTTTTTGAAACTGATTTTAAATCAAGTAAAGCAGTAAGAAAACCAAAAGTAGAGTTAACCTATTCTACTAAGCATAATCCTAACTGCCTTCTTAGTGAGCTGAACTTAGACTCAGGTAGAGATTTGGTGAATATGTCAGCTAAGTTAGATTTAGAGTCTACATGCTTAAGGACTATCTCACCCCTGGCTACATGATCTCTTACAAAGTGATGTTTAACTTCTATGTGTTTAGTTCTGGAATGTTGGATTGGGTTCTTAATTAGATTAATTGAGCTTATATTATTAATGAAAACCTTAGTTTGGGTGTAGTTGAGCTGGAAGTCCTTAAGAGTGTGCATCATCCATAAAAGTTGTGCTACACACTCTCCTAAGGCAACATACTCAGCTTCAGTTGTGGATAGAACTACACAGTATTGTTTTCTGCTGCACCAACTTACTAGACTATTTTCTAACAGTTGGCAGCTTCCACTTGTGCTCTTTCTATCTAATTTACAACTAGCGTAGTCAGAATCCGAGTATCTTGACAAGTCAAAGATTGAGGTCCTAGGATACCAAATCCCTATATTTAGGGTGCCCTTAACATATCTTAGTATTCTTTTTAGGGCTGCTAAGTGCGTTTTCTTAGCACAGGTTTGGTATCTAGCACACATTCCTACAACAAAAAGGATACCAGGTCTGCTGGCTGTAAGGTACAGTAGACTTCCAATCATACTTCTATAGAGCTTAAGGTCTACTAGTTTACCATCAGGGTCACTATCTATTTTTACATTTATAGCCATGGGGGTACTTATGCTTTTAGAGTTATCTATTTTAAATTTCTTTATTAACTCATTAGCATATTTGAATTGGTGGACATAGTTTCCATCCCTAGTTTGTTTAATTTGTAACCCTAGGAAAAAGTTGAGCTCACCAACTAGGCTCATTTCAAACTTATTTCCCATTATTTTCATGAATTCTTTTAAAAAAATAGAGTTGGTTGACCCAAAGATTATGTCATCGACGTAGATTTGGGCAATAAAGATTTCTTTTCCTAAGATTTTAATAAATAGGGTTGAGTCAATTTGTCCTTGTTTAAATTCTTTAGAAATTAGGTAAGTTGATAAGCGTTCATACCAGGCCCTAGGTGCTTGTTTTAGTCCATAGAGTGCTTTAGTGAGTTTGTAAACATGGTCAGGTCTTTCTAAGTCCTCAAAGCCAGGGGGTTGTCCTACATAGACTTCTTCCTTAATGAATCCATTTAGAAAAGCTGACTTTACATCCATTTGATATAGTTTGAATCCTTTATGGGATGAAAAGGCTAATAACATCCTAATGGACTCAAGTCTAGCTACTGGGGCATATGTTTCTTCATAATCTAACCCTTCTACTTGGCTGAATCCTTTCGCTACTAAGCGGGCTTTATTTCTGACTATTTCTCCTTGATCATTTAGTTTATTCCTAGAAACCCACTTAGTGTCAATGATGGATTTGCCTTCAGGTTTGGGTATTAGTTCCTAGACTTGGTTCCTCTCAAATTGGGCTAACTCTTCTTGCATAGCTATGATCGAATCAGGATCAAGTAAGACTTCCTCTATATTCTTAGGATCAATTTTTGAAATCATTGCTATCTGACTAAGGTTTCTGTAGGAAGACCTAGTTCTGACTCCTAGAGTTGGATCACCCACAATTTGATCGGTTGGGTGACTGAGTCTGGGTTTCTTGGTTTTTCTAGAACTTGGTTTAGCCTCAGGTCCAGCTGGTCGGTTTGGTTCACTATTTGATTCAATTATTTGGGTTGGTTTAATTATTGGTTTAATTGACTCATTAGTTGGTTCAATAGTTAGTTCGTTTATGGGTTCAACTAGAGATTCAACAGCTTGTTCATTATCTTCTTGATCAGTATTTGATGAAGTTTGATTTGGATTATCAGGTTTTGAGTTAATTTCTTCATCAAATATTAAATTGGTTGTTTCTTCGAATTTCTTAGTTTATTTGTTGTAAACCTGATAAGTACCATTTTGTTGATTATTTTAATTGCTAAAATCCATGTTTGACCCATGTTTTGTTTGCTTAATTGTGAATTTACCGTAGGTTTTAGGATTTCCTCTTATTTTGGACTTAATTACAAATTTGCACATATTTGGTTTATTTGACCACTAATTTTTTGATCTATTTTTGTAGGCATGAAAGGATCCTGGACCTAGGGCATACTGGGTCAAACTTGAGTCGGAAGTGGACCCGGATCGAGTTATCAAGCTTCGGATTAATCCGGACCGTCCGATTCAAAAGCGGCTAGATCTGAGCCATCCGGGACCATCTGAAGCAATCCGAGCTAGGGTAGGGTTGATCAAGCACTCTGATCAAGATCTGAAGGTTTCATCCCAATCAGAGCTCATTCAACCGTTGGATCAAGCTCGGAGGGCTCTAGATCGCCCATTCAAAGATTAGGTTGATCTGGACCATCCGTTGCAAATCTGAAGGATCCGAGCTACCACGAGGCAGATCCTGACCCTTGATCAACATCTGGAAAGTTTGGGTCAGATCAGAGAAAGATCAGCCGTTGGATTCATCCAAATCAATCTGGACTGTCCATTCCTATGTATTTAATCAAAAACTCCACAATCATTAGCTTCGTCGCGTCTCCGCCGCAGTGTTCTTCCTTCTTCATCTAGTTCATCGTTCTTCAAGCTTTTTCTTCAATCCGAGGCGCGACCACCTCAATTTCTTTGTTTAGATCAATTGCTAGGCCATTTGGGAAGGGTTCTTGGTGAAAATCCAGCTCCGAATTGGCCAAAACAGAGCCGAGTGAGGGTTTCCTTGGTTTTGCCTTCGATTGCTTCGATTGTGGTTTTGTTCAATCCGTCATCCATCCAAGCTATCTGGAGGGGTTCCCTGGAGAGCTTGGTTCATCCCCACACCATCCGCGCAATTGGACAAGGCTTGATTAGAGAAATCGAATGGATTCTAGTTTGGCTTAGAGTGTGAGCTGGATTTGAATCGCAGAGATATTTTTCAATGGTTTGCTGAGCTTAGGGGTTCGAGGCCAGCCCTTGCGTGACGAACAAGGAGTTCTTGACCTAAGAGAGTGATTGAGGATAGTTTTCTTATTTAATTTTCTGTTTTTAACTTGTAATTTTCATTCCTGCAGCGTGCCATTTAATTTTTGAACATTGTATTAGTTGCTGTAGTTTTCTTGTATGGATCGTTTCTTTCTCAATTAGAGGCTCAACCTTGAGTGACAGCAAGGATTTCGTGAGCTGAGATGAGAGATTGAGGCTTTGCTTAGTTAAATTCCATTGCTATTAGCTGTAATTTCGAATTCTGTCATTTCTGTTCTGTTTTCATATCAACTGCTCTAGCTTCCTGTTCTAAATTGCTTCAGTGGTAATTAGGTTTCAGTAATTAGATAGGCAGTTTATAGTGAGCAATTGCAATTAGTTCAATTTGTTTCGTAGATAAGTTTCATTTTTGCAATTCCATTAGCTGCTGCGTATCAATTCCACTGCGTGTGCAGTCATTTCTGCACTTAGCTAGCTATAATTTCAGCAATTTGATTCTGCTTTTAGTTTAGCTACAACTTCAGCAAATTGTTCAGCTTTTCCAGGTTGAGTATCAAGTTTTGAACCTGCGTATCAAGTGATTTCTGATTTCTTCCTTGCGTGGCAGTGTATTATCTGCAGTTTCATTTCTACCATGACAGTTTTGTTTGTGCCAAGTTTCTGCAACGTTTCCAAACTGATCAGTCTGATTTCCGTGCATTAGTTTTAGTGTATCAGTTAATTGTTACTGAATTGGCGTTTCTGCATCTGAAATTTCTGCATTCATATCATCTCTGAATTTCTGCACTCATTCCCTGCACCCTGCATTTCTGCAATTCTGCACAAAAATTTCTACCTCATTGCATTTCATTTCTATCCTCAATTTGATTTGATTGATCTGTTTCTGAATTCCTTCAGACCTGCATGTTAACTCTGAATTGTTTGAGATGGTTTTGGGCACTTAGCATCAATTCCTCTTGGCACATCAGATTTTCTATTCCTTGTATCAAGTTAAGTTGATTTCGGCACTTAGTATCAAGGGCAGCTTAGGCACTATTTTGTATCAAGCTATATGGTATTTTTAGGTTGCTATGGTGTCCAAAATCAGCTAGAATCGGATTCGAGCATTTCTGAATTTTCCCTGCATGAGTGGCTTCCAAACATTGTAGCTAGTTCGAGTGGAGTTTGCTTAAAGCTTAATTTTCTGAATTTTGTAGCTAGCATTTGTGTTGAGTGTGTTTGTTCCCGAAAATTGCTATCACTGCCTTATTCCTTTGTTTAGAATTTGTTTGCATGTGAAATCAAGATTGGTCTTCCGAAATTGTTTAAGTGCCTTGATGGAGTTGTTCATTAGTTAAGTTCATCAATCGCCATATTTTGTTTAGCTCATTTAGTTGAGTTCTTGCTTTTCATTGCTTTTCCCATTTTTATTTGAAATCAAACCCAGAATTTGATTGAAACCCAAAAATATCAACGACACATAAATACAAGCATCGAATCAAACAACCTCAACTAGTCCCGAGGAAAAATACGACTTGTGGCCCCTTTACTACGTTTTCATATTTTGATTGCAAAAAGGGTTTCCAGCAATTTTTATTCATATTCTAAATTTGAGGACCCACACATTTCGTGACAACTTAACCTAGTATTTCGGGTCCATCAAATTTTTGGTGCCGTTGCCGGGGAAGCAACTAGTTGATTTGTTTGATTTTTTGCTTGTGTGCTTCTGGGCATATCATTTGATTCTATTTTCTTGTGCTTTATCTTTTGTATACGGTTGCTGTCATTTTTCTTGTTTGTTTTGTGACAGAGCTGCAAGATCAAAATGTTTCAGTAATCCTATTCAAATTTTCAGCAACCAAACTATCAATTCCAACAGGGGCAGCCACAATTTCAGCCTCTCAACCAATTTCAGCAGCCACCACAGCAAGATTTCCAACAACCCTACTCAAATTTCCAACAAATTCAGATGGGCAGCCCCAATTTTCAAATTTCGAGCAACCAATTCAGCAATTCCAGCCCTAATTTCAGCCACCTTATCAACAAGATCAATCACCTTTTCAAGGAATTCAGCAAGGGTGTCAAGATAATTTGAATTTTCAGCAACCACCCTTCCATCAAGTTCAACCAAACCCAAATTTTCAGCATCTTAACCAAGATTTCTAGCAGCCTTATTTAAGTTTTCAGCAAGGAAATAATCAATTTCAGCCTCAACCTCAGCCATGGCTACAAGAATTTCAACATATAGAATTTTCAACAACCTTTTCAACATTCACAGCCATATGATCAAAATTTTCAATTTCAAAACCAGAATTTTCAGTCACAACCATTTCAGAGTTTTCAATTCCAGGATCAGAATTTTCAGCAACCAATCCAAACTTCCAACCAACAATTTCAACCCTATGATCAGAGTTTCCAGAATCAAAATTTTCAGCCATCTCCACCAAGTTGTGAGCCAAGTTTTCAGCAGTCAAATCAGTCCATTCATCCATTTGAGCAGCCTCAACAGCTCCCATTTCAGAATGCACAGCCTCCTCTTGGTCTTCAGCAGCCTTATGTTCCATTTCAAGACCAACAGGAGTTCCACACTAACCAAGGAGGCTTTGAGAATCCTGATGAGAGTGAGGCTCAACAACAATTGATGGAGATGCTTCAACAAGTCCTACAACAACAACAAAATTTTCAACAACAACAACAACAACAGCAAATTTTTCAACTTCAACAACAACACCTTGCAAAATTGGTTGATCAATTCAATCAGATAAAAGCCCAAGAATCAGAACAATTATCTTCTCAAGCTACTTTTAATTCTGAGGGGGTATGATGATGATCTAACCTTGGGAAATGAAGAGATTGTATCAAGTTTAAACACTCCAGAGGCCGAATTTCCTGAAAAATTTTTAGCATCCTATTTTCCCATTCAAAACAGCCCCGGAGTTGAGTTTATATCAGTTCAAGGTGACCCTAGTGCATGGCCAAGTCCTTCTTCAAGTGATCTTGCAAATTTGTTGGAAGAAGAAGAAGAAATTATGAAAAATATGGCACCTACAGCATGCATCCCTCCGGAGATTCTTGTTTAAAATTCATTTCCAAATTTTTCAGCTCAAGAAGAAGAAACAGAAGCTCCACAGGACCCTTCTCATCTTTTATTTTGTGATGATAGTATTATTGATGGTCCTAATTTTTCTGATATTGTTGTTGCAGATATTACAGAAGGAGCATGCATTGGAGATGATCCTATTGGTGTAGGGGATTGCACTAAGCCCCAGGGACCTCCAACAGTGATTGATGTATCAGAAAATCCAGAGGATAGGATTGAGAGTGTAGGGGATTGCACTGAGCCCCAAGAATCACCCATTCCTACTGGTTTAGAGGCATTGGAGGGGATTGATAGTAGAGCTTGTGATAGTTTTGAATTCAATTCTGAAACTTTAGAGGATCATTCTATACTTTTATTTTGTGATGATATAGTTGTTGATGATCCTAAATTTTCTAATTTGGTTGTTGCAGGTATGGTTGAGGAAGCATGCATTGGAGATGATCCTATTGGTGTAGGGGATTGCACTAAGCCCCAGGGACCACCACAAATTACTGGTACATTACCAGAAAGTGTAGGGACTTGCATGGTGGAGGCAAGAACCCAAGGATCACCCGTTCTAGTTGAGTGTCCACCAGAACCCGAACCTGAAGAGGAGATTGCACATTACCAAGAGGAGCCAATAATTACACCCACTCTTGTAGAGTCTCCAGGTATTTCTTAGCACGATCAGGTAAGTATTCCTCCTATTTTTTTCTCAAAATTACATAGAGGAACCTCAAACTGATTTCATTGGCTGTGACACATTGCTTGATACATCCTTGATCGAAAATAATTGTGATATTTCTATTGAAGTGCCAAAAATTGATTTCTTTGTTTGTGATGAATTTCTGGATGTATTTTTTGTAGAAAATAATTGTGAAAAATTTATTGAGGCACCAAGAATTGATTTAATTGGATGTGATGCAGATTTGGATACATTTCATGCAGAGACTGATATTATTTTATTTCCTTCATACCCTGCACGCTTGAGAGAGGTATTACATTGTTTTGCAGGGTCTAGAAGACTTTCGGAGTGGGTGCTCCATCTGAATAGACTCCAACCTCCTGGAAGAATTTTCAAAAGGCATCAAGAAGGAGGAGACGATCTTACTTTAATTCATAGCACTCCATTCCTTCAATGGATCTTGAACCTAAATCGCCTTCGGCCACCGGAGCATTTTTCTGTAAAGTTCAAGTGTGGGGGAGTCCTAATTCTCTCAGCCACCCAGACGCCTCCACTACCACGATGGAGGCTACTTCTGGATCGACTCCGTCCACCAGAAATAAAGTGGAGTTTGTTCCTTCTTGCATTTTCTTTCACTTTTATGACTTCTAGATTTTTCACTTTTAAATTGAGTCCTTGCTAATAAATGCATGAGTAGAATAGAATGAATAGGAGTCATTGTAAATACCTTGTTATTTCTTTTGTCACCTTTCCTTGCATGACTAGGAATAAATGTATCCCTCTAGGTTATCTCCATAGCATTTTAGAATCTCTTGGAAAATAAATTAAATTTGGTTGCTAAAACTTAGGGTTTGAGCTCATGGATGAATTCTTGGATGCTTGAGTACTACTTTACTTTAGATTCTTAATTGAGGACTTGAGATGAATTATTTTTGCCTAGTGAGAATTAGCCTTATATTTGTGACACACATATGTTATTGTACTCTAGAACTTGCTTAGGTTCTTTCAAAACCATATTTCAATGATTGGATCACATCTATGGAAGCTAATCAATTTGTTTCCCTCTTGCATATTATTCTTAGCAATGATCATACATGATACATACTCTTTTCAATTTTCCTTTCTATTTTCCTACTCTTAACCCCATTTTTCTATGATTTGTTTGCTTGGGATGTTTTCTTGATGCTACTTTTCCTGAGACGGATAAAGATTTAAGTGTGGGGGAGTGACTAGTGTTTTGGAAAGATTGGTATCAAAGAGGCATTAGTGTTTTGGAAAGATTGGTATCAAAGAGACATTTCGAAAAAAAAATTTTTTTTTTGCCCAATTGAGTGGAGCTTGAATTCAGTTGTGAATTGGAGGAGAAGTGTTTCTCTCATTGCAACCATCATTGAATCCGGTTGAAGGAAGATTTCTGTGGACTTAAAAGAAAAAAAATAAAAAGAAATCCATGTGCCAAGTGGAGTTGCAAGAAATTGAGAAAAGTCAAAGAGGAAACCAATTGAAGCATTTATAATTTTGACCATAATGTGAAGACCCAAACCGTTTGTATCAAAGTGAATTCAACTAGAGAAGGAAAAATCTGCAGAAAAAAATGGCACGCAAGGCAGAAATTGTGCCAAAAATTTTGCTAAGCCATCTTGGGTTAGGAAATTAGCTTGGATTAAGACTTGGGATGTGGAGTTATGGAAGTTCAGATCAGCCACACCTTGAGGGAAGCCTAAAATGTAGCTGTGCAATATCAGAATATCAGAATTGAAGCTGAACAAGCTGAGATCAATGAAGAAATCTGTTCAAAACTGATTTGATTTGAAAATTCTATGTGGATTAGCAATTGAATGTGAGCTGAAACTGAGTTTAATTGCAAAGGGTGCTGATGAGAACCTAAGCCAAATCACTCGGCAGCTATCAGAGGTTATGGAGAGCAATAAAACTGGGAATATGAGCTGCAAATGCAGCAGAGAAAAAAAATCAGAAGGTATGTTCCCCACAAGCAGTTTTTGCACAGAGTTAGTATCAACTTGGGGCTGAATTTGATTTTTCAAGGCTGTGAATCAAAGAATGAAGCACCGGAATATGTCAAAAAGTGTCGAGAGCATTCATTGCTGATCAGAACAAAAGGAATGTGGCTGCTAGGACTGATAGATCAAAACAGAAAAAAAAGAAGAAGGAAGCATGCAGGAAGTGGAATCCGAAATAGTTTAGATTGGAATTCTCCACTTCTAAGGGAAGTAACTGCCTTGGAAAATCAGAGAATGGCAAAGGTGAAGAAAGTAGTGATTCTTGATTCTAAATTAGTGTTGTGAGCTGGGATTTAAAAAAAAAAAAAGAGAAAGAGGAAGAAGTGAAAGTAGTGTGCCAACAAAGGTGAAGTGTATCAAGAGTGAGTTACAAGGGTTGTCGAGTGAAAATTTTATATTGAGTATCTATTTCACTTGATATCATATGTTCTTTGATACAAATCTGATTTGAAAAGAAAAAAAAAGAGAGAGAAGAGTTCGAAAAAAAAAGAGAGAAGAAGAGAAGGAAGAAGCAAAATGGCACAAAAATTGGAATTTTGGCTTCATGAGATAAGTGAATGTTTTTCTCATCCGGATTTAAGCCTTGCTCTAATACGTTCTAACCTTGCTAGAGGATAAAAGAAGAGAAAAAAAAATCAGAAAAGAGAAGAAAGAAACAAAGTTGGCACGCAAGGTGGAAGTTGGCACATTGAGATCAATAGGTTTTTCTTCGTCCAAATCAAAAGAATTATTCAAATTGGACTTCACCACACTTTTTATAGCACTAGAGGACTGTCAAGAGGGCAGAGTTCATTGGAAACATCCTTGAGCACTCAAGTCTTCCACTTTATCAATTTTTCCATTTTCTTGGCTTTTATTCCATTTCTTACCATTTTCCTTGTTTTCATTTGTTTTTGTAGATGTTGATCCTAATCATGAATAATGGTGGAGATTAGATAACAAGCAAGCCTATGGTAGTACAAGAAGCATGTGTGTTTGAGTGAGCTCCACTTCCATCATCAACTTAGAACTTAAGGAGAGAGCCACCAAAACTTCCCTTGAAAGGCTAGTGAGTTAAATTCATCTCAATGACTCATGAAGGATGAAAAGGCTAAGTTGTTGATTTAAGGACAAGATACTAATCCATAGAGCTTAGATTTATGAGAATTGACGACCCAAGGTAATTTCTTTTCAATTGCTTCTAATTATGCTTAAGAAATCTAGGGGATACTTATTTCGTAGTTTCGCGAGACGCTCATGCTTAAGTGTGGGGGAGTTGATAAGTACCATTTTGTTTATTATTTTAATTGCTAAAATCCATGTTTGACCCATGTTTTGCTTGCTTAATTGTGAATTTACCCTAGGTTTTAGGATTTCCTCTTATTTTGGACTTAATTGCAAATTTGCACATATTTGGATTATTTGGCCACTAAATTTTTGATCTAATTTTGTAGGCATAAAGGATCCTGGACCTAGGGCATACTGGGTCAAACTTGAGTCGGAAGTGGACCTGGATCGAGTTATCAAGCTTCGGATTAATCCGGACCGTCTGATTCAAAAGCGGCTAGATCTGAGCCATCCGGG
Organism: Boesenbergia rotunda; assembly: GCA_024364735.1. NCBI lineage: Eukaryota > Viridiplantae > Streptophyta > Magnoliopsida > Zingiberales > Zingiberaceae > Boesenbergia > Boesenbergia rotunda. The sequence continues at coordinate 308,485 of JAGFNQ010000957.1, read as the reverse complement.
TCCATCTGAAGCAATCCGTGCTAGGGTTAGGGCTGATCAAGCACTCTGATCAAGATCTGAAGGTTTCATCCTAATCAGAGCTCATTCAACCGTTGGATCAAGCTCGGAGGGCTCTAGATCGACCATTCAAAGATTAGGTTGATCTGGACCATCCGTTGCAAATCTGGAGGATCCGAGCTACCACGAGGCAGATCCTGACCCTTGATCAACATCTGGAAAGTTTGGGTTAGATCAGAGCAAGATCAGCCGCTGGATTCATCCAAATCAATCTGGACAGTCCATTCCTATGTATTTAATAAAAAACTCCACAGTCTTCAGCTTTATCGCGTCTCCGCAGCAGTGTTCTTCCTTCTTCATCTAGTTCTTCGTTCTTCAAGCTTTTTCTTCAATCCGAGGCGCGACCACCTCAATTTCTTTGTTTAGATCAATTGCTAGGCCATTTGGGAAGGGTTCTTGGTGAAAATCCAGCTCCGAATGGCCAAAACAGAGCCGAGTGAGGGTTTCCTCGGTTCTGCCTTCGATTGCTTCGATTGTGGTTTTGTTCAATCCGTCATCCATCCGAGCTATCTGGAGGGGTTCCCTGGAGAGCTTGGTTCATCCCCACACCATCCGCGCAATTGGACAAGGCTTGATTAGTGAAATCGAATGGATTTCAGTTTGGCTCAGAGTGTGAGCTGGATTTGAATCGCAGAGCTGTTTTTCAATGGTGTGCTGAGCTTAGGGGTTCGAGGCCAGCCCTTGCGTGACGAACAAGGAGTTCTTGACCTAAGAGAGTGATTGAGGATAGTTTTCTTATTTAATTTTCTTTTTTTAGCTTGTAATTTTCATTCCTGCAGCGTGCCATTTAATTTCTGAACATTGTATCAGTTGCTGTAGTTTTCTTGTATGGATCGTTTCTTTCTCAATTGGAGGCTCAACCTTGAGTGACAGCAAGGATTTCGTGAGCTGAGATGAGAGATTGAGGCTTTGCTTAGTTAAATTCCATTGCAATTAGCTGTAATTTTGAATTCTGTCATTTCTGTTCTGTTTTCATATCAACTGCTCTAGCTTCTTGTTCTAAATTGCTTCAGTGGTAATTAGGTTTCAGTAATTAGTTAGGCAGTTTATAGTGAGCAATTGCAATTAGTTCAATTTGTTTCGTAGCTAAGTTTCATTTCTGCAATTCCATTAGCTGCTGCATATCAATTCCACTGCGTGTGCAGTCATTTCTGCACTTAGCTAGCTATAATTTCAACAATTTGATTCTGCTTTTAGTTTAGCTACAACTTCAGCAAATTGTTCATCTTTTCCATGTTGAGTATCAAGTTTTGAACCTGCGTATCAAGTGATTTCTGATTTCTTCCTTGCGTGGCAGTGTATTATCTGCAGTTTCATTTCAACCATGACAGTTTTGTTTGTGCCAAGTTTCTGCAACGTTTCCAAACTGATCAGTCTAATTTCCATGCATTAGTTTTAGTCTATCAGTGAATTGTTACTGAATTGGCGTTTCTGCATCTGAAATTTCTGCATTCATATCATCTCTGAATTTCTGCACTCATTCCCTGCACCCTGCATTTCTGCAATTCTGCACAAAAATTTCTACCTCATTGCATTTCATTTCTATCCTCAATTTGATTTGATTGATCTGTTTCTGAATTCCTTTAGACCTGCATGTTAACTCTGAATTGTTTGAGATGGTTTTGGGCACTTAGCATCAATTCCTCTTGGCACATCAGATTTTCTATTCCTGGTATCAAGTTAAGTTGATTTCGGCGCTTAGTATCAAGGGCAGCTTAGGCACTATTTTGTATCAAGCTATATGGTATTTTTAGGGCACTATGGTGTCCAAAATCATCTATAATCGGATTTGAGCATTTCTGAATTTTCCCTGCATGAGTGGCTTCCAAACATTGTAGCTAGTTCGAGTGGAGTTTGCTTAAAGCTTAATTTTCTGAATTTTGTAGCTAGCATTTGTGTTGAGTGTGTTTGTTCCCGAAAATTGCTATCACTGCCTTATTCCTTTGTTTAGAATTTGTTTGCATGTGAAATCATGATTGGTCTTCCGAAATTGTTTAAGTGCGTTGATGGAGTTGTTCATTGGTTAAGTTCATCAATCGTCATATTTTGTTTAGCTCATTTAGTTGAGTTCTTGCTTTTCATTGCTTTTCCCATTTTTATTTGAAATCAAACCCAGAATTTGATTGAAACCCAAAAATATCAACGACACATAAATACAAGCATCGAATCAAACAACCTCAACTAGTCCCGAGGAAAAATATGACCTGTGGCCCCTTTACTACGTTTTCATATTTTGATTGCAAAAAGGGTTTCCAGCAATTTTTATTCATATTCTAAATTTGAGGACCCACACATTTCGTGACAACTTAACCTAGTATTTCGGGTCCATCAAAACCCTATAGGCTCTACTTGTTGTTGAGTATCCTAAGAAGATGCCTGGGGTTGACTTAGACTGAAATTTACCTAGATAGTCCTTGGTGTTTAGGATATGGACTTTGCACCGAAAGACCCTTAGGTAGTGTAGGTTTGGTAGTCTATGGTAGTATAATTCATAGGGTGTTTTGTTGTGTCGCTTGTTAATCAATACCCTATTTTGGATGTAGCAAGCCGTACTAATTGCTTCTGCCCAATATTGGTTAGCTAAGTTGAATTCATTGAGCATAGCCCTAGCGGCTTCCTGTAGGGTTCTATTTTTTCTTTCGACTATCCCATTTTGCTGGGGGGTTCTAGGACACGAAAATTCGTGTATATACCCATTTACCTTACAAAATTCCTCGAATCGTTGATTTTCAAACTCTCCCCCGTGGTCACTCCTAAGTCTTTTAATTTTAGTATCGTTTTGATTTTCAATTAATTTACAAAATTCATTAAATAGGTTTAGGGTTTCATCTTTGGTCTTTAGAAACCTAACCCAGGTAAACCTGGAGTAATCATCAACTATTACTAAGCAGTACCGGTTTCTGCTTAGTGACTTGACTCCATGTGAATCAAATAGGTCAAGGTGCAGGAGCTCAAGTGTGGTTTGAGTTTGATCAGATTGGATTAGTTTGTGACTAGACCTGGTTTGTTTACCTTGATTACATGATTCACATATTAAGTTTTCATGATTTTTAATTTTAGGGATACCTTTAAGTAGGCCGAGTTGGGTGACTTTTGAAATAATTCTCAGATTAGTGTGACCTAATCTCCTATGCCAGAGATTTGATTGTTCTAACTGAGTTAACATACATTTAGGTACTAGGGGTAGGTTATAGTGTAAACATTATTTTTCCTAGTGCCCTTAAGCATGATTTTTGAGTCTTGCAGGTTTCTAATTAGGCAGTTAGAATTATTGAATGTAACTACATAACCAGAATCACACAACTTACTTATGCTAAGCAAGTTAAAATTAAAATTTTCAACCAAAAGTACTTTCTTAATAACAAAGTCAGATTTAAGTTTAATATTACCTGACCCAATTACCTTGAGTGTAGCATTGTTGCCAAATGCCACTGAGCCTAGGTTCTTGAACTTGAGTTTCGTGAATTTCAATTTATCTCCAGTCATGTGTCTGGAGCAATGATGGACCTAATTTAGCTAGATTAAATTGTCATGAAATGTGTGGATCCATCAGAATTTAGAATTTATAAATGTGCTGGAAACCCTTTTTGCAATCAAAGAAGAAAAGCGTAGTAAAGGGGCCACAGGTCGTATTTTTCCAAGGGCTAGTTCAAGTTGTTCGACTCGTGTTCGAGTTTATGTGTCGTTTGTGTTTTTGGATTTCAAATAAGAGAATGGGTTTTTGTTTTGAAGTGAGAAATGAAGATACAATGCACAGGAAGTAAACTTAACCAAAAGAACTAACCATGGTAGAGGCAACTAATGATTTCAACTAATGGAAAACTTAATCGGCAAATGCAACTTAACCGAATTCTAGAAACAAGACTGATTTCTTATGCAAAACAAATGCTTAAACGAATGAATGTGAAAACACTTGATCGGCAAGGACTAAAAGAATCTGAGGTGCTAAAATGATACTAAGTGCCAAGGTTGAAATTAACAACTCTAAATACTAATCACTTCAACTTAGAAGATAAAACTATTAGTGAAATGCTAAGCATGAATTAAAGAAGAAATCTAGAAATGAATGCAGCAATCAGGAATGAATTTAATTCAGGATACGAATGCAGTAATTCAAACACTAAACTTGATACCAAGAGAAGGAAACCCTTGTCCCAAGAGCTGACCCTAGATGCAGTTTTGAATTGCAACTTGATACAAGAAGAGATGCACTACAACTAATATGAAACGACTGATGATAAGCAATGGATTATGAAGCAGACATTTCGAATTCCAAAAATTCAGAGTCAATTGCTCACATAAATGCAATGCAGAGCTTAATAGATCAAAAACATGAATGCAGAATTAAATCAAGGCAAATAAAAACAAACAAAATCAACTCAGGTTGAGAAGGTAAGCTAGGAGTGAACTGATACGCAAGTCTGAAAGGAGAATGCAGTTTCAAAATTATAGATTCATTCAGAAATGTCTAAGGCAAAAGCACTTTGCAGAAATTCAGTAATGAGATCCAGAATTCAGAATTTGAAAGGAGAGATGCAGAATTGAATGTAAGAATCCAATGCGATACAATAGAGCAGATTTGAGTAAGAAGAACTAGTGTATGCTTGACTCTAATTCCAGAAACTACAAGCATGAAAACTTCAGAAATGAACTAAATGGCAGAAATTGGAATTGAAGGGCAGATATGAAATTGATACACTTCAAGCTAATGCACAAAATCTGAAATCAATTACTATTAAAAGTGAACGGATTGCAAAGTAAGTTCAGGAGATAAACTACAACTAGCTTAATGCAAAACTCAGAAGTACTCAAGGAAAATGAAACTGAAATGCAGCAGGGAATGAAACTGATATACAGCAGGAAGAAAAACTAGAATGCAGCAACAATCTGGCACACAAGCAATGAAATATGAAACAACCTGAAACCTAATCGAATTGCTCACTATCAGGCTTATATCTAATGCTATTGCAGCATTGAAACTAATTGAAACAGAACCAATCCGAAAACTAAACTTAATAAGCTGGAATTGCAGAAACAGGGCAAAACTGATACGCAGCTATAACATTTGATACGCAAAGATTGAAACAAGAAATAAACTAAATTCAAATTCAATTGACCACTGAACAATATCCCTAGCTAGTTTACTTGCAGAATTTAAATCAAACTAAGGTAGAGACAATTCAGAAATAGAAATTATAGCAGTAATACGAAAACAGAATTGAAAAGCAATTGAAACTGAAATTACAGCTTAAGAACAGAAATTAACTAAGGAAATTAACTCTCAATCACTCTCTTGTCTCGAAACCACCTTGTTCGTCACACAAAGGCAAGTCAAGAACCCCTTCAACTCGCAAACCAATGGAAATTGGCTTCAACTTCAGATCTGTTCCCAGATTGCGTGCAGCTGGAAAAACCAATCCGATCCCTTTGATCTCGCGATGAAAGAATGCTGTGAAGATTAGGTGATGATCAGGACGCTCCAGAGACCTTCCAAGTAGCTCCGATCGAAGGAAACAACTCAAATTCGCAATCAAATGGATCAGAAATCAGAAACTGATGAAACCCTCACTCAGCCCCTGATCTGATGCAAATCCGAGTTAGAAACTCCATAGAAGCCTTCTCCAATGACCCAAATCTCGCTCCAAGGTAGTGATCGAGTTGGCCACGCCTTCAATGGAAGAAATCGCCGAAAAAAACTGAAGAACTGATGAGAAAACGAAGAACTGAGCTGAAGACGCGACGTTGAGATATGAACAGGGCAGCCGTTTAAGTAGTTGAAGCAGTGGACGGCTGAGATTGATTCCGCTTCATCCAACGGTGGATCTTTGTCCGATTTGATTCAAATTTTCCAGATCTCGATCAGAGGTCAGGATCATCCTCGTGGTAGCTCGGATCTGCCAGATCTCCAACGGATGGTTCAGATCACCTTGATCTTTGCATGGATGGTCTAGATCACTCTGATCATGATCCAACGGCTAGATGATCTCTGATTGGTCTGAAACTCTTAGATCTTAATCTGATCGCTTGATTAGCCTTAATCCCAGCTTGGATTGATCAAAAGTTCTCAAATGGTATAGATCTAACCGTTCTTACATCGGACGGTCCAAATGAGTCTACGCTTGATCACTTGATCTAGTCCACCTTTGACTCAACATTTGACCCAACCTGACCTAGGTCCATGATTCCTCCAAGCCTACAAAAGTAGATAAAAATTTAATGACAAAACAACTCAAATATATTAAAATTTGCAATTAAGTCCAAAAAGAGTATAAATCCTAAAACCTAGGGTAAATCCACAATTACACAAGTAAAATATGGGTCAAACACAGATTTAAGCATATGAAATGATCAATAAAATGACACTTATCAACTCCCCCACACTTAAGCTTGAGCGTCTCGCGAAAAGTACTAAATATGTATCCCCTAGCTTTTTCTCAAACATAAGTAGAAGCAATTGAAAAGAAATTACCTAGGGTTGTTAATTCTAAAAAATCTAAACTCTATGGACTAGTATCTTGTCCTTAAATCAACAACTTAACAATTTTAACCATCATGATTCATTGAGATGAATTCCACTCACTAAACCTCTCAAGGAAAACTTTTGGTGGCTCTCTTCTTAAGTTTTAAGTACATGATGAAATTGGAGCTCACTCATACACACATGCTTCTTGCACTACCATAGGCTTGCTTATTATCTACTCTCCACCATTATTCATGATTAGAATCAATCATCTATAAAAGCTTATTCAAAAGTGAAAGACATAAGAAATGGTAGAAATGAGATAAAAGCCAAGTAAATAGCAAATTTGAATGAGTGGAAGACTTGGATGTTCAAGGATATTCTTGATGCATTTTTGCCCTCCTTTCAATCCATATAATGAAATCCAAAGTGTGGTAGAGTGAGTCTTTGTAATGCCCTTCTAAAATTTGATGAAAAGAATTCCCCAACTCCTTTGTGCCAATTTTTCCTCTTGCGTGCCATTTTGCCTCTTCTCTTTTCTTTTCTGTTTTTTTTTCTGTTCCTTTCTTTCCTCTACTGAAATCAGAATGTTGGTGCAGATCTCTAGTTTGGATGGCTTTCTTCACTAATTGCATTGTGCCGAAACTTCAATTGGATACCAACTTGCTTCTTTTTGTTTTTCTCAAACTGTTTTTTTATATAGCTGCTAGCTCACTGATTTAGTTGCAGCTGAATATCTACTCATTTTTCTCTTCATTCTACTCATTTATATGGTGTCCAGCTCTTTTGTTCTCATAGCTGTCTCTTTTCTCAGCTTACAACTATTTTCTGTTCTATTTTTTTTCTTTTTTTCTTTTTTCTTTTTTTACTCTTCTAATGGATCACTTCAAATCAGGAACACAATTTCCTATTTCAGATTACAACTCCACATTTCAATCTGATTCGTGACAGCAGGTTGCATCAAATAAAAATGGCAAATTTAAATGCTTCAATTCTTGTTTTGATTCTATCCACACTGGTTCGGCTCGGTTTGGCCGGCCAAAGAGGGTGCCAACCCTCTTTGGTTTGGCCGTCCACAACAATGGGGAGAAACCAATTTATTTGGTTTAATTAATAAAATAAATCTAGCGCGATTTATTTTATAAATTATGGATAAATAAATTTGTATAAAGAAATTTATATAAAGAAATTTATAAAAATTTATTCTTTTTTATGGAAATTAAAATGATCCATGGAATGGTTTATTTTAATTTTATAAAATCAATTATGAATTGATTTTTCCATAAAAAGAAAATTTATAAATTTCTTGTAAAATTTATTCCATAATAAAAGGAGAGATGTATTTGTTTTATTATAAAGTTAGTTATAATAAAACTTGGCTTAAACGGAATAATTCATAAGAAAATTTATAGGATAAATTTCTTATGAAAATTCCGTTAAGAGGGAGACTTGGCAAGGGAGAGACTACTATATAAAGGAACCAAGGCTAGGCTTGAATTCCTCAATAGAGTAATCAAGAGATTAATTCTCTCTCCCTCTCTCTCTTATTCTCTTCCTCTCCTTCTCCTTCCCTCCTAGGGTCGGCGCCCCCTTTGCTCACCTTAGGGCCGGTGCACTCTACCCTAGGGCCAGCGCACCACCCTCCCATTAGGTTGCCGTGGGTGCACACCACCAAGAAGGAGCCATACAAGAAGAAGAAGAAGCGGGACGCAACTCCTTCCTTCCCGGAATTTAGATTCCGTTTCTTGGTGGTTAGTTTCCTTTCTTCTCTCTTGATATTCTAGTTGTGCCTTTTGAGAATCTAGTAGTTATCATCGGCACAAAACTCGTGACTTTGCGAAGTCATCCCGAAGAGAACTCGCCGTGGACGCGAATAGAGGCTAAGCTTCCAAGGAACGCTACGGTTGGATCTCGTCCCTTACTTCGAGTTACGAGAGGTACAAAGTAAATTAGTTTACTTTTCCGCAAAGTTTTAATTTATGATCATGTCCACACATCATAAGGTTGCATGCTAGATACGTGGTTAAAAATAATTTGAGAAATTATTTTATGCTAATTCTTCCGCTACACGTAAAATTTTAAAATTTACGAACCCGTATCCTTGTCAACATGCACCCGGTCCCAACAGTGGTATCAGAGCCAGGTTAGTGTTCGACATAATCGTATAATTGTTTTGTGGAAAACATTGTATAATCTCAATTTTGGAAAACAATTTTTCAATTATGGAAACTTTCCAATTATAATAAATTTTAGATTTAGGAATTTCTAAGTTTGGAAATCTTCATGAAATTTCTCAAACTTTTGAAATTTTCTAGTTTCTAAAATTTTATAATAATTGTGAAAATTTCCCATCTTTGGAAACTTTCCAATTTTGGAAAATTTTCTATTTTAAGAAATTTTCCAATTTTGGAAATATGTAAGTTTTCTTTGTACCAAAAACTTACAATTATTCTGAAAACCTATTATGAAATCTCGCAATTTTGGGTACTTTCTTTCAAGAAAGTCTAGACAAATTTATGGACAATTAATTGACAATTAAATTTGAATTAGTTTTTAAATTGACAACAAATTCTTTATTTTGGATTATGCCTCAGGGAGCCATCCAATTTAAAGTTAGTTGTTGTAATTTAATTTTCCAATTTTAAATGAAATTGTCATGTTTAATTTGGTTACGCTTCCGAAGAGGACCAAATTGGATTTATGATAAATTAGTTTTCTTTGGGTATCTGAGCCTCGGGGAGCCACCCTTAGAAAACAATTTGTTGTAATTAATTAAATCCATGAATAAAATATGATTTAAGAGGTGATGCTCTTACATATTGTTGTCTCCAAAATTAATTAGGAAAATGGTTTCCTATAGAGTTTTCTTAAATGAGATTTTCATGAAAATAATATGTGGTTGAATTAAGAGAATCTCTCTCTTAATTTAATAAGATTTGATTTAGAGAAATCAAAGTCTTAAAACATATTATTTTCGAAATTGATTATGACAATTTAGGAAATTGTTTCCCAAAACAATTTCTTCAATAAAGTATGAAGTTAGAATTAGGAAATCCGGTTCCTAATTCAATTAATGAGACTTGATAAATTAAGTCACATACATACTTTATTTAGGAAATCGTTAGTCATGACATATGTCATGAATGTGCTTAGAAAAGAAAGGATGAGGCCCAAAACCCCTTACAAAATATTAAGGCCAACACCTTCCATTAATATGGTTAGAATAGGAGTTTTGTTTCTCGTTTGGGTTGATGGACACATCCATGCCCGGCTTGAACCTTAACATGTTCAAACCATGGAGTTAGTTTATGAATAATATAGTTGGAGTCAGAGGTCAATCCTTAGTTTTGGTTGTTGGACACATCCAAGCCTGACTAAGCGGCTGAATGAGCTCCAACCATATTAAAACTATTTCTTGATTAATGGGTCAGCCTTAAGCTTGGAGCATCGATTTGTTGTGCCACAGCCAAGGTCGATGTAAAGAGAGGTGCAGTTGGGTGCTATGTACATTGTTACATACTTGTTAATGAGTTAACAACCCAATGATTTATGCAAACATTCAATTAGTTGATAGCATAAAGTAATAGTTACATATATGTGATGTGTAATCGGTATAATTACCTACCTTCATAGCTAAGAATAACTTGATGGCCACAACCATGGTTTTTTTATCTATGGTTGGATATCAACCTATTTGGAGATGTTCCTACAATCTCCCGAATTGATAAAAACGGTTATTCAATTTGAAAAATAAATAGGATTTTTAATTAATGTATATTGATACATTCTTTATCATTCTTCTCACATAAGCTTAATTTGTATTTCTAGGTTAATCACTCGATCATGTCTTCTCTAAACTTGCGTTCCATTTTGGACACCAATAAACTGACTGGGCTGAACTTCATGGACTGGCTTCGAAACCTGAGGATAGTCCTCAAGGCCGAGAAGCTTGCTTATGTCATTGAAGATCAACTTCCCAACCATCCACCAGAGGCTGCAACTCCAGACCAGTTAGTGGCCTATCAGAAACATGTGACCGATTCTGAACTTGCGAGTTGCATTATGCTAGCCTCTATGGTACCTGAGTTGCAAAAGCAGCATGAGCATATGGATGCTTATACCATCATCTTCCATCTTCATGAGTTGTTCGAAGAGCAGGCGAGATTCGAAAGGTTCAAAGTCTCCAGACTCCTCTTCACCTCTAAGATGCAGGAAGGCACTTCTACCTCACAATTTGTGTTAAAGATGTTGGGGTACATTGAGTGACTAAACACACTCGGTTTTGCAATGGATCATGAACTAAGTATTGACTTAATTCTGCATTGTTTGCCCAAGAGTTATTCACAATTTGTGATGAACTATCGGATGAACAAGCTGGAAACTACCATTCCTGAGTTGCTCAACCTGCTGAAGACTGTAGAGCCTTCTGTAAAGCAGGATCAAAAGACGGTTCTGTTAGTTGGTTCCTCGAAGAAAGGTTCTAAGAGGAAGGCCAAAGAACAGAATAAGGGAAAGAAGAAAAAGGCCAAAAAGACTGAAAAGAAACCAAAAGGCACTTGCCATCATTGTGGCAAGGAGGGTCACTGGCGAAGAAACTGCAATGTTTATCTTGAGTCCTTGAAGAATAAGGCATCCGATGCCCCATCCTCTTCAGGTATCTTCGTTATTGAATGTCACTCTATTTCCTCTAATACCTGGGTACTTGATACTGGGTGTAGCTCACATATATGTAATGACATACAGGGGCTAAGGAATAGAAGAAGACTCGTCAAAGGAGAAGCCAATTTGCGAGTTGGAAATGGAGCAAAGATTGCTGCTGTTGCCATCGGAACATATTTGTTAAAGCTCTCCACTGGACGTGTCTTAGAATTGGATAATTGTTATTTTGTTCCTTCGTTAATAAAGAACATTGTATCTATTTCATGTTTGAATGAAAAGGGTTATCATTTAACTTTTAGTAACAATTATTGTTACATAACTTTAAATGGCGTTCTTTATGAGAATGAAACTTTGTGCAATGATATCTACACGTTAGATTTATCCAGTGACGTTTTCAATATCGAAGTTAGCAACAAACGTGCTCGAATAGATAATCGAATAGACTCCTACACTTGGCATTGCCGTCTTGGCCATGTAAGTAAGAAACGCATGACCGAATTACACCGATGTGGAATTTTGGAATCATTTGAACCCAGTTCATTTGATACATGTGAATCATGCTTAAAAGGCAAGATGACCAAATTACCCTTTTTCGGAAAAGGTAATCCAGTGGGAGAATTGCTTGGTCGAATACATACTGATGTATGTGGACCAATGTCAACTCTTGCACAAGGAGACTATAGCTACTTCATCACCTTTATCGATGATCACTCACGATTCGGGTATGTGTTCTTGATGAAACACAAATCTGAAGCCTTTGAGAAATTCAAAGAGTTCAGAAATAAAGTAGAGAAACAGCTTGGCAAAAGTATTAAGATACTTCGATCCGATCGGGGTGGTGAATACTTGAGTCAAGAGTTTCAAGATTATTTTAGTGACAATGGGATATTGTCCCAATGGACTCCGCCATATACACCATAGCATAATGGTGTATCTGAGAGGCGCAACCGAACCTTGATAGACATGGTTAGGTCTATGATGAATCATGCAACTCTTCCAAAATCCTTTTGGGGCTATGCACTTAAGACAACTGTTTACTTGCTAAACAGAGTCCCGACCAAGGTAGTCTCTACTACTCCATATGAGACATGGAATAGTAAGAAACCCCACTTAACTCACCTTAAGATATGGGGTTGTCCGGCTTATGTGAAACGGACTGTATCAGACAAATTGGATGCTAGGTCTGATAAATGTCTATTTATTGGATACCCTAAGGAAATGAAGGGTTACCAATTCTATCATCCGTTGAAACAAAAGGTGTTTGTTTCAAGGCATGCTGTATTTCTGGAAAGAGAATTTCTTTTACAAGAAAACAGTGGGAGTGGCATTGAACTTGATGAAGTTCAAGAAACTCCAATAGACATTACAGAGACACCTAGTCTAGACCCACAACCAATAACTCATAATGATGAGCTATCAGTTGAACCTAAAATAACACCACCTCTTTGTAGGTCCGATAGGACACGCAATATTCCAGAGAGATACGGATTTCTCATAAGTGAATTGAACGACGTGTTACTCATAAGCGATGACGAGCCTATCAGTTGTGAAGATGTTCTGAAATGTTCAGAAAGGGACAAATGGCTTGAAGCCATGAAGTCGGAAATGGATTTCATGTACGAAAATCAAGTATGGGACTTGGTTAACCCACCTGAAGGGATTAAGCCCATAGGGTGCAAGTGGGTTTTCAAGAAGAAAACCGACATGGAAGGTAATGTTGTTACCTTTAAAGCTAGATTAGTGGCAAAAGGATATCGTCAGAAACAATGAATTGATTATGACGAAACCTATTCACCAGTAGCTATGCTTAAATCCATTAGGATGCTCCTAGCCATAGCAGCTCATTATGATTATGAGATATGGCAAATGGATGTGAAAATAGCTTTCCTTAATGGAAACTTGCTTGAGGATGTATACATGATACAACCTGAAGGTTTCACATCGGTTGATAAAACCAAAGTATGCAAGCTTCGACGATCCATATATGGACTGAAGCAAGCATCTAGGAGCTGGAACATCCGTTTTGATGAGACAATCAAAGAGTTTGATTTCTCATAAAATCCTGACGCTTGTGTGTACAAGAAGGTTAGTGGGAGTGCAGTCGTATTCCTAGTATTATATGTTGATGGCATATTACTTATAGGAAATGATATATCAGTCTTACAGACAGTTAAAATTTGGTTGTCCAAAACTTTCTCCATGAAAGACCTGGGAGAAGCAACCTATATCCTTGGGATTAGAATCAATAGAGATAGATCAAAACGGTTGCTTGGTCTTTCGCAGTCTACATATATAGACCGAGTGCTAAAAAGGTTTAGCATGTCGGAATCCAAGAAAGTTACCTTCCATCAGGCATGGGATAACCTTTCAAAGTCTATGTGTCCGCGCACAGAAGACGAGAGGATTTGCATGAATAAGATTCCTTATGCATCCGCGATAGGATCTATCATGTATGCTATGTTATGTACAGGCCCGATGTATCGTATGCTCTGAGCGTCACAAGCAGATACTAGTCGATCCAGGAATGGATCATTGGGCGGCTGTAAGACAATCCTTAAGTACTTAAGAAGAACTAAGGATGTGTTCCTAATATATGGAGAAGGAGATATGGTAATACGTGGGTATACAGATGCCAGTTTCCAGCAGATAAGGATGACTCCAAATCACAGTCTGGATACGTATTTACTTTGAATGGAGGCGCAATAAGTTGGAAGAGTTCCAAACAAGACACCGTAGCGGATTCTACCACGGAAGCGGAATATATCGCAGCTTCGGAAGCAGCAAAGGAAGCAGTCTGGATCAAGAAGTTTGTCTCCGAACTTGGTGTGGTTCCAACCATTGATGAAGCAGTGCCGGTTTACTGCGACAACAATGGAGCTATTGCACAAGCAAAGGAACCAAGGTCTCATCAGCGATCCAAACACGTGCTTCGCCGCTATCATCTGATCAGAGAGATTATAAGTAGGAATGATATACAAATTGAGAAAATTCCCACTGAAAGGAATTTAGCGGATCCTTTAACTAAGGCCTTGCCTCAAAGCAAGTTTGAGGGTCATGTTAGAGCCTGTGGTATTGGATACCGTAGCGATTGGCATTAGGCCAAGTGGGAGTTTGTTAGTATATGAGAGAAGTGTCCTAAGGCAATCGCCTTATGATTGTAATATTTATTTTAATAAATGAAATTCACTATTTGAGTATACATGTTTGTGTATTTGATTGGGATCTTAAACTCATTACTGAATGTCCGCAATACAATTCACAGCATAAGAGAATTTGTGATGAATCACAACTAGTGATTATCTCTACATGTGCAATTGTGAAGTATTGAAATGTCCCTAGTCGATGAATTGATAAATACAGACACTATCAATTCTGTTGAGACTAGCATGGGTTATTCTCTAATCAGCTGATTCTCACTGGCTGGTGACATTGGGATGTCCGGAGATAAACATGAATGCTAGTTAAGGGAACTAGTTCATTGGAGTGACTGGCTGTAAAACTTCATATGGTAGTCTACATATAGACATGTCAATGAAGTTCTTACTGCAGCATAAGTGCGATGTTCCTTTGACTTGCGGTGTTCAAGTCATCTTGGTCATGAAGACTTATACTTTGACATCTTAAGCAAGCTTCTCCAAGGAGGTGTGGACCCAGGATGATTGGGTATAAGCCGAAGTGCCCGAAGATGTTTGAACAGCCTACAAAGGATTCACCACTCCTTGCGAGGAGATGTATACCCAAGGCCTATCGTCAGATTGTTACTCGAAGCCTCTGGCCAGAGCATTACATGTTCAGAGTATGAATCTCTCACATACATGAGAGTAATTAGAATCCGTTGGACGAGAAAGACATTGCTTGGGCTAGGTGTGACGTAGTCAGCCTAGTGGGGACTGACACACATAGACCGTGTCCTTAACCAAGTGGGTATAAGATGGTGAAGGGAATGAGGCACGATTCATTAGAGTTGCTGAAGGGTTTCAGAATTATTTCTGAGGTCAACCGTTGATCTTTCGATTAATTGGGGATCATGATGTACTACTAGGTGTCACTCATGATCGTTCTATAATTGGTTGATTATAGACGGCCAACATAAATTGAAAGCCTATTTAGTCACACGCACTACGAGTAATCCGAGGGATTTAAAATGAGTTGAAAATTGGATTTTCTGATCAAGAGAGATAAGTCGAATCTGAATTTTTCAGAGACGCATCGGAAGCATAAAATGGCTAAGTCTTTTGAAGACTTATTGGACGAATTAAATGAGTTTAATTCGTATGGTTTTGGCTTGGGTTTGGCCGGCCACAACAAAAGGGGAAAACCAAATTTTTGGTTCAAATTATAAAATAAACCAAGCATGGTTTGTTTTATAAAATTATGGATAAAGAAATTTATATAAAGAAATTTATTTAAAGAGATTTATTTTTCATGGAAATTAAAATGAACCATGGATTGATTTATTTTATTTTATAAAATCAATAATGGATTGATTTACCATGATAAAAAAATTTATATAAAGAAATTTATATAAAGAAATTTCTTTCCATAAGAAAAGGGAGACATGGTTGTTTTTATCATAAATTAAATTATGATAAAAACTTGGCATGATGGAATAATTCATAGAAAAATTTATATGATAAATTTCTTATGAAAATTTATTCCATAAAAAGGAAACTTGGCGATTGAGAGGCTACTATATAAAGGAACCAAGGCAAGGCTTGGAGATTAATCTAAGAGATCTAGAAATAAGCCCCCTCTCTCTCTCCTTCTCTCCCTCTCCCTCCTCTAGTGCCGCCGACCCTAAAAGGAGGTCTCCTTTGTTACCGTGAGCTTCATCCACCAAGCAGCTGCCGAAGAAGAAGAAGAAGCGGGCGCAACTCCTTCCTTCCTCCCGGAATCTTGATTCCGTTCTTCGTTTGGTGGTTAGTCTTCCCATCTCTCTCTTGGTATTCTTGTCGTGCCTTTGGAGAATCTAGTAGTTCTTGTCGGCACGAAACTCGTGGCTTTGCGAAGTCATACCGAAGAAAACTCGACGTGGACGCGAATAGAGGCGGAGCTTCCAAGGGACGCTTACGGTTGGATCTCGTCCTTTCCTTCGAGTTACGCGAGGTATTAAGTAAATTAGTTTACTTTCTGCAAAAATTTAATGTATGATCATGTCTACACAATATAAGTTTGCAAGCTTAGATGTGTGGTTAAATAATTTGTGAGATTATTTATGCTAAACCTTCCGCTGCACGTAATTAAATTTTAAAATTACGAACCCGCATCCATGTCAACATGCACCCGGTCCCAACAATGGGCAGTCAATTGGCACGCCTGGTTTCAGCTTCTGTGGAAATTTTCAGAAATCGAATTTTCTCTCATTTGATGCCATATGGTTGGGTTGCTTGAGGCAATCTTTTTGATGGTGTCAAAGGGGGAGAATAGGTGGTTTAAGTTAGTATTTTAAGTTTGAATGGATGGGTTAAGGTTTCTTTCTCACTTAGACCTTGAATGATTAAAAATGGGGAGAAGACATGGATTAAGGGGGAGGTTACCTCTTAGGTTTTGATATGTCTTACATTTTTAATGTTGTGTAGTGTTAAGTGAAAACTTAACTTGAATTATGATTAGAATTAAAAATGGGAAAAGACATGGATTAAGGGGGAGGTTACCTCTTAGGGTTACTATGTCTTATGCTTTTTCAATTGCTATGTTTTGCTATTGTTATTGTAGTTGTTATTTATCTCTAAACTTAAATATATTGCCACACATCAAAAAGGGGGAGATTGTTGAGGCAATCTACCCTTAAATGATTGGAAGATCATAGTTTTGATGTGTGTGGGTGAATATGTTTAAGGTTAGAGTGTTATGTTGTATTTGATGTGTGTGTGATTGAGTTTGCAGGACTTAGAGAATCACACATGGTGGACATATCTGAGGGACGAGAGCCGAGGGAGGAGAGCTCTAAGGGCAAGCCGGGAAGTGAACTTTAAGGGCACACATAAAGGGTGGCATGGAGGCAAGCCAAGGGAAGGCTTGCGTGCGCATCCGAGGGACGATAGCCAGAGGAAGAGTGATGATGCAGTCTGGCCCTGATTGTTGTTTTGGTGTTGACATCGATTTTAGTTAAGGTGGATGCTTATTGATTATGATTAAGTCCTGATCGGGGATCAGACATAGTATGGGAAATCCTAGCTTGGAGGGCTAGGTGTTGGAAAATCCTAACCTGGAGGGTTAGGTGTTGAAAATCCTAGCTTGGAGGGCTAGGTGTGTGAAAAGTCCTAATTCGGAAGAGGTGGGTGAAAAGTCCTAGCTTGGAGGGGTAGGTGAAAAGTCCTAACTTGGAGGGTTAGGTGCAAATTTCCATCTTGGAAAATTAGCTGAAAAAGTCCTGGCTTGGAAGGTCAGGTCCTAGCTTGGAGGGCTAGGTCTGGAAAAGTCCTAATTCGGAAGGGTTGGGTGAAAAGTCCTAGCTTGGAGGGCTAGGTGAAAAGTCCTAACTTGCAGGGTTAGGTGCAAATTCCCAACTTGGAGAGTTAGGTGAAAAATCCTTAGCTTGGAGGGCTAAGGTGGATGAAAACCTAGCTTGGAGGGCTAGGTTTGAGTCCCTGGATCGGTCTGGTGATCGATCAGGGAATATGACATGCTGCTCTATTGTGGATCGGTCTGGTGACTGATGAACCCGAAATAGTAGGTTAAGTTGTCACGAATGTGGGTTCATTAGAATTTAGAATATTTATAAATGTGCTGGAAACCCTTTTTGCAATCAAAGAAGAAAGACGTAGCAAAGGGGCCATAGGTCGTATTTTTTCCAAGGGCTAGTTCAAGTTGTTCGATTCGTGCTCGAGTTTATGGGTCGTTAATGTTTTTGGGTTTCAGATATGATTTGGGGTTTGGATTCAATGAAAAACTAAAGAAACAAACTTGATATAAAATGCAGCAATGGAACAACTTAAAATACAAAGGAAACAAGCTTATGTGCCAATATGACACTAAGTACAAGAAATATATGTAATCGATTTAGCCTTGAAAGCAACTATCAATGAAATGGAATGCAAGCATAGAGGAAGAGATTTAAAACCTAATCACTGGTCCATGCAAGAACTAGCTAATGAAAAGCTACTGCATAAATGAAACATCATCTCTCATGCAGAAAATCAACAAAGAAAAACTCAGTGCAGACACAACCAGCAGCTAGACTCGAGTGCACCAAGCTAGCTTAAATGAAATTGATACTGAGAACTGCAGAAATGAAACTGACCACTTCAGCTACAGCTAACTGAATGAATGTACTCAAGAAAATAGCACATGAATGTGAAAATGCAGTAACCTTTTGCCAGAAAACGTTTTTTCAGAAATGCAGGGAAAACTTCTAATGCAGAAAACAGTTTGCCAAATTGCAGAATCGCTTCAACTGCAGGAATAAAACACAAGGTAATCTAAATTTGAATGCAAAGTCTAATGTTCAGACAAGGTGTAAGAGAACTAAGGATGATCGACACAAATTTAAGAAGGCTAACTGACGGACCCAATTAAGCTAATTAAAGTTATCACGAATTGTGGGACCAATCAGAATTTAGAATTTATAAATGTGCTGGAAACCCTTTTTGCAATCAAAGAAGGAAAAGCGTAGTAAAGGGGCCACAGGTCGTATTTTTCCAAGGGCTAGTTCAAGTTGTTCGACTCGGTGCTCGAGTTTATGTGTCGTAATGTTTTTGGGTTTCAAATAAGAGAATGAGTTTTTGTTTTGCAGTGAGAAATGAAGATACAATGCACAGGAAGTAAACTTAACCAAAGAACTAACCATGGTAGAAGCAACTAATGATTTCAACTAATGGAAAACTTAATCGGGCAAATGCAACTTAACTGAATTCTAGAAAAACAAGACTGATTTCTTATGCAAAACAAATGCTTAAACGGAATGAATGTGAAAACACTTGATCGGCAAGGACTAAAAGAATCTGAGGTGCTAAAATGATACTAAGTGCCAAGGCTGAAATTAACAACTCTAAATACTAATCACTTCAACTTAGAAGATAAAACTATTAGTGAAATGCTAAGCATGAATTAAAGAAGAAATCTAGAAATGAATGCAGCAATCAGGAATGAATTTAATTCAGGATACGAATGCAGTAATTCAAACACTAAACTTGATACCAAGAGAAGGAAACCCTTGTCCCAAGAGCTGACCCTAGATGCATTTTTGAATTGCAACTTGATACAAGAAGAGAAGCACTACAACTAATATGAAACAACTGATGATAAGCAATGGATTATGAAGCAAACATTTCGAATTCAAAAGTTCAGAGTCAATTGCTCACAGAAATGCAATGCAGAGCTTAATAGATCAAAAACATGAATGCGGAATTAAATCAAGGCAAATAAAAACAAACAAAATCAACTCAGGTTGAGAAGGTAAGCTAGGAGTGAACTGATACAAGTCTAAAAGGAGAATGCAGTTTCAAAATATAGATTCATTCAGAAATGTCTAAGGCAAAAGCCACTTTGCAGAAAATTCAGTAATGAAATCCAGAATTCAGAATCTGAAAGGAGAGATGCAGAATTGAAAGTAAGAATCCAATGCGATACAATAGAGCAGATTTGAGTAAGAAGAACTAGTGTATGCTTGACTCTAATTCCAGAAACTACAAGCTGAAAACTTCAGAAATGAACTAAATGGCAGAAATTGGAATTGAAGGGCAGATATGAAATTGATACACTTCAAGCTAATGCACAAAAATCTGAAATCAATTGCTATTAAAAGTGAACGAACTGCAAAGTAAGTTCAGGAGATAAACTAGAACTAGCTTAATACAAAACTCAGAAGTACTCAAGGAAAATGAAACTGAAATGAAGCAGGGAATGAAACTGATATACAGCAGGAAGAAAAACTAGAATGCAGCAACAATCTGGCACACAAGCAATGAAATATGAAACAAACTGAAACCTAATCGAATTACTCACTATCAGGCTTATATCTAATGCTATTGCAGCATTGAAACTAATTGAAACAAAACCAATCCGAAAACTAAACTTAATAAGCTGGAATTGCAGAAACAGGGCAAAACTGATACGCAGCTATAACATTTGATACGCAAAGATTGAACAAGAAATAAACTGAATTCAAATTCAATTGCTTTACTGATCGAACTCACTAACTAATCTACTTGCAGAATAGAACCTAATTAAGGCTTGAGAAATTCAGAAATAGAAACGAAATAGCTGATTCATGTGCAGAACAGAAATGAAGTGCTGAACAAAAAATTACAGCTAATACAAAAAGAAATACAGTAAGGAATTTATCCTCGATCCTTCCCATGTTACAAGACCACCTTGTTCGTCATGCAAGGGCAAGCCAAGAACCCCTTCAACTCGCAAATCAGTGGAAAATTGGCTCCAATTCAGATCTCGCTCAAAACTGCACAAGCTGAAAATTCCAATTCAAACTCTTAGATCTCAATGCGAAAGGTTGCGATGATGATTTGGGAAATCATCTGAGCTCATCCTAGGACCCCTACAGATGGTTCAGATGGGAGGAAATGGACACGGTTGAGATCCGAGAGCTCAAATCATAGATCTACCGAAACCCTCAAAGAAGCTCTGCATCCGGCACAATCTCGAGCTAAAATCGCCATTGAAACCTTCTCCCAATGATCCAGATCTTGCTCCAAGATCGTGATCGAGTTGGCCACGCCTTCACTGAAGAAAATCACAACAAAAACGAAGAACAATAGAGGAAATGCGAAGAAAACTAAGCTAATGCTGGCGAAGACGCGACAGAGCAAAAATGGGATCTGGTTTCGGTTTAAGTAGTTAAACAGTGGACGACTCAGATTGTCCAGCGCTCATCCAACGGTTGATCTTCGTCCGATTTGATTCAAATTTTCTAGATCTTGATCAGAGGTCAGGATCATCCTCGTGGTAGCTCGGATCTGCCAGATCTCCAATGGATGGTTCAGATCACTTTGATCTTTGAATGGATGGTCTAGATCCCTCTGATCGTGATCCAACGGCTAGATGATCTCCGATTGGGCTGAAACTCTCAGATCTTGATCTGATCGCTTGATTAGCATTAATCCCAGCTCGGATTGATCAGAAGTTCTCAGATGGTCTAGATCTAACCGTTCTTGCANACGGATTTAAGCATATAAAATATCAATAAAATGACACTTATCAACTCCCCCACACTTAAGCTTGAGCGTCTCGCGAAAAGTACTAACTATGTATCCCCTAGCTTTTCTCAAACATAAGTAGAAGCAATTGAAAAGAAATTACCTAGGGTTGTCAATTCTCAAAAATCTAAGCTCTATAGACTAGTATCTTGTCCTTAAATCAACAACTTAGCAATTTCAACCTTCATGATTCATTGAGATGAATATAACTCTCTAAGCCTTTCAAAGAAAATTTTTGGTGGCTCTCTTCCTAAGGTCTAAGTACATGATGAAAATGGAGCTCACTCATACACACATGCTTTTTGCACTACCATAGGCTTGCTTATTATCTACTCTCTACCATTATTCATGATTAGAATCAATCATCTATAAAAGTTTATTCAAAAGTGAAAGACATATGAAATGGTAGAAATGAAATAAAAGACATGAAAATAGCAAATTTGATGGAATGGAAGACTTGAATGCTTAAGGATATTTTTGATGCCCTTTGCCCTCCTTTCAGTCCACATAATGAAATCCAAAGTGTGATGGAGTGAGTCTTTGCAATGCCCTTCCAAAATTTGATGAAAAGAATTCATGAATTCCTTTGTGCCAATTCACTCTTGCGTGCCAATCTTGTTTCCTCTTTTCTTTTCTGATTTTTTTTTCCTTTTATTTCTCTCTAGTAAATTCAGAATATAATGGTGGAATAGACCTTCAATTTGGATAAGATCAACTTCACTGATTTCATGGTGCCAAGTTTTCAATTGTGTGCCAACTTGTCTCTTTGTTTTTTCTAAACTGTTTTTTTTTTGTTTTTTTTACCAGCTGCTAACTCACTGATTTTTCTGAAGCTTCTCCTTGTTTTATTCATGATGTGGTCAACTTTACCGAATCCAGTAGCATCAGTTAATACTTGCAATCAAATGATACAAAACCCAATTTTCAGCCTCTTCTTGATACCAAACTGACTTATGGCAAATTAACTTCTGATTTTTCTCTTTTCCAACTGCATTTCCAGCTCACATTCTTGACCTTGCACTCCCTTGATTACTCAGAACAATTAGCCTCAAATAACAGTGGGAAGTTCACATGCTTCACTTGAGAATTTCAGCTCAACAAATTCAAGTTCCATCCATGGCACACTCAATTTCAAGTTGATACAAACTGTTTTGCTTTTTTTCTTCTTCTTCAAATTCCAGCAACCCCTGCACTGATTTCAGAAATATATAGCTGCAATTCAGCTCCTAGAAGAGTGGATGAAACAATTTCATAGCATTCTTTTCACTTTGGCACAAAATTTCTGATTTTTCCTTTGCACAGATTTTTTTTCCTTCACTTGTTTCCACTTTGGTTCCTCAATTCTGCACAGATTTTCTGCTACAATTCAAGCTTACAACTTCAATCCAAACTTTAGCAAAGTTTTGCCAATTTAAGCTTCCATAATTCCTACTTCCCAATTTTTAATCCAAACCATTTGTGCTACCAACATCCATTGATTTCAAATTTTTTTTCATAGCACAGTTTTTTTTCTGTCTTTTTTTTTCCCGTGCCATTCCTTCCATTACAGATTTTTAAGATCTACTTCCTCCAATTCACAACTGAATTCCCATTTATCTTGATACCAAGCTCCACTCCAATTGGCACTTTTTGACTTCAACTCAAAAATGAAATGAACCCTTTTTTTTTTAAATGTTTCCATCACACTAGCCACTCCCCCACACTTAATCTTTTATCTGTCTCGAGCAAAATAACATCAAAGAACATCCCCAATCAAACAAGTCCATAGAAAGCATGGTTAGGAGTAGAAAATAAGGAAAGAAAAATAGAATGAACATGATTATTGCCAGAAATTGACATGGAAAGGTAAACAAATTGATTAGCTTCTATAGATGTGATCCAATCATTGAAATATGGTTTTGAAAGAACCTAAGCAAGTTCTAGAGTACAATCACATGTATGTGTCACAACAATAAGGCTAATCCTCACTAGGTGCAAATAATTCATCTCAAGTCCTCAATCAAGAATCCATGACCAAGTAGTACTCAAGCATCCAAGATTTCATCCATGAGCTCAAATCTAAAGTTTTAACAACCAAATTTAATTTGTTTTCAAAAGACTCTAAAATGTTATCAAGATAGCCTAAAGGGATACATTTATTCCTATTCATGAAGACAATGTGCCAAAGACATAAAATGGTATTTACAATGTCTCCTATTTATTCTTCTACTCTATTCACGCATTTATTAGCAAGAACTCTTTTTAAAAGAAAATTCTACTTCTAAAGAACATAAGAATAAAACATGCAATGAAAGAAAATGCAAGAAGGAACAAACTCCCCTTTATTTCTGGCGGTCTGAGTCTATCAAGAAACAATATCCATTGTGGTAGTGGAGGGGTATGGGTAATTGAGAGAGTTCCCTTCTTTTGTTCAATTTGATGATGCATACCTCCCCCACACTTAAACTTTGCAATAAACTGTTCAGATGGCCGAAGGTAATTTAGGTCCAAGATCCATTTTAGAGGTGGAGTGCTTCGAATTAAAGTAGGATCATCTCCTCCCTCTTTATTCTTTTTGGAAAATCTTCCAGGGGGTTGAAGACTATCTAGATGGAGTACCCATTCAAGAAATCTCTGGGACCCTGCAAAAATATGTAAAACCTTTCTCAAGCGTGTAGGGTAAGAAAAAAGTGTAATATCATCAATCTCTACATAAAATGTATCTAAAAATGCATCGCATCTAATAAAATCAATTTTTGGTACCTCAGTAAATTTTTCACAAGCATATTCTACATGAGGTATATCAAGAAATGTTTCACAGTCAATAAAGTCAATCTCAGGTATCTCCATAAGTTTTTCACACTCAATTTCAGCATAGGAAATAGCAAGAGATTCTTCACAATAAACAACTTCAATTTCAGGCTCTTCTAAAAAATTTTCACAATCAATTTTAGCATAATCTGTCTCAAGAATATCATAACAATGCATAAAATCAAGCCTGGGTGCCTCTAAAGAATTTTTAAAATTATTTTTCACAAATGATGTATCAAGACATTCTTCACATGCAAATCTAGACATCTCCCTGAAATTTTCTAAAGGAAAAGAAGAAATACTTACCTAATCATGCTGAAAAATACCTGTTGGTTCTACAAGAAATACCTCCATCTCAGGCTCAAATTCTGGTGGACATTCATTTGGAAAAGGTGATCCTTGGTACTTGCTCCCATCATGCAAGTCCCTACACTTTCTGGAAATGGTGGTGGTCCCTGAGGCTCTGTGCAATCCCCTACACCTGTAGAATTATCTTCTGTGCATGCCTCCTGAGTAATACCTGCAACAACCTTATTAAAAAGATTAGGACTATCAATAGCAGTATCATCACAAAATAAAAAACAAGAAAACTCCGGTAAAGCTTCAGTTTTGAAATCAAGGCTGTCACATGCTTTTCTATCCATCTTCTCAACTTCCTCTGAAATTAAAGCTCCTCCCACTATGTCAAATGCACCATCATCATCAATAAACTGTGCCTCAACAGTCTCCTCTACGGTGTCTATGCTCATAATAGAATGATTTCCCCTAGGGTCCTTCATGGCATCGAAAATGCTAAACTGGACTACTGTGTCTCCCACCTCCATCGAAAGGGTGCCAGCATATACATCAATTTTGGTTCTAGCAGTCTTCAGAAAAGGCCTTCCAAGAATAAGTGGGGATCTACGTGGAAGGCACTCTCCCTCCATGTCTAGAATGTAGAAATCCGTTAGGAAAATCAACTCTTTCCCTTTAACCAAAACATCTTCTATAACTCCTGCCGGGCGAGTCTGGCTTCTATCTGCTTGCTGAATCACAACTCCAGTGGGCTGTAGAGGACCAATGCCAAGCATCTGGAAGACTGTCCTGGGCATGACATTAATGGAAGCTCCTAAATCCAACATGGCATCATGTAGCGTGGTGCTCCCTATCTCACAAGATACAGTAAACATCCCAGGATCTTCACATTTCTGAGGTATGGCATGGATGAGTGATGAAACATTCTTCTCCATGCTGACCATTTCATTTTCCTTAAGCTTCCTCTTGTTAATACAAAGATCTTTCAGAAATTTTGCATACTTAGGAACCTGTTTGATCATCGTCAGCAAGGGTACATTAATCTCTACTTTGCTAAACAATTTAACCAACTCATTGTACTCTTTTGCTTTCTCCTCCTCCATTTGTCTTTTGGTTGGAGTTCTCCCCTGTGGAAAAGGCAAGGGTACTCTAAATTCTTCCTCTTGAACCGAAGATGGAAGGGCTGATTTTTGAGCTGCTGTCCCACTTTTTGGAGCTACTGTAAAATCTGTTTCGCCACTGATTTGTGCTTCGTTTTCCACCAAAATTACAGGATTGCTTGATGAGGAAGTTGGGCACGTGCTAGGGGTGGAATCCACTGAATTTGGAATGTTTTCATGGCTGTTTTGGGCTGGAAATGAAGATGATGCCCTGTTTTCAGAAAATTCAGCTCTTGGGTCATTTTGAGTTGATGTAACCTTCCCACTCCTCAAATAAATTGCACTAACGTTTCCCTTAGGGTTAGGAACAGCTTGAGAAGGTAGTTGGCCTGATCCTTGAGCTTTACTTTGATTTATGTCACTAGCCATTTGCCCAATTTGCCTCTCAAGGTTTTGTATAGCGGCAAAAAGATTTCCTTGTTGTGTTTGTTGTATTTGGGACTGTTGGGGCTGAAATGAGGACTAAAATTATTGTTGGAAAGGCTGACAATTTTGCTGGAATGTTGGAGAAATTTGTTGAGAATTATAACCTTGAAAATTCTGATTTTGAAATGGAACTTGATGAGGTGAGGGCTGAAATTGATTGGGCTGAAATCCTTGATTTTGGGGCTGAAAAGTTTGATTCCAAGGCTGGAAATTTTGTTGTAGTTGTTGAACTTGCTGCTGTAGAGGTTGGTATGGTTGTAGATAATTCATATTCCCTTGAAAACCTTGTTGAAAACCTTGAAATGACTGCTGGATTTGCTGATTTGGAGGCTGAAAATGCTGATTTTGGTGCTGTGATTGTGGTTGTTGTTGCTGAACTTGCTGGAAAATTTGTTGGGGTTGCTGAGATTGTTGTTGTTGTGGGCCTTGTTGGTAAAAAGAATTTCCATACCTCAAATTTGGATGATCCCTCCACCCAGGGTTGTAAGTAGGAGAGTATGGGTTATTCCTAGCTTGAAATTGTCCCCTAACCAAACCTGCTATTGACTCATCTTGTTGTAGGTTGGGACATGAATCTGAATTGTGTTCCTTGCTAGAGCATATACCACATACATTCATCACCACTTGACTTGATTGTGGAGGTACTGAAGGAGTTGAATTTTGACTTAAAATATTGAGGCCCATTTGCTTAACCGCTGATGTGAGCTCTACCAATGCATTCCTAATCTCCTTCTGATCATTAGAACCCATCTGAACTTCATTAACCCCTCTAGTAGATAATGCTCTGCTTCCAAATTGCTGAGAATTTTTTTCCATATTTGAAATAAGCTCCCTAGCTTGACTTGGTGTTTTGTTGACTAAGGCCCCTCCAGCTGCTGCATCAGTCATAATCCTATCCATCTGTAATAATCCTTCATAAAAGTATTGGATGAGGAGTTGCTCACTAATCTGATGCTGGAGGCAACTGGAGCAAAGCTTGTTGAATCTCTCCCAGTAGTCATAGAGTGTCTCCCCCACTATCTGCTGAATGCCACAGATACTTTTTCTGATAATTGCTGTTCTGGAGGCTGGAAAATATTTTTCTAAGAAAGTCTTCTTCATGGAAATCCAGCTAGACACGTGCCCAGTAGGTAAGTAATAAAACTAGTCCTTAGCTGCTCCAGTCAGAGAAAATGGAAAAGCCCTCAGTTTGATGTCTTCCTCTGAAATACCCTGAGGCTTCATAGTGGAGCAAACAACATGAAATTCATGCAGGTGTCTATTTGGATCTTCTCCAGATAATCCTTGAAACTTTGGCAAAAGATGGATGAGTCCAGATCTGAGCTCAAAATCTCCACCCAGCTCTGGATAGGCAATGCTGGAGTACTGAAATGAAGCATCGGGTGCTGCGAGTTCTTTCATGGTCTTCTGGTGGTCTGCCATCTGATCAACTGAATAGGCTGAAATAGACTGAGCAGGGATAATGCCAAAAGCCTCTGAAACACTGAGCTGGCTCCTCCTAGCTCTGAAAGTCCTCTCAATCTCAGTGTCAAAATCTTCTAGATCACCACCTGTAGACCTGGTCATAAAAACAAAAACAAATCGCAGTACAAGTATATAGAAGGATGCAACAAATAAAATCAAATCACAAGATATAGCAGTAAGTGTAAGAAAAAAAATGTGGATCAAGAAAAATATGAAATGAGTACACAAGCAAAAATCAAACAACTCAACTAGTATGTTTCTCCGGCAACGGCGCCAAAAATTTGATGGACCCGGAATAGGTGTCACGAATGTGGGTCTCAAATTTTGATATTTATAAAGCTGGAAACCCTTTTTTGCAATCAAAGAAGAAAGCGTAGTAAAGGGGCCACAGGTCGTATTTTTTCCAATGGCTAGTTCAAGTTGTTCGATTCAAACTTGCATTTATGTGTCGTCAATGTTTTTGGGTTTCAAATAGAACATGGGTTTTGTTTCAATTCAGAAATAAAAGTTCGAAGAAAAGAAGGGAAATTTAACTAAGTGAACTCATGATATAAGTGCAACCAATGAATTTAGCTAATGGGAAACTTAATCTACCAATGCAACTAAGCAATCCAAATGCTAAGCAGTGGAATAAAAGCAGTGCTAATAACTTTCGGAAGTAAGTAAACTATAAACCAATGCTAGCTGCAGAATTCAGTAATCAAACTTCTATTAAACATAAACCAAGCTAGTTCTACATTCGGGCCAAACAAATGCAGAGAAAAATTCATGATAACTGATTACAACTCTAATTGATTCAAGCATCTAAACACACTAGAATTTCCTTTGACTTGACACCAATCAATTCCGTAGCCCTAGCTTGATACACTAAAAAGATACTTATGTGCCAAAAACTACTGTTGAATGCAGACTTTATAAACCGACATTTCAGCTAGAAATGTAAGACTTTAAGTAAAGTGCTATGCTTAAACTGTAAGAATTCAGAAGCTAGCTACAATTCAGTCAAGAACAAATCTACTACAGAATAGAGTGCAGGAAAACAGTAAGATTTGCAGAATTGAAACTCAGCAGCAGCTTTGATATGAAATCAATCGAAACCACTGAAAACAAGTCATTGAATCTAGCATTCAAATTGATGAACTTAGAAACGTAGAAATGAAGCTACAAATTCATATACAACTGCCTGAAAATCAAATTCAGAAATGAAGGAATTTTCTTCAGGAAACAGAATTCCAATTGCGGAAATAAACTGCAGCTAAATGCAATTCAAACAGACAAGCTCAGATTCAAGAATACAGATATAATGTTTCATGGAAGATATCGGAGAACTAATTGTCGCTAATATCCAATTAAAAACTCAAAAGAAGAATTGATACACAGAAGTAAGGACTGATACACAACCACTGCTGACAAAATGCAGAAATATATCTACATACAAGCAAACATAAGCACACTCACAATCATCTCTAATTCCAGGAATTAAAACTAGCACGAATTGAATTCGAAATAGCAATAGAATTCAGAAACTAAACTGATACGCAAGGGAAGAAAGCAGAAATTCTGATACACAACTAGCAATTCTGATACGCAAACCATTAAACAGGAAATGAACTAAAATTGTGACAATTGTTCACTAAACAAGCTCACTAACTAACTACTTGCAGAATTAAACCCTAATTAAAGCAGAAACCATTCATAAAAGAAACTTACAGCAGATGATACGAAACAGAAACAGAACTAATTACAGAAATTGAAATTACAGCTAAAGAAAACAAGAAATGCCATAAAAACTAAGCCTTGATCCTTCCCATGTTTCAAGATCTCCTTGTTTGTCACACAAGGGCAAGCCAAGAACCCCTTCAACTCGCAAATCAATGGGAAGATTAGCTCCAATTCAGATCTGCTCAAACTCTGCTCAGTCTCTGAAGAAACAATCCGATCTCCTCGATCTCCTTGTGCCGTGATGCAATGATGATTAGGGAATGATCAGATCACCCAAAGGACCCCTCCAGGTAATTCAGATGGTTGGAAATGGTACACAAACTCGATCCAAGCGATCAGATTACAGATTTGACGAAACCCTCAATCATCTCTGTTTTGGCCGAATTTTGAGCTGAAAACTTCACGGAGAAAACTTCCCAACGATCCAGATCTAAATCCAAGGTCGAAATCGAGTTGGACACGCCTTCGGATGAAGAAATCTACGAACGGAATGAAGAACAAGTGAAAAAGATGAAGAACAGCTACGAACTGAATGAAGACGCGACATAGATCTGAACAGGGGAATCTGTTTTTGTAGTTAAAATAGTGGACGGCTCAGATTAATTCCGCTTCATCCAACGCTTGATCTTCGTCCGATTTGATTCAAATTTTCCAGATCTTGATCAGAAGTCAAGATCATTCTCGTGGTAGCTCGGATCTTCCAGATTTGAAGTGGATGGTTCAGATCACCTTGGTCTTTGAATGGACGGTCTAAATCTCTCTGATCGTGATCCAACGGCCAGATGATCTCCGATTAAGTTGAAACCTTCAGATCTTGATCTGATCGCTAGATTAGCCTTAAACCCAACTCGGATTGATCAGAAGTTCTCAAATAGTCTAGATCTAACCATCTTTGCATCGGACGGTCCAAATTAGTTGACGTTTGATTCCTTTGATCTGGTCCACTTTTGACTCAACCTTGACCCAACATAACCTAGGTCCACGATCCTTCCAAGCCTACAAAAGTAGATCAAAAATTTAGTGACAAAACAACTGAAATATATCAAAATTTGTAATTAGGTCCAAAAAGAGTATAAATCCTAAAACCTAGGGTAAATCCACAATTACACAAGTAAAATATGGGTCAAGCACGGATTTAAGCATATAAAATGATCAATAAAATGACACTTATCAAGCTCCCCCTTGAGCTCTTAGCCCTAGCCACCTCGCTAGATGACTCAACCATCACTAGGCCACATCGGTGTTCCACCGGTGACTCTTGGCCTACAAACTCGACACTCTTAACCTTAGAAACCTCGTCTTTGGTTAAGTCCTTTTTCCCTTTAAATGGCATCCCCTTGCCATTTTTGGACTCCCCCTTCTTGCCATAATCATATGTTATCCTAGCATATCTCTTTCCCTTGGCATGGAAGACCTTAGATCGGTATCCTAGACCCGATCTATCATTGGTGCTGTTTAGGACACCCAACACCATATCCAAACCCTTAGATCCAACCGTGAATCTCTCTAGGGTTTTCTCTAATTTATCAAGTCTTGCCCTCAAGACTTGATTTTCCATTTCTAGACCTTTAACCTTAGAGTTCATAGGTCCACTTTGAACATTCCTAGACCTACCCTCCTTTCTAGGCACATTTCTTCCCTTCTTGGGATTAATGTCACGATCCTTGGGTCCTAAGGTTCTAGGTTGATCATGAAACATGCATTTCCTAGGGTTATGATCTACCTTGTTAACCCTAGTCCTATCATTATATCTAAAATCATGATTATGCACAAGCAAATAATTTTCATTAATTTTAGCATGTATGGATAGATAATTAACCCTACTTTTAATTGTTAGTAGGAGCCCTAGAGTCAATTATGTGATGATTGACTAGGGGCATTTTGTATCATATTCTATTATTAATAAAGGCATGATTGATTATTATACTTACTTTGTATTCTGTGCCGAATAACTAAGTATAATAATGTCCTTGTGTAGTAGGTTCTTATGTACGTTATATCGATTGGTTGAATCGATAGTGAGATAATGTAGAGAACACTACACTAAATTATTCTTAGTCGAGCATTAATATTCAGGGACAATATTAATGCATGGAGACTAGCATGTAGGTCAACTGATGACTTGAGTTCACAAGTCATGGATATGTGATATCAAGTTGACACATGGGTATACATTGGAGAATGTGTACTGAATGACCCGCCATGAGAAAGTTTCATAGATTGTCATATGAGTGTCATAGACTTTCTCATGTGACTATTGGTATGAATAGTCCTTAGACCTGAAGTCACCATGGTTCCCTACATAAGGAGTTATGTACTTTGGTATCGTCAAACGTCACCCGTAACAGGGTGGACTATAAAGGCGATCACTGGGTATGTAATGAATTATGCGGAGGGATGTGAGTGATGTAGATGGGATCTATCCCTCCCATATGACGGGAGTGATATCTGTGGGCCCCTTGATCGAGTAGGACTACTGAAACGCATGACCATGCTCAAATGAGTCAATATGAGATATTGAGCTCATTTGTTTGAGTGAGTCTACTCGGGGATCAAGAAACACAAGATTGATTGAGGATGACATGGTCTATGCCTCATTAGGTCAATCTAGATATCAAGGATAGAAGGACAAGGTCATACACTATCATAGTCACGGAGGTTTAGTCGGATCTCGACTTTTCTTGTTACTTGGGTAGCAATGATGCATTGCTAGATGCCGCTCATTGCTTATGTGTCTAAGGTGTTAGGCGCATTGCCAACGTCGCGAGAACCTATTGGGTCACACACAAAGGACACAATGCTTCGGGAAGGTTGAACGGTAGATCTGAGCCCGAGTTGGGAACTCGGGAGATCTGAGCCCGAGTTGGGAACTTGGGAGACCTGAGCCCGAGTTGGGAACTCGGGAGGTCAGTTCGGGGGACTCGAGTTGGGAACTCGAGAGAGACCGGGTCGGAGCTCGGCGGGCCGAGTCAGAGCTCGGCGGACCAGGTCGGAGCTCGGCGGACCAGGTCGGAGCTCGGCGGGCCGAGTCGGAGCTCGGTGGATCGGGTCGGAACTCGGCAGACTGGGTCGGAGCTCGCCAGACTGGGTCGGGAGCTCGCCACTCGGGAGACTTGGTCGAGAGACCGAGTCGAGAGCCCGAGAGGCCCGGTCGGAGTTGCATGGAGGAAAGAGAAAAATCTCCTTTCATTGGATGAAAAGATTTTTATCTTGCATGGGAAAAGATGAAGAGTCACATGGAAAGATGTGCTCTTTATTGGTAATGATGGAGGAAGCCAAAGAGACACAAACCTCTTCATATTCATGGGATGATTATAAAAGGGGGTCTTGTGACTTTGGAAGAGTCCTTCTTCTTCTCTCCTTCTTCCCTTTTCTTCTTCCCTCTCTCATCTTCCTCTTTTGGCCGAAACCCTACTGTAGGGTTCTTGGTGTTCTGCGAGCTACCTCAAGTTGCTAGCACAACTAAGGTAGTTCTCCCGAAGTTGAGAGATTGTGTCCGTGTGGATACAAATAGAGGCACGGACACTTGAACGTGCAAGAGATCCGGCGCACCTTGGACGAGCGGGATAAGCAAAGAGCACACTCCGAAGGTATATCTTCTTTAGAAGTAGATGTAGATCAATTTTGTACGAGTTTTTCTTTCGCATGGATCGCTCGTGGGTTCTTGTTTCCGCTGCGTTTTTATTGTTTTGTACCGGGAGAACCCAACATTAATATGCATGGAGGAGCTCAAGTTTGAATTGAATTTTAACCTGGGGTTAGGAATTACCTCCCTTACCCTTGTTGTGAACTTCTTCTCTTCCTTCTTTGCTCCTTCTCCCATCTTCTCAAGTGCTCCATTTTCTTGAGCTCTCCACTCTTTGGGCATTTCTTGTGGTAGTGTCCTAGCTCACTACACGTGAAGCATCGAATCTTCTTTTTCTATTCTTGGGCTTCTCCATTCCTACAATTCATGTTAGATTTAAGTTGAATGGAATTAGGTTTAGATTTTACCTCCATTTTACCTTTCGGGCACTTGTCCTTGTAGTGCCCCTTTTCGTTGCAACCAAAGCATGTGATGTGCTCCTTTCTCTTGGCTTTCATAGAGGTTGAGGTTTATTCTTGCTCTTGTATGGATGAGGGTCTCTCCTCCCCCTCAATCCTTGAAGTTGATGCTTCCTCTTCTTCTCTTGAGGTGGATGCCCTCTCACTCTCTTCTTCTCCTTTACTTGAGGATGTGGGCATTTCACTTGACGAGGTAGATGACTCTT
Source organism: Boesenbergia rotunda (assembly GCA_024364735.1). NCBI lineage: Eukaryota > Viridiplantae > Streptophyta > Magnoliopsida > Zingiberales > Zingiberaceae > Boesenbergia > Boesenbergia rotunda. The sequence goes on along the minus strand of JAGFNQ010000957.1, from coordinate 275,049 downwards.
CTTCCTCCTATTGGTCTTCTTGGACTATTGTGTTGGTGCAGGCAGCACCTAAGTCGAACCTGAGTTTTGATAATGGCAAAGGGTTCAAAAGTTAAGATGTTATGTTGGTCTAACATGTTCACTAAGTGTACAGGAAAAGAAGCTCTAGGTACACTAGGCACGAAGTCCTGGTCAAGGTCTGGGCACGAAGCCCTGGCAAGGAGCTAGGCACCGAAGACCTGCTCGGAAGGTGGGCACGAAGTCCTGGTCAAGGACTGGGCACGAAGCCCTGGCAAGGAGCTGGGCACCGAAGACCTGCTCGGAAGGTGGGCACGAAGACATGTTCAGGTGCATCGGGAAAAAGTCCAATCGGAGGAGCCGGTTGGCAAAAGGTAAACCCTCCTGAGAGGAGTAGGTGAGGACGTGTTCCTCGTCGAGGGAACAGTAAGCGTCGGTTCGACCTAGGGTTCTATTTTGGAGACCCAAAGTCAGAACCAAGACAGCTAAGGCTGTATAAACCTAATATTCTTGCTTTATCTTGTTTGGTACTAATCCTGGATGTAGGACCGAAGGAACGAGTTTCTGCAGCTCAAAACGTCCCAAAGGAGAGGGGCAGATAGCTGGGCAGGGCGCCCAGGAGTTCCCGGGCGCCCCCAAGGTGAAGGCAAGACAAGCTGAGCAAGTAATGCTTCGGAAGCTCACTAAGGCAGGCGCCCTCAAGCTCCCGGGAGCCTCGGATGCCTCGGGCGCCCTGGGTCCAAGTCAGCCAGCGATTGAAGCAAAGGCATCCGCGAAGGCAGCAAGACCAAGTCAATCAGGGCGCCCTCTGTGTCTCGGGCGCCCCCGTCAAACCTCGAGCCCGATCTTGGAGGGATAAGGGTTGACCGAGTTCCGGATGAAGGTTTGCAGATCGAGAGACACGTGGAGGGCGTCCCCAGCGTCCCGGGCGCCCCTAGGTGTGCTATAAAAGGGGCTCGACCCCCAAGGCTTCAACATCAATTCTTCCAACGCCCCTACGCTCTTCGACTCAAGCGCTCTGCTCCGGAAACCTCCAATCTCGAGATTCAAGCGCTGACGATGACTCTCCGCACCGAAGAACAATCTACACCAGGCGTCGGTAACAAAGAGCATAATTGTACTTTTTACTGCACTATTACTGTACAAATTTTTGTAATAACTTGCGCGATTATAGAATTGCCCGCAATAAACAGTCAAGGACCGTGGGCCTTGGAGTAGGAGCCGACCGCAACTCCGAACCAAGTAAAAAACCTTGTGTTCGTGTTTGTTTTGTTTATTTTCGCTGCGTAATTTCTCTCAATCTAATCCGAAATGATTTTACAATATTCACCCCCCCCCTCTATCGTATTTTCTCGATCCAACAAGTGGTATCAGAGCGGGGAAGCTCAAATTTGGTGTAACCAATAATTTGAGAGTTTTTTTTCAGATTTTTAAAATTTTAAATTCTTGTTAATCGAATTTTTATCGTCAATTGAGGTTGGTGCAACACCACTCGATAAATTTTTTTTTCTTCTTCCCGCACTACTAATCCAAGACCAAGTCTTGGGACATTTTATTCGTTATCTTTTATTTCAGTTAATTATCAAATGGCCATGCAAGAAGGATTTAGTACAGCCAGACCACCACTTTTCAGTGGGGAGGATTTCTCCTACTGGAAAAGTCGGATGGAAGTCCACCTGAAAACTCAGGTGGACATGTGGATAATAATCCAATCTGGACTGGAAATTTCGAAGAACGCTGGAGTGCCACAATCATACACCGAATGGGATACAACACTGAAAAGAAAAATCGAGGCTGATGCTAAAGCAACTCAAATACTCCAATGCGACATAACGAAAGAAGAACTGAATCAGGTAGGACCATTCAACAGTGCAAAAGAACTCTGGGGTAAGCTAATTGAGCTGCACGAAGGAACCTCCGACACCCGAATCAGCAAAAGAGATCTTCTCCTAAACAAGTTGTACACAATCAAGATGAACGACGGTGAAACAGCAGCCCAGCTTCACGCTAGAATTCAGGAACTGATGAACGACCTTCACACAATCGGTCACAAGGTAGAAAACCGTGACTGATCAGGTATACCCTTAACGCGTTCCCGAGAAACACCTTGTGGGCATCTATGGTAGATGCGTACAAAGTTTCAAGGGATTTGTCTAAAGATAAATTAGATGAACTATTTTCCGAACTTGAATTACATGAGCAGACTAACTGCACACTGGCTGAGAAAGGCATTGCCTTTATTGTAGAAAAAACTGGAAAGATAACCAAGAAAAAGACTCAACCTGCGCCCGAGTCTGAGTCAGATTCAGACTCAGAAGACAGCGAAGGAGATCGACCCAAGCTGGTCCGGCTTGCCCGGAACTACTACAAGGAATTGAAGAATCAATCCAACAGAAGAAAAGCCAGCCGAAAGAAGGAAGATCCAGCTGAACCAACTAAGAACAAATCAAGTGTGACTTGCTTCGAATGCAACAAAAAGGGACATTTCAAATCGGAATGCCCTAACCTAAAAGAAGCCAAGAAGGCAAGAAGAAAGAAGACCCTTCAAGCAACGTGGGACGAGTCTTCCTCCGAAGAAGAAGAAGAGGCCCACAGTCAAACCTGCTCGCCCTGACTACGTCAGACGAAATCGAGACCGAGTCAGAATCGGAGCCGGACGACGGAAAGCTCACGTTTTCAGAAGATGACGAAATTACTGTAAGTGGGTTTTCTAGAAATCAATTATTTAAATTAATTGCTTATCTTTCTCGAGACTTGGCGAAAGCCAAACTCCGAGTCGAGTCCCTCCGACAGGTAGTAAAACTCCTGAAAGAGGGAGATGATTCTAGATCCTTAACTGAGAATGTTCAAGAAGGAACCTCTATTCAAGTTGAAAAACTTGAGAAAGAGAACTCCTCCTTGAAAACTCAAGTCAAGGACCTTAGAGCAGCCTTAGAATGATTCACTTCTGGTTCCAAAGGTCTTGACATGATCCTTGAAAAACAGAAGTCGGTTCTAAATCGATCCGGGTTAGGTTATCGAACCAAGTCTAGACAAAGATCGTACTATGCTGTACTGAATCAATCCAGAACTAAAATTCAGGCATGGGTACCCAAACTGTGCATGAACAAACAAACTGGATCAAATGAATATTGGATCCCTAAGGACAAGATTCACATCTTGCCAAACCATTATCGTGGCTTTAGTCCAGGGGGAGTTAAATTAAAAATAATATTCATAGTTAGATAAATTTCTATTCTTGTTTTAATTTGCATGATTGCTTGTCTATTTAATTTCTGCAATTTACCATGCTTAGACTTAGGACTGGTTAGTTTAAGGACTGAACCAATTAACTGAAATTTGAACAACCTAGTATTGGGTGGCGGTGAGATGATAGTATGTTAGGGAAGCATCTTCTAATAAGGTCAAGTATACTCTACTTGGTCTCTTTAGACTGGTGAAACTAGTCGAAGCTACCGATCCAAGACCCAAACTAGTTAGACCAGAATTTTTCAGAAAATAATTTTGAAAATGAAATTTTATTAAAAGGCATTGTCAAGGAAAGGGTTGATGATCCAATAAGGCTACGACCAAAGAAGGCCTAGTGCCTCGCCAAGACTTGGAAGCCAATTTTTGAAATTTAAATTCAAATTATTCTTTGTCAAATTCAAATCTAACATAAATTTTCAATCAATTATAGATTCAAACACTCTTTTTCAAAATAATTCAAAACAACTGTTTTCAAAATTAATTTAACATTTTCAAAATAAATCATGATTTTTCAAAATAATTCTATCTATTCAAGACCTGTCTCATAAAAACCCATAAGGCAAACGTGATTGACAACTTTAGAATGGGTGAGATGGTAAAAATTAACTTAACTGAAATTCATCACTGTATTGTTGTACAAACATTTAATCCTGGAGCTTAGAACGGAGTTGACCTAATTAGTCCAGTTAATACTAGTCAAATCATGGTCAAACCAGTCAAACCATGGTCAAACTAGTCAAACCATGGTCAAACCAGTCAAACCATGGTTAAAGTAGTCAAACTAATCAAACAATACATCAAATCCTACATATCCCGGGCGCCCGTGACTCCTCGGGCGCCCCCCCCCCCCTCCACACCTCTTTTCGTTCAAGGCAGAAAAGCTGCCATGTCTCCCTAACCAGGGCGCCTTGACCCTTACGGGCGCCCCCAGGACCAGTCAAAGGCAGCAAAGCTGCCATCCCTTTCTGACTAGGGCCCCCGGGCCCTTACGAGCGCCCCCATCCAATAGCAGGTCACTGCTAACCACAGTGACCCTCTGACCCAGGTGCCCGGGACCTCCCAGGCGCCCCAGCTAACACTTCTATATAAACCACCCTAAAGCCCTTCATTTTGCCACACCCAAAACACTTCTCTTCTCTAACTCTTCTCCTTCCAAGGCGACCGAACACCCCTCTCGTGCCCTCGACCATTCCAACTCAACCATGCCTCCCCGAACGACTACTCGGTATGATTTTTCTTATGCATTTAAAAAATTATTTTTCCTAATTTCTTTCTTTTAAACACATGCTTCTTATCTTAGAAAACGCCGAGCAAACCAATCAAACCCCGGTACTGAACCTAGCCCCGACCCTAGGTTCCCGACCTTGGAACTCTTCAATAAGTTTGCTAGGACCACATACAAATCGATAAAAACGAGTTACCTAAACAGGAAATTCTTCACTCAATCTTGTCCATTGGCCATGAATGTTATCAACTTTTACCAACTGGACAACCTTGGATTCTGCACTCATTCCATTAACACAACCCTATGTGCAGAATTTTACAACAACATAGTTAGGTAGAATGACCTTATGTTTGCCACCACAGTTCAAGGGATACCCCTGACAATAACACCCTCTTTGCTCAACCGATTCCTTGGACTACGACTCTCTCAGTCCACCTTCTGCTGTTATCCTCCCAGAGATCCTCCCTTTGATACTCCCTACTCTCACATTGACCTAGACACTCTACACTCCTACTTCTATAGGGATGCTAGAAACCCTTTAGTTAGACGATTTCAGTCTGTTGAACTTCAGGTCCAGGACTATGCTCTCTATAGAGTTCTAGTCCGCTGCATTCTACCCTTATCCACTAGGGACGTCGCGACCATGCGACCGTTCCACACTTTCCTACTATACGCATTGATCCATCATCTTGATATCGACATTGGACTCCACATGTTCCACATGATTCTATATGCGTCCAGTGTTACCACTCAGGGGCGGGTACGCACCCCTTACTGCCACATCATCACTTCCATTCTTCATCATCACGGTTGTAACTTCAGCGATGGAGAGAAGACCACGATGACTGAATTTGATGAGATAGGTTTTAAGAACTTCTCCCTAGCGGGCATAGTGGTCTCGAATACCGGGGTTTTGTCGTGGAGACGTCAGAGAGCCGGAGTCCAGATCGACTCCGACGAGGAGGTAGAAGTCGACGTAGCTGATCTGGTAGCCGAAGCTCGGGAGCACATAGACGAGCCTGCACCTTCGACGTTTGGCGAGAGACTGACACTGCTTGAGACTGAGATCCACAGCCTCCGGGAAGAAGTGGAGGCAAATCATGTGGAAGAAATGGAGGCAAATCAGGCCCGACACATGGAGTATATGAACACCCTCAGGGTCGATCGAGAGACCAACGACGCGCGGTATAATGAGATGATGTCACTATTCCACTCTTGGCATCCCGATCCATTCTTTCCTCCGCGCCCCCCCTCTTAGACCCTAGTTGACTTATTGTACTATGTTTGACTCGTGTTTGACTGTGTTGGTCTTTGCTCTGACCAGTTAACTTCTATGCATATCTAGTTGCTTGATGCTTACTTGATTATTTGTCCTTTATCAGAAGGCAGTTAGGGTTATGCTTGGTAGAATAGGTTTACTCTACTTTTTGTGTTTTCTTTCAACTGCGTTAATCGGTTTTTACTTAGTTTGAAATTTTTTTCGACTTAGTTTTTTTGGAAAAACTACCCCCTTTCAAAACTAGGGTCTTTTCGAAAATGGACTTAGCCTAGGCCCTAACCCTAGAACTGCATGCACCTATAGATCTAGAAGCCAGCATCTCACAAGCACCTTAGGGTACTTTTGATTGATAACCTAGAATGGGTTGAGATACTTAGGTCTTTGCCTTAATTCAAGATGCTTTAAGTCAGTGCATCTGCAGTAATTGGGGCACTAAATACAAATTAAACAGTAATCAGGTTAAGTGTCAAGCTTAGAAAATCTAACTTGAACAGAACACTTAACTTGACTAACTCTAGCGAAACTACTATTTATAACAGTAAGTTAGTAGCTAATTGGGTTTGGCAGGACCCTAAAGAGATAATTAATTTGATCCAGCCTATACCTTGAATTGGTTCAGTATAGCATAGTTTTGTTTGCTATATTGTTTTACTATATTGTTTTTGATATATGGCAAAGGGGGAGAGATTGGAAAGGAGAGAATGAGAGAAGGTTTAAAATTATTTTTCAAAATTCAAAACAATTTTAAAAAGTTGCTCATTGTTTTTCAAATTTCAAAACCCTTAATTCAAAAAGTTGCTTTTTAATCGCTTCTAAGTACGTGACTTAAGCTGCTTTTTAAAATCGCTTCTAAATACTTGACCTAAGCTGTTTTTCAAAAGTACTTCTAAGTTTTAAAAAACTTCAGAAGAAGGCTAGAAAATTTTCTAAAGAACGAAAGCTAAGTATTGTCTGGAAAATTTTCTAAGTTGAAATTCTCTATGTACAAATTTTTAAGTGCCCAACTCAAAAATTATTTTTTTAAAAAAAAGTTTTTTTAAATTACATTTTCTTAAGATTCTAAGTGTTGAAAAATAAAATTCCCATTTTAGGCTTAGAAACTTTTTCGAACCCCTCGAACCGTTGAAAAATCTAGGAGGAGATTCCTTCCAGGGGGAGGAAGCTAAGGTGTCAATTTACCTGCTTCTTATAAAACTTAACCTTTTGAATCGGATTGCCATAAATCAAAAAGGGGGAGATTGTTGGTGCAGGCAGCACCTAAGTCGAACCTGAGTTTTGATAATGGCAAAGGGTTCAAAAGTTAAGGTGTTATGTTGGTCTAACATGTTCACTAAGTATACAGGAAAAGAAGCCCTAGGTACACTAGGCACGAAGTCCTGGTCAAGGACTGGGCACGAAGCCCTGGCAAGGAGCTGGGCACCGAAGACATGCTCGGAAGGTGGGCACGAAGACCTGGTCAGGTGCATCGAGCAAAAGTTCAACCGGAGGAGCCGGTTGGCAAAAGGTAAACCCTCCTGAGAGGAGTAGGTGAGGACGCGCTCCCCGTCGAGGGAACAATAGACGTCAGTTCGACCTAGGGTTCCATTTTCGAGACCCAAAGTCAGAACCAAGACAGCTAAGACTGTATAAACCAAATATTCTTGTATTATCTTGTTTGGTACTAACCCTGGATGCAGGACCGAAGGAACGAGTTTCTGCAGCTCAGAACGCCCCAAAGGAGAGGGGCAAATAGCTGGGCAGGGCGCCTCGGAGGTCCCGGGCGCCCCCAAGGTGAAGGCAAGACAAGCTGAGCAAATAACGCTTCGGAAGCTCACTAAGGCAGGCGCCCTCAAGCTCCCGGCCGCCCCCATGGTCCCGGGCGCCCCGGATGCCTCGGGCGCCCTGGGTCCAAGTCAGCCAGCGATTGAAGCAAAGGCATCCGCGAAGGCAGCAAGACCAAGTCAATCAGGGCGCCCTCTGTGTCCCGGGCGCCCCCATCAAACCTCGAGCCCGATCCTGGAGGGATAAGGGCTGATCGAGTTCCGAATGAAGGTTTGCGGATCGAGAGACACGTGGAGGGCGCCCCCAGCATCCCGGGCACCCCCAGGTGTGCTATAAAAGGGGCTCGACCCCCAAGGCTTCAACATCATTTCTTCCAACACCTCTACGCTCTTCGACTCAAGCGCTCTGCTCCAGAAACCTCCGATCTCGAGATTCAAGCGCCGATGACGACCCTCCGCACCGAAGAACAATCTACACCGGGCGTCGGTAACAAAGAGCATAATTGTACTTTTTACTGCACTATTATTGTACAAATTTTTGTAATAACTTGTGCGATTATAGAATTGCCCGCAGTAAACGGTCAAGGACAGTGGGCCTTGGAGTAGGAGCTGACCGCGACTCCGAACCAAGTAAAAAACCTTGTGTTCGCGTTTGTTTTGTTTATTTCCGCTGCGTAATTTCTCTCAATCTAATCCGAAACGATTTTACAATATTCACCCCCCCCCCTCTATTGTATTTTCTCGATCCAACATATTGACCGTACTTCTCCGGGCTCTTCAACTCTTTGAATTGATGTTGGGTTCTCATGATATCTTTTCAACTTATCCCATATTCACATGCGTTTTGGTATTCCCTTACATCACTCAAAATTTTATTAGGCAAAATATTTTTCAAAATACTAATTACCTTCTCGTTGGCCCGAAATTGTTCTTGTTGATCTTTGTCCCAATATATAGGACAAAGCCTCTTTCCGTGCTTGTCCTTTGGAACTTTGAAGGGATCTTCAAGTGCAATTCTACATTCCCACTCCATCGCGAACCACGTCTCCATTCTCGACTTCCAATACCCGAAATCTTCATGGTCGTAGGGCGGTGGGGTGTAAATATCGTCCCTAAATTTGTCTTCCATGTTCTTCTTCTAGCGTTCTTGCTCCCTAGGCGATTATTTCGATCAAGAGCGGTCCTTCGCTTTGATACTAATTGATAGATCGAATGTGGTACGCTAGAGGGGGGGTTAATAGCGTCTTCCGGTTCGTTCTTGTACCTATGTTGTTAGTTGCACAACAGAAACAATAATAAAGAAAACAAACAATGCTAACAAACCGCTTTTACTTGGTATCCACCCCGACCGGGTGACTAATCCAAGAATCCGTCGGTGGATCACTACCCGGATAACCTCCGGCTAGCTCTCGTCGCTCCTTGTGGGTGGAGAAACCTCACCACAAACTCTTCGACAATCCTGAGCACAAAGACTACTATCTTGCCTTTAACCAAAACATGATTCGTCAAGAATCTCAGTCACCACGAAGTCCTCTTTAAATAGGACTCGAGCTGAAACCCTCGCCACCAGTCGACTGCCCCCAAGGCAGTTAACTGGTTCCACTGAAATCCGACCGTTGCACTCCAATGTTCTTCTCAGCCAACTCACCAGCCACCTACCAGTCGATTGCCCCCAGGGTAGTCGATTGGTCCTCGGCCAGAAACCTTCTGTGAGTTCCATCAGTCGACTGCCCCCAGGCCAGTCGACTAGTCTACTCACCCACCTAAGGTTACCCTTCCTGAGTACATTTCACTCCGCACTCAAACCCTAGGATTTCTCGAGTACAATCACACAACACTCGTACCCTCACGACTCGACTGACTCCTCATCCACAACCTCGACTATTGCCTTCGCGCCCTCTTCATCTTCGGCTCCCATCCCTCGGATGCACGCAAGCCTCCAGCTTGCCTCCATGTCATCCTTCACGCATGCCTCGAAGTCCGCGCCCATTAGCTCATCGTCCCTGCTCTCCAAGGTCCCTCGAATGTGCACGCAAGCCTCCAGCTTGCTTCCATGCCACCCTTCACCGTACTGAGGTCATCCAGTCAAGTCCATATGTGTAACCTGTATAACCTGCACACTCAACATACACATATAAGAACACAAGGGTAAACCTAACTTAAACCCTTTGCCCAAACATCAAAACACTTGGTAACTCCGGACCATAGATTGCCTCAACAAGCAAGGTCGGGATCAATGAATAATACAAATCATGTATGATTATATCAAATATAAAAGCTAGGTTTGGAGTGACAATATCATACAGAAAAGTATACATAGCCAGGGAGACAGCGTTGAAAAATGTCGTCGGAGATTATGATGAGGCATATAGAAAACTTCCACAATATTTGCGTGAGTCAGGAGCTAGGGATCCTGAAACTTATGTGGCACTATATAGGAATGGTAATAATGAGTTCTAGCGGTATTTTTGGGGTTTTGGTGCTTATCGAAGTGTGTTCAGGTTTTATTTGTGTAAACTTATCAAAATTGGTGTCACACATCTAAGAGAGAAGTATCTGGGTGTATTGTTGATCGCTACAGCGATCAATGGTAATGAAAATGTTCTTCCAGTTGCCTTTGGAATCGCTAAAGTTAAATGTGGGTCTGCATGGGAGTGGTTTTGGAGCATACAAAGAGGTTCTTTGCTATCGATGAACGGTCAATGACTATTGTATCAGATAGACATCGTGACATTATATCAGCAGTTAGGAAAGTCTACACAAATGCTCATCATACTTTTTGTTGCCACCACATGTCTTATAATATGATAATGAATATTGGAAGTAGAGCAGCATTAGGTTTGTTTTGGGCAGCTGCACGAGCAAACACAACACTCCAATATGATCATATAATGCAGTCAACGCTTGAAAAACATCTAGATGCCCATAAGTGGCTTCAAAATATTGACCCTAAAAGGTGGGCTAATACATACTTTACTGAGAGAAGATACAGAATGTTAACTATTAATTGTGTAGAGAGTTTAAATGCTTTATTCAAGAATGCACGTGAACTTTCCATAAACAGGTTAATTGATAATACAAGAAGAAAGGTAGCTCAATGGTTCTTTAACTGTAGAGAGGAAGTCTCAAAATGGTATGTTGCTTTGACACCTCATGCTACAAAAGAAATAGATTCAAGAAGATAGAAAGCTAGAGTATATAAGGTTCATCCGTACTCTCAATCCGAAATGAATGTAGAGACATGGGATGCTTCATACATTGTTGATTTGGGAAAAAAATATTGTCAATGTGGGAAGTTTCAAAATTCAGGACTCCCTTGCTCATATGTTATTATCGTCATCATTCACCGGCACATGGATGCACTCCCATATTATAAGCATTATTTTTATTCACAAAATTAGAATGTCATGTACATGGATCGCATTTACCCTTGTCGAAACAAGGAGTTTTAGCCTAGGGGCGTAAACAATATTATAGTTCTATGTCCCCATAGCCTTGTGCAGCCCGGTAGGCCATAGAAGGCATGAATTGAGTCAAGACACAACGAGAAGGTAAAACTCAAAAGAAGCCACTGCAAACAACTTGGTCATAATCGAAGGACTTGTAGAATACCGTCAGCCCCAGGTTCTTGAGTTACTGGTATATATATGCAGGAATATTCTGCTTAAAGTATATATTTTGTAAGCAGGAGTAGTGGATCTATATATTTTGTATCTAGTACAGCGATAATATTGTAAAAAAACTAGTTGTGGTTAATGTTGTCACTTCTAGATGTATTCCAATAGTATGATACATTTCAGCTTGTTTAATTCAATGTAAGTCAGATATGATCATAGATCAGTCCAGAATATACGAATATTTTTTTGTCAAAAGATTAATATAAATTTTGAGAATAAATAAAGATAAAGATATACAAATATACAAATACATAAAGAATAAATATAAAGGAAGAAATATAAACTATAAATAAATAATTAGAGTTTAATGATTAAAATTATAAGAAAAATATAGAATCGAAAGTAAAATAAATAATTATGAGATGATGGTGTTGCAAGGAATCAAATTGTGTTATACATTGTGTATTTAGGGACTTTCTAGATATTTTCGGATACTACGATACATTTAAGTTTGTTTATAGTTTAAACAAATGTAAGCCTGTATTGATCACATCTTAGTATTTTATAAATAAAAAAATTCTGTCGTAAGATGTAGAATTATATAAAAAATTATCCTATAAATTATTAAAAATATTTTTAAAATAGAAAAAATATCAGTCCACGTTGGGCCTGAAGTTATCATATTTCAGGCCCAACGTGTGTCTGAAATCCCAATATATCAGACCCTCCGCTAACCAAAATTGAAATATTTTTTTTAAATTATAAATAAATATGTATACTATAAAAAATATAGATAAAGATTAAGCAAATATATAAAGATATAAAGAAAAAACATGAAGATATAAATATAAAATATATAAGCTATAAATAAATAATTAGAGGTATAGATGTTAAATATAAGAAATAAAAATGATAGATATTAAAATAAATTATAAATGTGAAAAAAACTAAGATAGATAATAAGATATAAAGATAAGAAAATTAGATATAAAGAAAGAAATATAAAATATAAGTTTGGACATCAAAAAATCTATAATTAAAATTAAGATATAAAAAACACGATTCTAAAGAAAGAACTATTAAATATAAATAAATAAATAGATTTTATAGATTAAAAAAATAAAAATAAATATAATTCAAATAAAAATAAATTTTAAATGTAAAAATAATTATGATAGATAATAAAATATAAAAATAAACAAAATAAATAGATAAAGATAAGAGATAAAAACAAGTCAACTACTTCTAACCGATGTTGAATTGTTCTATGTCAATTGATACGGTATGAGAATTTCATTGATATTCATTAGAACTAAGTTTGAACACCACAAATATCATCTCCTAGCTCAACCCTTACTAGTGATATCAAGTATTGAGAAATCTAAATATCCTAAGTCTATCAGTGGGTTTCTACCGAACCCACTAATGGACCTATAAAAGTCCTATTGTAACAAATTCAAATATTATGCGTTGATAGTCTGCAAGAAATTGAATTTTGCTATGCATTGTGTATTTAGGGATTTTTCAAATGTTGTCCGATACTACGATACATTTAAACTTGTTTCAAGTTTGAACAAATGTAAGCTTGTGTTGATCATACCTGTCTATTTCAATAAAAGAAATATTTTGTCAGAAGACGTAGAATTATATAAAATATTATCGTATAAGTAATTATTAAATCTTGATTAAATACTATAAAAACTATTTTTAAATCGGAAAAAAAGATGAGGCCACATTGGACTTGAAATTCCAGTATATCAGACCTTCTGCTAACCAAAATCTGAATATTCTTTTTCCAAATTCTAGATATAAGAAATAAGATATAAATAAAAATATAATAAAAATATAGATTTAAAATATAACAAATAAAAATAATAGATATTAAAATAAAATATAAATGTGAAAAACAAACTAAGAAAAATAATAAGATATAAAGATAACAAAATTAAGATAAAGAAAAATAAAGTATAGTATAAATTAGAATTACATAATAAATAAAAATAAAAATAATAGATATAAGATATAAGATATAACTAAAAATAAAATAAAAATATAGATTTACACTATAACAAATATTTTTAATAGATGTTAAAATAAAATGTAAATGTGAAAAAAAAAACTAAGATAGATAATAAGATATAAAGATATTTATGAAATATATAATAAAAGAGATAAAGATATTTAGCTTTATAAAAAATTAAAAAGTTAAATATAATTCAAGAAAATAAAGACAATTAAAAATGACAAAAGTTAAATAATCAGGCCTGCGTAGGGCTTGAAATTTGGGGGATCATACTCACCATTAAGCCAGGTGTATAGCGTCCTTTGGAGCCTTGTGGTTAACAATCGTCTTCTTCCTCCTGTTTTCTTCGCAATTGAAGGTATCATATTTTCCTCCATTGGAGTCGTGTGGTTAGCATCCTTGTCATTGGACTAGTAGGATTGTACATACCTTTGTATTTAGTTATTGATTTCACTTATGGTTTTTTACCTAGGGTTAGTCATAGTCTTTAGTGACTAACCGAATCTGAGTATGCCCTTTATCTACAGAATCTATGTGTTTGTGTTTGTGTTTGTGTGTGTGTGTGTGTGATTGTTGTTTTATGGTTGCTATGTTCGGGATGACTCCAAAAAAATCGTCATCAAAGCAAGACGCTCCAAAAAATTCGTCGTCACAGCAAGGTGCTGCTCGAAGTAAAAAAAGACAGTTGAGTCTAGAAAAAAATAAAATTCTTTGCGACTATACAAGTTATGTCAACAGAGGATGAAGTAAAAGAATAAACTAGAAAAGTAGTCTTTGTCATTTAAAAAATTTTATTGATTCTATTCAACCGATAGCAGTACAAGAACAGTTGATTTAAGATACACCCTCTTCTAGGAAGCACAGGCCTAAAATATCAATGAAGTTCACCCTTGTATTTGATATGTGTATTTGAGTATGCAGTTTTGTAGGATACACATGGACTTAGTTGGACGGCTCCGGGTCCGGTGAAGGATGGTGTGAGGAGACAAGTCGTGGGCTTATATGCATCCGAGGGACCGTAGACAAAGCAGGTAGATGAGCCGAGGGAAGCGGACTTCGAGGCATACTTGAAGGATGGCATGGGAGATAGGCCGTAGGCTTGCATGCATCCGAGGGATGAGAGCCAAAGTTGAAGAGGGCTTGAAGACAACAGGTCGAGGCTGCTGAATGGAGAGTCAACTGAGTCGTGAGGGGTCGAGTGATGAGGGAATTGTACTCGGGAAGGAAATCCTAGGGTTCGAGTGTTGAGAGAAATGTACTCGGGAAGGGAAACCTTAGGATTGGAAGTGGACCAGCCGACTAATGCTTGGATCAGTCGACTGATGAAGTCCACAGAAAGATCAGTCGACTGATCCTGGATCAGTCGACTGATACAGCTGGAATTCAAACATTGGGTTGTAACGTTCGAATCCTAGTGGCACCAGTCGACTAGTGCTTGACCAGTCGACTGGTAATGGTCTTCTTAGCCAAGAGCTCTATTTAAGAGAGCTCGGTTTTGGCTGAGAGTTTTTGGCGAAACAAGCGTGGTCAAAGCCTGTTAGTAGCTTACAAGTGCTCAGATATTGTGCAAGGATTGTGACGAGGTTTCTCCACCCACAAGGATCGACAAGAGCTAGCCGGAGGTGTTTCGAGGAGTCATCCACCGAAGGATCGGGATCGTTCACCTTACGGGCAGCCGTGAAGTAGGAGCTTCATCTCTGAACCACGTAAAGGTGATGTGTTAGCATTGTTCTAGTTTATATTTAAGATTTCCGCTTTCCCTTGCTAACCATTGTAGGAAGAAAATCGAGAAAAGTAGCTATTCACCCCCCCCCCCTCTAGCTAAATGACAAGGTCCCAGCAAGTGGTATCAGAGTCGGGGTCGCTCGTCTATGGACTAATCGCCAGGAGAGCAAAAAGCTAGAGGAAGATGAACTCGGAAGGTCTGCTAGGATAGGATACTCGGATTCCGCTTCCATATGACCGAGATGACTTCGATTATTGGAGGAAGTGATTGGAGACGTGGTTCCAAATAGATTGGGGTCATTGGACCGCATTGGAAGTTCCATTTGAAACTCTAACGAACAAGAAGGGAAAACGCCTTCGACCTCGGTATTGGACCAAGGATCAAACGGAGGAAGCGGAGGCGGATAAGGAGGTATCTAGAATTGTATTAAATTTATTACCTCCATATATTGTGTCAAATGTAGGAGAATACAAGAATGCATATGAGCTATGAAGAAAGGTGATAGCTCTACATGAAAATTCAAGGACAAGGAGAAGAGGAGCCCAAGGAAAAGGGGTCATTGGTCCAAGAGAAGGAAAAGGATCAATTGGAGGTTGAATCGACTTCAACATCTGAAGAGGAGGAGAAAGTGGAATCGTCCACATCTTCAAGTGAGGAAAAAATAGGAGAAGTCTCCACGTCAAAGATTGAGGGAAAGGAAAAACCATCCTCAAGATCGGAGCAAGAAGAAGTCTCCACCTCCACCAAAGCAAAGGCAAAGGAACACATAATTTGCTTTGGGTGCAATCAAAAGGGACACTACAAGGACAAGTGTCCATTGGGTAAGAAAAAGGAGGTAAACCCTAAACTCAATTCAAATAGTTTGAAAACTAACATGAGTTGTAGGGATGGAGCAAAGAATGATAAGAAAATTATAATTTGCTTCACGTGTGGTGAGCATGGACACTACCACACCAAGTGCCCAAAGAAAGGAGAAATCAAGAAATTGGTGCACTTGAAGAAATTGGAAAAGAAGAGGAGCTCAAGTCAAGGGGGAGCTTCAAAGGTAAAAGGGAAGGTAATTCCTTATGTGAAATTAAATCCAATTTAAAATTCTTATATGCTTGTTAAGAATAATCATGGATTTAGGTATAATGATAGGAATAGGGTTAATAAGGTAGATAATTCTAGGAAATTATTACCCAAGGCTAGACCAAGAAAGACCCAAACTACCATGTCTAAGGGAAGGAAGGTGGTTAATGATCAAGGCACAAATCCCAAGAAGGGGAGACGCCTAGGAAGGTGGGTAGGTCTAGGAATGTCCAAGGTAGACATGTTGACTCTAGAGTTAGAACTCTAGAGTTGGAAAATCAAGTCTTGAGGGCAAGAGTTGAAGAAATGGAGAAAACCCTAGATAGATTCACTATTGGATCTAAGGGCTTAGTAGGTATGGGGCTGGGTAGTCAAAAACCCAACAATGATAGATCAGGTCTAGGATACCGATCTAAGTTCTCTGATGTCAATGAATAGAAATATACTAGGGTAGCATATGACTATGGCAAAGAGGGGAAGTCCTAAAATGGCAAGGGGATGCCATTTAAAAGCAAGGAAAAAGTCTTAACTAAGGACAAGGGGTCCAAGGTTAAGAAGATTAAGGGTGTAGGCCAAAAGTCACCGAAGGTACATCAGTGTGACCTTCTGTTTATAAGTGAGTCACCTAGGGAGGTGGTTAAGACTAAGAGCTCAAGGGGGAGCTCTAGGAGTCAAGTTAGGACCCCTGGTCTATGGATCCCGGGAGGATTTCTCTCGGAAGTCTAGATGGGTCATGAAGTGTGCCAAAGGATGTGGAGATAGATTTGAAGTCTCAATCCTAGGGATTTGACACAATGGGTTTAAGTCTCATGCATGAAAATATGGCATTGGGGTCATATAGTATGGAAGTTGGTTTTTTTACGTGTAGATGTCATATAAACAAATGCTAAGGATGCATTGTGGTTTGGTATGAGCAGACACATCAAGAAGAGGTCAAAACTAGGACTTTAGGTCAAGATTCAATTGAACCATTTAGATAGTTTTGGGTTTTGTGTCAATCTTAAGATTGGTGATAGATATATTTCTGAATGTAATTTTTCCAAGTAGACACGGGTACCAAAAACTTCTTCATAAAATTTGAGAATTTTTAGAGATGTGTGGAATTTCTGGTGCATTTCTGAATTTTAGCTCAGAAGCTGAAACGTTCAGACTGAGATGTATCAGTCGACTGCCCGAGGGAGCAATCGATTGATCTTTCTGTGGGATTGCAATTCGAAGGCACCAGACGACTGGTAACTGTCTCAGTCGACTAGTCCTTCTGGTTTCTGATTTCTGGGAGATTTTCAGAAAAAGAAGGTATTCTTCATTGATACCAAGGGGTAATATTGCTTGGGACAATCCTTTTGATGTGTGGCAAAGGGGGAGAAGTGTGTTGGATCGAGAAGAACGATAGAGGGGGGGTGAATATCGTTAAACGTATTTCAGATAAAATTAAGAGAAATTACACAGCGGAAAATAAAGAAACACAAACGCAAACTCAAGCGATTTTACTTGGTTCGGAGTCGCGGTCGACTCCTACTCCAAGGCCCATGGTCATTGACCGTTTACTGCAGGCAATTCTATATGTGTGCAAATGTTTACAGAGAGATTTTATAGATGTAGTACAATAAACTGAAAATTAAGCTCTTTCGTTACCGACGCCCGGTGTGGATTGTACTTTGGAGCAGAGGGTCGTCGTCGGCGCTTCAATCTCGAGATGGGAGGTTTCCGGAGCAGAGCGCTTGAGTCGAAGAGCGTAGTAGCGCTGGAAGAATGTGTTCTGAAGCCTTGGGGGTCGAGCTCCTTATATAGTGAGCCTGGGGACGCCCGAGACGTTGGGGGCGCCCTCCAAGTGTCACTTGATCCGGCAAACTCTCGGTCAGCCATTATCCCGTTAGGATCGGGCTGATGTTTGACGAGGGCGCCCGGGACGACGGGGGCGCCCGGGTTGACTCTGTCCGCTGGCTTCTCGCTGAGTTAAACTCTATCCGCTTCGTTGACTTGAGCCCAGGGCGCCCGAGGCATCCGGGGCGCCCGAGAGCACGGGGCGCCCAGGAGCATGGGGGTGCCCCGCCCAGTGAGCTTCCGAAGCTCTTTCTTGCTCAACTCTTGTTTAGCTTTTACCTAGGACGCCCGGGACCTTCCGGGAGCCCAACCCAACTGCTACCTCTTTCCTTTGAGGCGTTCTGAGCTGCAGACACTCGTTCCTTCGGTCCTGCATCCAGGGTTAGTACCAAACATGATAAAACAAGTATGTTAGTGAGTCTTACAGCCGTAGCTGTATTGGTTCCGACTTTGGGTCTCCAAAATGGAGCCCTAGGTCGAACCGACGCCTACTGTTCCCTCGACGGCGAACGCGCCCTCACCTACTCCTCTCAGGAGAATTTACCTGTTGCCAACCGGCTCCTCTGGTTGGACTTTTGCCCGGCAGTCCTTCGCCAGGTGCCTAGCAGTCCTTCGCCAAGTCTTCGTTACCGAGCAGTCCTTCGCCTGGTGCCTAGCAGTCCTTTGCTAGGTCTTCGGTTCCAAGCAGTCCTTCCCCTGGTGCCTAGCAGTCCTTCGCTAGGTCTTCGGTTCCAAGCAGCCCTTCGCCTGGTGCCTAGTAGTCCTTCGCTAGGTCTTTGACTCCTAGCATCCCTTCGCTAGGTGCCCAGCAACCCATCGCCAGGACTTAGGGTTTTAGTGCCTAGCAGTCCTTCGCTAGGTGCCTAGCAGCCCTTTGCTAGGACTTCAATCTGCACACTCAAGTAGCACGTTAGATAAACATAATGTAACGACCCGCCTTCTGGTACTAAGCTTCAAGGCGGATCGCTACTAACTAACTGACTAACTGACTAATTAATGATTTCTAATAATGCTAAACCAACTGAGAGAATTTAAAATTTCTTATTTCGCTATTTACTGAACTAAAAATTCATAAACATGCTGAAAGTACTAATTTGCCCAAAATAAAGCAAAACTTTTATTTTATTATCTTGGCAGGATTCGATCCCCCAACTTCTGGGTTGCATGGCTAAAGCACTAACCAGCTGCTCTACACCACCTTTGTTTTACACAGTACCAGTCGACTGCTATATGCCTGTCGACTGGTCGAGCCACAGAATGGTTCTGTGCCCGATACCAGTCGACTGGTGTTTTCCCAGTTGACTGGTAGTTCTGAAATTTTAGTTTTCAGATTTCTAGAATGTATCAACCTTGAGCCACAATGTACCAAAATCATATCTAACAAACATAATGGCATAAATAAAGTTCCACGACTATTCTAGGGCATTTATTACATGTTGTTGGAGGGTTTCTAGCATATATAGCGACTTAGAAATCATAAAAACGACATGTAGAAGCATAAACATGAATGTGCCAAGTCCGTATCAACTTCTTATTGAAACCATTCATTATTCATATCTAAGGGCATTCTTAGCTACTACATGTCATTCTATATGGTGCATATATCTTAAAACTAGCATATCCTATGTATTTAGCATGTAAATCAAAAGTATCAAGTTCTTATCTCTAAAGCTTAAGCATGGATCTAAATTACCATATTGCAAGTAGTAACTCATATCATTCAACATTCGCTAAGCAAGTATTAACACAGGTAAATAAATTACTTTAATGTACTAGGCACCACAAATAACGAGTCTAATTAAGTTCATACATGGTTCACATAACCTATTGCGGAAAACTAAAAGAAACATAATAAAGACTATTTCTATGCTTTGCAAGTTCCGAAGACTTTTATTCCAACTCCACCATCACACACACTTTGCATCAAGTCCGCCGCCTCCGCTACTAATGCTTTCCTTTACCTGTATCTGCAGTATAAAGAAATGCAAACTAATAAGCATAAAGCTTAGTAAGTACCATCTAGCCTCACAAAACCATGAAAACTCGAATTATGCTTTTGTAAAACATGCTATGCACATACATGCTCATATCCATAAGTAATCATGCTAGGCTCATGCTAAAATACATATCATAGAATGCCATGACATATAACTGAGACATGGCACATACTGAACTAAAACTGAAAAGTAAGCTATAGCATGACATACATATCTGAACTGGAACTGAAACTAACTAACATAAAACTAATTATTAAATTCACCACATGCTAATATGAATTTCTAAAAACTAAATACATATAGTAGGTGAAAGTAATAATCAATTGCTGTGGGCCCGACAATGTACCAACTGTGCGCGCATCCCTAATAAACCCGATGTAGCAAATCCCAAATCCATTAGGGTTCAACTAGGTTATCTAAACCTATGGGCAACTAGGAGCCCATCTCATACTAGGTTATCTAAACCTAGAGGCAACTTGGAGCCTATCCCTGGACCGGAGTCCGGTACAATGCCACTGAAAATAAAATAGTCTTTTATACTTTTCTTTCCTTTTCTGATTCTTGCTTTTACTAGGTTATCTAAACCTAGGGGCAACTAGGAGCCCATCCCGTTGGACCTTCGTCCTAATCATAAACTGGAGCAAGAATTTCTATTCTTTAATGCTTTCTATAGTATTAACTGAACTGAACATTGTAACAAACATCTAACGTGCGTGCTTGTTCATAATTTACGATTTCTAATCGTAGAACATACATATAAGGAGATAAAGCATATAGAAAATCGACCGAAACTACTTATACTGCAGGTGAGGGGTACTTACATCCTGCGCTAGGTTTTCTTACGAATAAAAATCTAAAATTCCTGAGGGAACGTCGAACTACAACGTTCTTCTTGCTTCTTGGCGTTCTCCTCGTGTCTACGAGGGTCCCCGTAGAGAATAGGGCCTCTTGAGACCTTCCCTTTGCTTCCCCTTTGTCTTGGGCTACAAGAGAAGATGAGAAGAGAAAGAAAAATTACGAGAGAGAGAGAGGGAGTCGACGGTGAGAAGATGTGAGGGAAAAGAATGAATATAAAAACCCTAAGTTTCCCTTCTATACTTATGGAAAAATTTAACTAACTTTACCTTATCCATATTTCCCTCTAATCTGTTTCAATGAAAACAGATTAGCCCAATTAGTAAGTCTATTATCTTCTCATGGTACAGGTCCAGGATTCAAACCCCACTTAAATCTTTTTACTGCGCATTCTATTTGTATTAATTTTTACCTTATTTGTCCATGAAAAAATTCTATAAAAATATCCATAAATTCAGAATTAATTCTAGGATATTTCTAAAATTAGGTTTGAGAATTTTCGGGCGTTACACATAACATCTTAACTTTTGAACCCTTTGCCATTATCAAAACACAGGTTCGACTTGGGTGTTGTCTGCACCAACAATCTCTCCCTTTTTGATTTATGGCAACCCGATTCTAAAAGTTAAGTTAATCTATACAGTTGATTTAACATTTTTAGTTTCCTCCCCCTGGAAGGAATCTCCCCCTGAGTTTTTCAAAGGTTCGTGGGGTTTGAAAAAATTTCTAAGTTAAAAGATGGAATTAATTTTTCAATATTTAGAATATTTTTCAAAAGAAATTTTTAGAAGACTTTTTCCAACAAAAATTTGGTTGGGCACTTTGGAAAATTTGGAAATTTAGAAAAATTTTCAAGTCAATAACTTAGTAGAACATTTTAGAAGCATTTTTAAAAGTTTTCAATCTCTTTAGTACTTTTAGAAGCTTTATACTTAGAAACTTTTCTATTAGAGAAGTTTAGAAATAAGTACTTAGAGATATTTTGAACATAACCTAAGTTTAAGTATTTTAAAAAAATACTTTTGAAAACTGTTTGAGTCAAGTACTTAGAATCAATTTTGAAACAATTTAGATCAAGTACTTTTGAAATAGTTTGAAAAAAAAATTAAGTACTTTTTTCAAAAAAGGATAAGGTTTTGAAAATTTTGAATTTTGAAAAAAAAAATTTTAAGCTTCTTTCCTTTCCTATCTCTCCCCCTTTGTCATATATCAAAAATAAAGCAATATAGCAAAAAAAAAATTGCATAAGGATATGGCAAAAAATAATGTGTTGTACTGAACCAATTCAAGATATACACTGAACCAAACCAATTTTAATTATCTCTTTAGGATCCTGTCTAACCCAATTAACTACTTACTAACTGTTATAAACAGTAGTTTTTGCTAAGGTTAGTCAAGTTAAGTGTTCTGTTCAAGTTAGATTTTCTAAACTTGACACTTAAGCTGATCACTGTTTAGTTTGTATTTAGTGCCCCAATTACTGCAGATGCACTGACTTAAAGCATCTTGAATTAAGGCAAAGAACTAAGCATCTCAACCCATTCTAGGTTATCATTCAAAAGTACCCTAAGGTACTTGTGAGATGCTGGCTTCTAGATCTATAGGTGCATGCAGTTCTAGGGTTAGGGCCTAGGCTAAGTTCATTTGGGAAAAAGACCCTAGTTTTGAAGGGGGTAGTTTTGAATAAAACTAAATCGAAAAATTGATTTTAACTTTGCAAAAAGGTTTTTCAAACTAAGTAAAAGTCGATCTTGAAACTAAGTAAAACAGTTTTAAAATTATTTTAGAAATTGATTTTAAAAGCAAGTAAAAAAGAACAGAAAAATAGAGTAATCCTATTCTACCAAGCATAATTACTGATAAAGATTAGATAATCACCAGAAGCAAATAGTCAACTCCACAAATCAGCTGGTAAAATAGAGAACCAACATAGTCATACCATAGTCAGATACAAATCAACCCTACTGAGTAGGGACAGTCAAACAAGTACAATGCCAATCTAATCTAGGAGGAGGGACCGGGATAATCGGATGAGCCAGATTGTCAGGATCGAAATAGCGACATCATCTCGTAATATCGTGCGTTGCTGATTCGGGACGGCAATCAGAGATCATCGATGGTATCCGATCGACGATCGAACATGTACACATTAACTACACATCATTCAATCTCTCATTTATTCTCCTAAATTTACTCTCCTCATCGTTACTCAATAAGCATTAAGGTCGTCCGTTTCCGCGTCCACCGCCATACCCCGTCGTTGACTGGCGAGTGACGACTGCTCGCTTCCTTCGCTGCTAAGGTACAAAATAAATATCTGCCGACCACAGCTGCCGGATCCGTGGGTTCCCTTGGCAATTCTGCGTACGTGTCTTATAACGGTTGGTCCTCGTGACGTGCCGTGCACTGAGTGGGATAGGGGATGATTTTTTCTGGCGTGGAGTATATATATAGAGAGGGGGCGGCCGGTGAGCCCACCCCAACTCCATTCCCTCGCCGCCATTCCCTCTTCCAAAATTCAATCTCACTCCGATGGATTCTGGAAGCTCCACGTCCTCGGCTGCCGCCGCCTCCCAGTCACCGCGCGCGCGGCAAAAGAAGGAACCTCGTAGGGACGACCCGTTCCCCTTGGTTTCTTTCTCCTTCCAATCGGGCGGCGGAGGTGACGGAGGTGAGGAAATCCCTCAGCCTCTCGAGGCGCTGCGGACCGCCCCTATTCCTCCTTTCCTATCCAAGACCTACGAACTCGTCGATGACCCCGCCTTCGACGCCATCCTTTCCTGGGCCCCGTCAGGGCGGAGCTTCGTGGTGTGGAACCCCTTCGAGTTCGCCCGCACCGTCCTTCCCGGGCACTTCAAGCACAACAACTTCTCTAGCTTCGTCCGCCAGCTCAACACTTATGTGCGTATCGATTTTCCTTTTCTCCTTTTCTGTATTCTTTTATTCTCCTTGTATATTACTCCTCCTTTCCTGTTGTAAATTCTCCCCAAATGTGGTTCCTTTTGTATTCTTTGTTGATGTTTATTGGTGCTGCTGTGTAGATTGCGTGCTGCAGAGGGCTAATAAAATGACATTGTATCCTTCAATAGCAAAGGGCTAATTAAGATTGCAATTATTCTTTGTAGTTTTTTTTTTTCCTGAAATGTTGTTTGATTGAAACCGCAAAAGCAACTTGGTTCTTTCTTTCAGCACCCAGTTAGCGGGAACTTTAGTGGAGTCTTAAATTAGGTTATGTTGTAATCAATTGTCAATGGACAAATAGTGTTTTCTCCGCTTCCTGTAATCCTCATGTAGTACTTGATAAGACAATCAATCAGAAATTGCATCTGTTACGGCACCAACGAGATTGAAATGTTAAAAAGAGGCGCCAGAAATGGGCTGAAAGTTGGAGTGTGGCTTATCTTCTCATGAGGTAAGCCTGAATACTTGCAAATTACAATAGAAGACTAGATTAACTGTTTGTTTGTAGCTAGTGCTGTCATCTACTATGCTAGGGGTTTTTTTCTTTCGTTTAATACTCATTCATCTTCAGATACGGGGCTGATCCTGCAAAATGTGTCATCTTTTTTCAATCTAAATATCGTTTCAAACTTTCAATATTAATGATCTAATACTTCTCTAGCTACCTCCATAGTTATTTAAAAGCCAGTTCCTTCAGTTTTGTTTCACATGGTCTATGAAAGATGATCCCTTTGATCAACTCTTCATGTAGAAGTAGCTGTTATTGGTTCGCCTTTCGATTGATTAAGGAGATACTACGAAGTTTCTCTTCTTATGACTCCCATAGTTTGAAAATTTATCCGGTGAAGAAGGAAGCAAGTCACTTGTTAGAGTTAGATCTGAGGTAGTGACTAACTGTGTGGGTGAACCAGATAATTCATCTGAAAGTGCTTAATCATAGAGAAATACAAGAGAAATAGAGTTTTTTTATGGAGATTGTAAGTTTTCAAAGTGCTTTACAATAGAACAATTCAAGAGAAACAGAGGTTTTTATAGAGATTATATGTTTTCTTCTCAAAAAATTAGCTATCCTGATTTTGCTGAGAGGTGGTGAAGCTCTTTGAGTAGCTCTAGCATACCCCTCAATTTAGTCAATTAACAAATATAAACTTGAAGGTGATATAATTGATGTACCCTCTGAACCAAATTTCTTTGAAGTTTCAACTTCGAGACTAAGCAAACTATATTTAACAAACTTTTGGAATGGTAGACAATGCAAATCATAATGAAAATCCTTTTTTTAGTCTTCTTAGATTCTCGCTGGAATCAAATTTGAAAAAAAAAAATGATTAACGAGGTTTTTCCAACCTCTGGCAACCGGCCCTGTCCCATGGGATTTTTCCACCGGTCGCCAGGGTAAATCGGAAAGTGCTCGCGGCAGGCGGTCCAAAAGCCCAGCGTCTTAGGGTTCGCGGCCCATTTGGAGGAATAATTCCTGCAAAATACGCCGTAACTGAGAATCGAACTGTGGATGTCTGGGATGATAACTAGTCGTCCTTTCGCTACATCAAATACCCAGGGGCACTAGAATCAAATTTGAGCTTCTATGTTGGAGGTCATTACTAACACAAATGAGAGTATAAAAAAAAAGTTTTGAGAATACAAAGATTTAATTCTCTGAAATGACACTGGGTTAATGTTCTGATGTAGAAATTGGAAATGTTTCCTTTGTCAGCGATGATGATGTAATTGTTAAGTCTACATTTAGTTGGAACAATGGAAGTATTGAAGAAGTTTGTAAGATAAATATTTAAGAATATGAGAAGATGCCTAATGATGCAGTCTTTTAAGTGCTTGAGTCAAGTAAATAACGAGGAAGTGTGAAACTTCTTTGACTATATAATTGAGTCAAATATCAAGTCGTTTATGGCCAACAATGCGGATTTGCCATTCTAAAGATCGGCAGGGACTGCTGATACTAAAGGGTTGAAGTTCAGATTTGTATGCTAGTTGCTACTTAGGACTAAAGACTAGACATTGAGAGTATGATTTAATCATCTTGGTTGGATATCGGTTTCATGAAGTACATAAATCCTAGTTCTTAGGCGTTGGTAGTTGCTGCAAATACCATACGGAGTTTCCAAGCAGTATTGACTTATGGTGCAAATTCCAGAAAGTGGAGACAAATCTCTTACATTATACCCATACAATTTTTTAAGTTCTGGTACGATGTGATTTCAATGAATCAGAATGTATTTCTCCATATCGTACAGGCAACTGTTAGTCCGATGGTCAAGGCATGTGGATTCTACAACTCATATACTTCACCTTTGAAATCTCAATTCCACTTCTTTTCACACCATAAATTAATCCTTTTCATCTCGACAATCTCTCTCTCTCTCATGAATATTCCTGCACAAAAAGTAGTGTTCTCTCTTCTGTTCATAATCTGTGAGGTGTATTAGTTCTAGAAGATTGCTAATGAGTGAGTTAGCTCTTCAAAGTGACAAGAGATCATTATCTAATAATGGTTATAAATTTACATAATTGGTTAAGGGAAACATTATTTTAAGTAACGTCTAAGACTAAAGATATGGTATTACTTGGAATACAAAAACTTAGGGAAGTGTGTGTATGTAACTGTCTGATACAACTACTTCAAAATTTGTTTACTCATATCAATGAGTGTGTGGTGTAGTGAGTTTAGTGCGGGTGTCTGAGTTGTCCCGAAATCTCTATATGACTACTAAAAACATGTTTAAATAGTGCTCCAACCCATGGACTTGTGAATGTGTATAGGCTTCTGTTATTTTTACCGCAAAACATGTTAGTGTGGATGTGATTTTTACCGCAATTTTTTTACTAAGTTATTCCAGAAAATCACTTTACTAGTATCAGAAATCTAGAAATCTATGCTTCTGTTTTCGTGAAGTGGAACAAAAACATGATTTGATGAGTAAGCCAACTTATTAGTTTCAAGGTAAACCAGATTCTAAGTGTTGTCTGACTGATTAATACTATTAGAAAGAATTGTTGTCTGCACTATTTTCGAAAGAATTTGAATCACTTGGATCAATAAGTTATTTCTCTGTCCTATTTTATTTGCACACAGTGTCTAGTTGTTGTTGGGTTTAAATGCTAGCATGTTTAATTCATCTTGTTGGGTTTTCTTCAGGGTTTCCACAAGATTGATGCTGATAGATGGGAGTTTGCGAATGAATCCTTTACTAAAGGAAAGAAATATTTGTTAAGAAACATAATCAGGCGCAGGTCGTATCCGGCACACCATTTGCACATTCAAATAGGTTCGTCAATGGAAATGGCGAAGAAGGATAGATTGGTCGGTGAAATAGACATGCTCAGGAATGATAAGAGAGCACTGCTGCAAGAGATTGCGAGTTTGCAGCATGAAAATCGAACTACAATTCAACTGATGAATTCGGTGAATCAGAGAATGCAATCCGCAGAGGCGAGGCAGAAACAGATGATCTCCTTCTTAGCACATTCGCTCTTTGAGAAACACAGCGGTATCGCGTCTTCAAGTGTGAGAAGAAAGTTCCTTGAGCACACTCGCTCCGACAGCACTGCTTCAATTGGATCCATGGATTCGGGTGGGAGCAATAGACATTGCATTGCAGATGCTTCATCGTCTCCCCCTACATTGGACGGCACTGAAGAAAGTCCTGATAATATTGAAAAATTTGAACTTCAAGCAAGCGGGAAAAGTCTTATTGAATGCCTGGATCAATTCCAAGATGACCCATCAGCTTCATTTTTTCTTGATACCAACATAGTAGTGCCTTCAAATCCCGATACCGCGAGTGTTTCTGATCATCTTTTATCATTCGCCGAAGGAGATCTTTCGGTTACGAATGCCATTATCGACCAAGAAGAAGTGTGGAAAGCAGTAACAGAAGATCGGTGGTATGACACTGCTCAAGATTCCAACATGTTCGATACTGCCACTCGATTCGACGAGCCCTGGGATCTTGATTTACAGAATTTCGATCAGGGGTTTGGCGATGGAAACATTGTCGGCTTCGTAGATCGATTGGCGGCATCAAAAGATGATTAGGAAAACATGAAGCTATAGGAATATGACCCACCATATGATTAGTGTGATGGATGGTCACGTAATTTTCATTGTTTATGATGATTTGTCTTTTTTTTTATCTCCCTTCATTTGATTAATTCTTGGCATGATATTCTTTTGTTTTTGGTAGTAAAAATTTGCAGAGGCGACTTTTCTCGAGTATAAGAAAAAGAATTGCTGATGAATCGGATCTAAAACTCGAAGATTGTGTTGTGATTTAGGACAGGCAATTCGGGGTGTTCGGCTAAGTCGATTTTTTTTTAAAAAAAAATCTCAATTTGAATTCGATCTAAATGCGGTCATAATTTGAAATTCTTAAATTCTTATCCGAATTAAAAATAATTTTTTTATTTTTATCACAATATTCATCATTATTTTACGTTAACATTAAAATATATAAAAATATTTTAATTTTTAAAATAAAATTTAATTTAATTCTAAAAATATATTAATTCTAAATTTAGATCAAATCGGATCTAACTCTAAAAATCTATTAATTCTAAATTCAAATTAAATCGGATCAACTCAAACTTGGTTCGAAAATCTATTATCTAAAAACTTTTCAATTTAAATCCGATATTTTTCGAATCTTTGATAAGATTAATTGGTCGAATTTATTTTGACATCCCTAATGCGACTGATCCTGGCGAGTGATTTTTTAGGAAAATTGGAGGACTGGTCGGGTTCGATCGAGTGTGACCCGGGTCAAAGAAGGTTAAACCGGGTCGTCTTGGTCAGACTGAGTCAGCCGAGAACCCGGATGCTCGGGGTCGATCGCCCGAGGAAGTTCACTCGGGGTCGGTCCCCCGAGGTCGGCCACTCGGGGTCGGCCACCCGGGGTCAGCCATTCGGGGTCAGTCACTCGGGGTCGGTCACTCGGGGTCGGCCACTCGGGGTCAGTCACCCGAGGTCGGCCACTCAGGGTCGGTCACCCGAGGTCGGCCACTCAGAGCTTATCATCTGAGCTCACCTACTCGGTATCGGCCCTCCAAGGTCAGTCGGTAGGCCGGTCACTCGGGTCGGGTGTCCCCAGCCGAACGCCCTGAGTTCGCCCCATGAACGGAGGCTTAGGATCCAGGCTTACCCGATCGACTCGAACTGTGAGCTAGGGCGAGCCGACCGAATAATTATAGGACCACCTCTGCAGTAATAATGTAGCAGATCCCTGACATAATCATCACCTGACAGAGTCGCCGAATGTTAATGAGAATCAGAGGAGGCAGTTTAGACAGGGTGTCAGGCGGTTGTGGCAGTCTCACAGGGTTAATAAAGTTGTCACGGGCTTAATCTGCCAACTGACCCTTCCTTAATGAGACATGGCAGCTCTGACAAGGTAGAGAGCTTCCCCTCCCCTATATAAACCCCCCTTTGGGCTCTAAGGAGGGGATCGCTGCCACTTTGCAACCTCAGCTCCACATTGAGTTCCCCAATTTGGTCCAACCCGAGTGCTTGAGATCCGAGCCGTAGTTGAGCCCGACCCCGACCCCCGCGCTACAGCAGACCGGGTCATCTTGGTCGGACCGAGTCAGCCGAGTGAGAACCGATCTTCGCTTGTCTGTGGGAATCTGGCTGATCGAAATTTGGCGCCGTCTGTGGGAATCTGCCTGATCGAAAGTTGAAGATGAGTGATTCCAACAGGGTGACCGTTACTCTGTCACAAGAAGACATTGATTTGCTGGTAGCAGCTAAAGCCCAGAAGTTATCAGCTGAGCAGAAGGCGGCTGCCCGTCAAATGCAGGAAGGTCCAGCCGAGCCAACAGCTCGCGTGGGCACTGAAGGAGGAATCCGCCAAGGTGACAACCCTCATTTCCACCGAGCACTATTTGGTCCAGCGGAGGGGGTGGGACAGTCTGACCCCCACGAAGCTTCTTCCAGTCAAGCTAGAGCCAACAAAGGAAAGGCCCCCATCAGCCAGGCCCCGATCGAACACACCGGGTTCCCCTTTTCCAGTCAAGTCCTACAAGAACCAGTCCCCAAGCATTTTTGACTCCTATCCATCCCCGAGTATGGAGGAATTACATACCCGGAGGAGCACTTAATGAAGTTTGAGAACGCAACATTGTTGCATCAGTATTCAGATGGTATTAAATGTCGAGCCTTCCTGACCACCTTGGCAGGGTCGGCCCAGCGATGGTTTGACAGACTCCCAGAGGGATCTGTGAGAGACTTCACCGATTTCAAGAGATTGTTTCTTCAGCACTTTGCAAGCAGCAAGAGGCACCACAAGACCAGCTTGAACCTCTTCACCTTGAAGCAGAGCCCCAGGGAGCCCTTGAGGGCTTACATTAAAAGATTTAATCAAGTCGTGTTGGATGTACCCACTGCCACATCCGAGGTGTTGATCAGTGTCTTTGCCCAGGGCTTGTAGGAGGGTGAATTCTTCAGGTGACTAATCCGAAAGCCTCCAAAAGACTTTGAATGTCTCCTGGGCATAGCCACCAAGTATGTTGATGTTGAAGAAGCGCAGGCTGCCAGACAACAGGAAGTCAAGCCTATACCCGAAGCCACCCATCATCATCAGAGAACCATGCCTCCTGGAGGGCCTCTCAGAAGCCCCTGAGCTATGGGACACAGGCCGGGAGCCGAGCGGGGTATAGTTCAGCAGGTGGCTCAGGGTTGCCTCCCTGCCAGATGGCAGCCCTACTGCTCCTTCCACAACAACCACACCCACGACCTACAAGACTGTTGGCAAGCTGGTCAAGGCCGAGGTCGCGCTGGCCGAGGGACCCTGAGAGGAGCTCATCAGGGAGGTGGCCGAGGCCGAGGAAGAGCACCGTCGAACCAACCAGAGCCCAATGCCCAAACTGCCACTCCTGTAGCTAGACAATTATTACCGACCCATAGCTCCTCGGGGCAAGGAGATGCTAATGAAGAGCAAGCTACCAACAGAATGTTGTACACGGGTCCATCAATGTGATCTCTGGTGGCCCTACCTATGGAGACTTTAACCGAGCTCGGAAGTCCCAGGTTAGACGTCTGGACATCTATCAGGTGGGCAGCAGTTCGGCGCAAGCCCAAGGACCACAAATTAGTTTTGGCCCTGCAGACCTACAAGGCGTGGAGGTGCCCCATGATGACGCATTGGTCATCACTACCGTCATAGCAAATTACCAGGTCCACAGGACCATTATAGACACGGGGAGTTCAGTGAACATTCTGTATTTGAAGGCATTCGAGCAGCTACAGATTGAAGTAACCGAGCTGCAGCCTGTGGCCATGCCCCTGTTCGGGTTCATAGGAAATGAAGTCCAGCCTATTGGCCAAATCAAATTGGCCATCTCACTCGGGGAAGAACCTTTGAGAAGGACCCGGTGGTCAACTTTTCTGGTGGTGGATCCTCAGCTTATAATGTCATCCTGGGTAGACCAGCAGCCCTCAATGAATTCCGAGCGGTGGCGTCAACCTTCTACTTGAAGGTAAAATTTCTAGTGGGAGACCAAGTGGGAGGGTTCAGAGGAGATCAGAAGGTAGCGCGCCGATGCTATGTTAATGATGTCCGAATAGAGGTGAGGAAGACCTTCTCATCTCCCCCGGCCAGCTGCAACATGATTCAGCCCTCTCCCTGGGTTGAACTCCAAGACGAGAAAGAGGAAGTTCAACTCTTGCCCGACCGAGAAGAGACTAAGGTAAGAATAGCCCCGGGGTTACCGCCCGACCTCAAACAACAATTGATAAGGTGCCTCACAGAGAATCAAGACGTATTCGCCTGGTCCCAGCGAGATTTGAAAGGGGTCAGGCCAGAGGTCATGGAACACAAATTGCATGCCTATCCAGATGCTAGGCCAGTGAAGCAAAGGAAGAGAGATTTTAGCCCTGACCAGAACAAAATCATCCAGGCAGAAGTAGAAAGGCTACTGGAGGCAGGACATATCCGAGAGGTGCAGTTCCCAGCCTGGCTGGCAAATGTGGTGCTGGTCTCCAAGCCAGAGAACAAATGGCGGGTCTGTATTGACTTTAGAGATCTCAACAAGGCCTGCCCTAAAGACTGCTATCCACTCCCTAGGATTGATCAGATGGTAGATTCCACTGCGGGGAGTGAGCTCATTTGCATGCTGGACGCCTATCAAGGATATCACCAAGTACCATTGTCTCCTGACGATCAAGAGAAAGTGAGCTTTGTCACGGCTGAGGGCACATATTGCTACACGGTCATGCCTTTTGGGCTCAAGAACGCTGGGGCGACATATCAAAGGTTGATGAACAAAGTGTTCAAAGAACAGCTCGGGAGGAATGTGGAAGTGTACGTGGATGATATTCTCATCAAATTCCTCAAGGCTGCGGATCTGATAGCGGATGTAAGAGAAACTTGTTGTACTCTCAGAAGGTATGGCTTTAAGCTCAATCCATCTAAATGCCTATTTGGAGCCAAGAGTGAAAAGTTCCTCGGCTACATCCTGACTGAACGTGGAATAGAAGCTAATCCAGGCAAGGTAAAAGCTCTGTTATGTTGGGACCGGGTGCATGTCGACAAGGATACGAGTTCGTAAAATTTTAAATTTTTACGTGCAGCGGAAGAATTTGCATAAAATAATTTCCTAAATTATTTTAACTTCGTATCTAGCATGCAACCTTATGGTGTGTTGACATAATCATAAAATAAAACTTTGCGGAAAAGTAAACTAATTTACTTTTATACCTCGCGTAACTCGAAGAAAGGGACGAGATCCAACCGTAGCGTCCCTTGGAAGCTTCGCCTCTATTCGCGTCCACGCCGAGTTCTCTTCGGGATGACTTCGCAAAGTCACGAGTTTTGTGCCGACGAGAACTACTAGATTCTCTATAGGCACAACAAAGAAGTACAAGAGAAGAAATAGGAAAGAGTGGAAACTAACCAACAAAGAAATTAAACGGAATCGAATTCCGAGAAGAGAGGAGTCGCTATCTGCTTCTTCTTGTTCTTGTTTGGTTTCTCCTTCTTGTTGAAGCTCACGGCAACTCACCCTTGGGAGGGAGGTGCTTCGGCCCTAGGTCCTCAAGAGGGCGCCGGCCCTAATTGGCCAAGAGGGCGCCGGCCCTAGGTGGGGGAAGGGAAGGAGAGAAGAGAATTAAGAGAGAGAGAGGGAGCTCTATATTGATTATCCAAATCTTAGGAATCCAAGGCTTGCCTATGGTTCCTTATATAGTTGCTTCTCCCTTGCCAAGTCTCCTCTTAACCGAATTAACGGAATTAACGGAATTAGTTATCATAAGAAATTTATCCTATAAATTCTCTTATGAATTATTCCGTTTAAACCAAGTTTTATTATAACTAACTTTATAATAAAACTAATTAGTTATCATAAGAAATTTATCCTATAAATTCTCTTATGAATTTTATTATAACTAACTTTATAATAAAACTAATTAATTATCATAAGAAATTTATCCTATAAATTCTCTTATGAATTATTCTGTTTAAACCAAGTTTTATTATAACTAACTTTATAATAAAACTAATTAGTTATCATAAGAAATTTATCCTATAAATTCTCTTATGAATTTTATTATAACTAACTTTATAATAAAACTAATTAATTATCATAAGAAATTTATCCTATAAATTCTCTTATGAATTATTCTGTTTAAACCAAGTTTTATTATAACTAACTTTATAATAAAAGTAATTAATCTCTCCTTTTATTATGGAATAAATTTTATAAGAAATTTATAATCTTTCTTATTATGAAAAAATCAATTCATAATTGATTTTATAAAATTAAAATAAACCAATTCATGGATTATTTTAACTTCCATAAAAAGAATAAATTTCTAAAAATTTATTTATATAAATTTCTTTATACAAATTTATTTATCCATAATTTATAAAATAAATCGCGCTAGATTTACTTTATTAATTAAACCAAAATTAATTGGTTTTCTCCCCAATAAGTGGCCGGCCAACCAAGGAGGGTTGGCACCCTCTTTGGCCGGCCCAAACCGAGCCGAACCAACGCGAATTAAACTCATTTAATTCGCCCAAAAAGCCTTCAAAAGACTTAGCCATTTTTAGCTTCCATTGCGCCTCTGATTAACTCAGATTCGACTTATTTCTCTTGATCGGAAAATCCAATTTTCAACTCGTTTTAAATCCCTCGGATTACTCGTAGTGCGTGTGACTAAATAGGCTTTCGATTTATGTTGGTCGTCTATAATCAACAAATTATAGAACGATCATGAGTGGCACCTAGTAGTACATCATGATCCCCAATTAATCGAAAGATCAACGGTTTGACCTCAGAAGAAATTATTCTGAAACCCTTCAGCAGCTCTAAAGAATCGTGCCTCATTCCCTTCACCATCTTATACCCACTTGGTTCAGGACACGGTCTATTTGTGTCAGTCCCCACTAGGCTGACTACGTCACACCTAGCCCAAGTAGTGTCTTTCTCGTCCTTTGGATTTCTAATTACTCTCATGTATTTAAGAGACTTGCACTCTTAACATGATATACTCTGGCCAGAGGTTTTGAGTAACAATCCGACGATAGGCCTGGGTATACATCTCCTCGCAAGGAGTGGTGAATCCTTTGTAGGCTGTTCAAACATCTTCGGGCACTTCGGCTTATACCCAATCATCCTGGGTCCACACCTCCTTGGAGATGCTTGCTTAAGATGTTAAAGTATAAGTCTCCATGACCAAGATGACTTGAACACCGCAAGTCAAAGGAACATCGCACTTAAGCCGCAGTAAGAACTTCATTGACATTTATATAGATAGATTCCATATGAAGTCTTACAGCTAGTCACTCCAATGAACTAGTTCCCTTAACTAGCATCCATGTTTATCTCCGGACATCCCAATGTCACCAGCCAGTGAGAATCAGCTGATTAGAGAATAACTCATGCTAGTCTCAACAGAATTGATAGTGTCCGTTTTTATCAATTCATCGACTAGGGATATTTTCAATACTTCACATTTGCACATTTAGAGATAATCACTAGTTGTGATCCCATCACAAATTCTCTTATGCTGTGAGTTGTATTGCGGACATTCAGTAGATGAGTTTAAGATCCCAATCAAATACACAAGCATGTATACTCAAATAGTGAATTATCATTTATTAAAATAAATATTTTACAATCATAAGGTGATTGCCTTAGGACACATCTCTCATATCACTAACAAACTCCCACTTGGCCTAATGCCAATCGCTACGGTATCCAATACCACAGGCTCTAACATGACCCTCAAACTTGCTCTGAGGTAAGGCCTTAGTTAAAGGATCCGCTAAATTCCTTTCAGTGGGAATTTTCTCAATTTGTATATCATTCCTACTTATAATCTCTCTGATCAGATGATAGCGGCGAAGCACGTGTTTGGATCGCTGATGAGACCTTGGTTCCTTTGCTTGTTCCAAAATCACTTAATCTATTCTTCAAAATTTCTAAACTTATTTGTTTAAAAATTTGTTTTCAAAAGTAAATAACTTTTCAAAGTAAATTAAAACTCCTTTTTTTAAAACTTTTACCCTCAAACCTGTCTCACAAAAACCTTAA
Source organism: Boesenbergia rotunda (assembly GCA_024364735.1). Classification (NCBI taxonomy): domain Eukaryota; kingdom Viridiplantae; phylum Streptophyta; class Magnoliopsida; order Zingiberales; family Zingiberaceae; genus Boesenbergia; species Boesenbergia rotunda. The sequence continues at coordinate 239,918 of JAGFNQ010000957.1, read as the reverse complement.
GGTTAACGTGAGTGAAAACCCTAGACTGGGGTAAGACAGACTAGGAAGTGAAACTCAATTTAAGCTATCCCTAACTTAAATTGGATCCAAATCATCAAAAATTCTTTATGTGTAGGAACATAAAGATTTGGACCAATGGATGTTAGATAGCGGGTGCTCCAGACATATGACTGGGGACAAATTGAAGTTCACCAAACTCAAGTTCAAAAACCTGGGCTCAGTGGCATTTGGTAACAATGCTACACTCAAGGTAATTGGGTCAGGTAACAATGCTACACTCAAGTTCTATTGGTGGAAAACTTCAATTTTAACTTACTTAGCATAAGTCAGTTATGTGATTCTGGTTATTTAGTTACTTTTAACAATTCTAATTGCCTGATTAGAAATGCACAAGACTCAGAAATCATGCTTAAGGGCTCTAGGAAAAACAATGTATACACTATAAATCTTCCCCTTATACCCAAATGCATGTTAACACAGTTAGAACAATCAAAACTCTGGCATAGGAGATTAGGTCATACCAATCTAAGAACTATCTCAAAAATTACCCAACTTGGCTTAATCAAAGGTGTCCCCAAAATTAAGAATAATGAAAACCTAATATGTGAATCTTGTAATCAAGGCAAACAAACCAAGTCTAGTCACAAATTAATCCAATCTGATCAAACCCAAACCATACTTGAGCTCCTACACCTTGACCTATTTGATTCACATGGAGCCAAGTCACTAAGTGGAAACCGATACTGCTTAGTGATAATTGATGACTACTCTAGGTTCACCTGGGTCAGGTTTCTAAAGACCAAAGATGAAACCCTGAACCTATTTAACAACTTTTGTAAATTGATTGAAAATCAAAATGATACCAAAATCAAAAGACTTAGGTCTGACCACGGGGGAGAATTCGAGAATCAAAGATTCGAAGAATTCTGTAAAGTAAATGGATATAAACACGAATTTTCGTGTCCCAGGACCCCCCAACAAAATGGCATAGTAGAAAGAAAAAATAGAACCCTACAGGAAGCTGCTAGGGCTATGCTCAATGAAGTTGACCTACCTAACCACTATTGGGCAGAAGCAATCAGCACAGCTTGCTATATTCAAAATAGGATTCTACCTAATAAAAAGATAAATAAAACACCCTATGAAATTTACTACCATAGACTTCCAAACCTACACTATCTTAGAGTCTTTGGATGCAAAGTCCATATTCTTAATACCAAAGACTATCTTGGAAAGTTTCAATCCAAGTCAAACCCAGGTATCTTTTTAGGATACTCTACAACAAGTAGAGCTTATAGGGTCTACAATAAAACAACTAAGAAAATTGAAGAAACAACCAACTTAATATTTGATGAAGAAACTAACCCAAAATCTGATAATTCTGACTTAGCTTCATCAAATACTGATCAAGAAGATAACTCTGAAACCCCAATTGAACCCTTTAATGACTTAACAATTGAACCAACTTCTGAATCAGTTGAACCAACCAATGAACCTAGAACTGAACCTATTGGACCAGCTGGACCTGAAGCTGAGCCAAGTACTAGAAAAACCAAGAAACCCAGACTAAGTCACCCAGCTGACCAAATCGTAGGTGATCCAACCTTAGGAGTCAGAACTAGAGCTTCCTAAAGAAATCCTAGTCAAATAGCCATGATTTCAAAGATTGAACCTAAGACTATTGAGGAAGCCCTACCTGATCCTGACTGGATCCTAGCCATGCAAGAAGAGTTAGCCCAATTTGAGAGAAACCAAGTCTGGGAGTTAGTACCTAAGCCTAAGGGCAAATCCGTAATTGACACCAAGTGGGTGTTTAGGAATAAGTTAAACGACCAAGGTGAAATAGTCCGAAATAAAGCCCGCTTAGTAGCTAAGGGATTCAGTCAAGTAGAAGGGTTGGATTATGATGAAACCTATGCCCCTGTAGCTAGACTTGAGTCTATTAGAATGTTACTAGCCTTTGCATCCCATAAAGGATTTAAATTATACCAAATGGATGTAAAATCAGCCTTCTTAAATGGGCTTATTAAGGAAGAAGTTTATGTAGGACAACCCCCAGGGTTTGAGGATATAGAAAAACCCGATCATGTCTACAAACTTAGTAAAGCTCTTTATGGACTAAAACAAGCACCCAGGGCCTGGTATGAAAGATTATCCAATTACCTGATTTCTAAAGAATTCAAACAAGGTCAAATTGACCCAACCTTGTTTGTTACAATTTTAGAAAAGGATATATTTATTGCCCAAATTTATGTAGATGATATAATATTTGGATCAACTAACTCTAAATTTCTAAAAGAATTTGTAACAATAATGGAAAATGAGTTTGAAATGAGTTTAGTTGGGGAACTCAACTTTTTTCTAGGGTTACAAATCAAACAAACTAAGGATGAAAATTATGTACATCAATCTAAATATGCTAAAGAACTAATTAAGAAATTTAAAATGGATAACTCTAAAAGTATAAGTACCCCAATGGCCACAAATGTGAAAATAGATAATGACCCTGATGGCAAACCAGTAGACCTAAAACTTTATAGAAGTATGATAGGAAGTCTACTATACCTTACAGCCAGCAGACCTGACATACTTTTTTTAGTAGGAATGTGCGCTAGGTACCAAACCTGTGCTAAGGAAACTCACTTAGCAGCCCTAAAACGAATTTTAAGATACATTAAGGGCACCCTAAATGTAGGGATATGGTACCCTAGGACTTCATCCTTTAAGTTGTCAGGATACTCTGATTCTGACTATGCTGGTTGTAAATTAGATAGAAAAAGTACAAGTGGAAGCTGTCAACTTTTAGGAAACAGCTTAGTAAGTTGGTGCAGTAGGAAGCAACACTGTGTTGCTCTATCCACAACTGAAGCTGAATATGTAGCCTTAGGAGAGTGTGTAGCTCAACTCCTATGGATGATGCACACCCTTAAGGACTTTCAGCTAGACTACAATCAGACCCAAGTCAATATTGACAATATTAGCTCAATTAACTTAACCAAAAACCCAATACAACATTCTAGAACCAAACACATAGAAGTGAAACATCACTTTGTAAGAGATCACGTAGCTAGGGGTGAAATAGTCCTTAAGCATGTAGACTCCAAGTCCAACCTAGCTGATATATTCACTAAACCCCTACCTGAATCTGAGTTCAGCTCACTGAGAAGGCAGTTAGGATTATGCTTAGTAGAGTAGAATCATTTTTTTTTGGCTTCTGCCTTAATTGAAAATGCTTTAATTCATTTTAAAATGTTTTCTTTGTTAAAAATGTTTTACTTTGGTTTTAAAATTTTTTTCCTTGACTTAGTTTTATTTCAAAAACTACCCCCTTCAAAACTAGTTTTTTTCGAAATGGACTTAGCCTAGGCCCTAACCCTAGAACTGCATGCACCTATAGATCTAGAAGCCAGCATCTCACAAGCACCTTAGGGTACTTTGATTGACAACCTAGAAAGGGTTGAGATGCTTAGGACTTTGCCTTAACTCAAGATGCTTTAAGTCAGTGCATCTGCAGTAGTTGGGGCACTAAATACAAACTGAACAGCAATCAAGTTAAGTATCAAGTTTAGACAATCTAACTTGAACAATGCACTTAACTTGACTAACCCTAGCGAAAACTACTGTTTATAACAGTTGGTAAGTAGCTAATTGGGCTAGACACGTCCCTAAAGATTTAACCAGACTTAGGTTCCAGTTTGATTCAGTACAGCAAATGCTTTAATTATTGCAAATTTTTCTTCTGCATTTTTGATATATGTCAAAGGGGGAGAGTTGGAAAGGAAACAGGGAACAAAAATTGTTTTAAAAATTTTTTTCCATTGTCTTCTTCAAAAAGTTGAACTGAAAAAAATAAAATTGGTGGATCAAAGTTAGTTTTATTTCTAAACTCTGAATTATTTTGAAACTTAATGTTTTTGTTTAAAATTATTGTTAGCTTAAAGGTTTTTAAAATTCTCTTTAAAAATTTCCAACTCTGAACTATGTGTTTTGAAATTATGTTTAAGCTTAACATAGTGCCTGAAATTTTCCAAACTGAAAATTTTCTTAGTCTGAAATTTTCCAAACTGAAAATTTTCTAAGTCTGAAATTTTCCAAACTGAAAATCTTCTAAGTCTGAAATTTTCCAAACTGAAAATTTTCTAAGTCTGAAATTTTTCAAACTTGAAATCTTCTAAGTACTTAACTCACACCACCTATTTTTTGAAAAACCTAGGGGGAGATTTCTTCCAGGGGGAGGGAATCTAACTTAGGATTTCAATTTCAGCATTTTTTCCTTAACTTTTTGAACTAGGTTGTCATATATCAAAAAGGGGGAGATTGTTGGTGCAGAATGCACCCAAGTCAAACCTGTGTTTTGATATTGGCAAAAGGGTTCAAAAGTTAAGGGTTAGTTGTTGTCTAACAAGCTTCTTGAGTGTATAGGAAAAGCCCTAGCGAAGGAAGGCTAGGCACTGGCGAAGGACTGCCAGACAGGAGAAGCCAGTGGGAGAATTTTGGAATCATTTGAACCCGGTTCATTTGATACATGCGAATCATGCTTAAAAGGCAAGATGATCAAATTACCCTTTTCCGGAAAAGGTAATCCAGTGGGAGAATTGCTTGGTCTAATACATGGAAGTTGCTTCAGCTTAGACATGTAAGTTGCTTCAGCTTAGACATGGAAGTCAGTTAACTGAAAAGAGGCAAAAGCGAAAATACCAAGTCTGGGTGCCGACCCGACCGAGCAAAAGTATCGAGTCCGGGTGCCGACCCGACTGAGCAAAAGTACCCAGTCCGAGTGCCGACCCGACCGAGCAAAAGTACCGACTCCGGGTGCCGACCCGATTGAGCAAAAGTACCCAGTTCGGGTGCCGACCCAACCGAGCAAAAATACCGAGCCCGGGTGCCGACCCGACCGAGCAAAAGTACCCAGTCCGGGTGCCGACCCGACCGGGCAAAAGTACCGAGTCCGGGTGCCGACCCGACCGAGCGAAAATGCTGAGCATGGTAAGTTACCGACCTCAAGTAAGGGTTCTTGCCCGGCTTAAAGGATCAACCTTGAGTGACTAGGTCAAGTGTCCCGAGTAGTCAACATTTAGCGAAAATTTACTGCCCGACCTAAAGGATCGACCTTAAATGGGTGGTTTGAGTATCCTGAATGGGCAATACTTAGTAAAAATTTCACGCATTATAAACAACTAACGAAGCAATACCATAGAAGAGCGAAAAAATAAAAAGCTGACAAGGTTAAAATAAGGCCCAGGGCCATTACAAAATTAGGCCTTAAGGGCCGAGTGGGGCAGGACAATGCCATCACAAAATTCTAACGCATTAAAAGCCAAGTCATAGAGAAACAGGGAAAGACTGAATCATAGCTTAGGTGAAAGGAGGAAAGGCATCCTCTGGAATCATGGCTCTGATCCGGGTGGGCTTCACCGTGTTCGGAGGTAGGTCAACTGGGATATAGCCGACGTCTTTCAGTTGCTGCAGAGTGCCCCTCATGCCATATAATATCATGCCGCCAGTGCGTGCAGCCACTTGATTGAGGAAAGGATCAGACCGGATGTAAGACAAGCGGGCCATTTCGATCCGTGCTGGCTCGCCCGACTTGTAGTCTTCCATTTCCTTCTTTAGGCGAGCAATCTCAGAGTCCTTTTTCCAGAATAGTGGCTTCCCGAGCCGCCAAGCTTTTTTCCTTGTTCACCAATTGAGCTTCAAGTGCTTCGAAGGCTTCTTGCTGAGCTGCTAGCTCCGTCTCCTTATTTTTCAGAGCAAGCTGGGTCTGGTTGTGAGCTATAGCCGACTCTTTGAGTTGTTGCTGAAGACCTTTAGCTTCTGCCGCCTTCTTGTCCAAGTCAGAGCGAGCGCGGGTGTGTCTAGCCAGGATAGTTTTCTTCTCGGCCTCTATATGGGCCACCCGATTGGATAGTCGTTCTATCTCTTGGGCGGTGTTGGCCATTGCTTGGCGCTCTTCGTCAAACTGAGCATCCACCTCCGACAATTGCAGCCTCAGAGCAGTTATCTCTGAGCGCAAACAATCTAGACCCTCGTCGCCCGGGGGAACAGTGCAATGAGCCAGTTTGGTTTCCAGCTCCTTTACTTTCATCTCTGCCGCTCTGCGACCCCGGATGTTCGTGACCAGGGCTTGGGAGATTGATTGGCTCGCCACCCAATGCTGCACAGTGATATGAATATTATAAGTATAAATAGGAATAGTCAAGAGAAAGGGAAATGTACCTGAGTCACCTCCATGAAGAAGCTGTCAGCCAAGCTCATCAGATTCTTCTCGGATGTCAGAGCCCGACCTTGGTCCCAGCTGGCGACCAACCAACCGTACAGATTAAGCAGTTCAGGTTGGACTATCTGGGTCATGGTGGTCGCAGAAGGGAGTTGGATGTCCACCATTGATCGGGGCGGCGAGTGCATAGATAGAAGGGCTTCTACAGCGTCGGCACCAATGGCATCTGTCTCGGGGGCTGACGGGGATGGGGCAGTGCTCGAAGTCAAGGCCCCCGAACGGGGCACTGCTGTGAAAGACGCCAAGGCCCCCGAATGAGGAGTGGTCGGAGCCGAGTCCCGAGTTCTTGGCCGAGGTGGGACCGAGCCGGAAGCCAAGGCCCGAGTACCGGACGATGCGCGGTCGGGGCAAGGGGTCGGTGCCTCCTGAAGCCAATACATGGGTCGAAGATGTGCCCAGGGAGACAGTCACCCGGCAATGCTTCTGTACCAGACTCTCGGATGCCGGCTACTCCACTTCTTCCTCTTCTGCTTGTCTAGCTGTCCCTTCATCTACAACCTGGGGAACCGCATCTGGATCCTCGACCGGAAGGTCAGCTCCCGAATCATCTCCCCCGACCTCAGGTTGCTCAGGAACCGAAGCAGCGTTTAGCGGAGGTACTGCCCGGTTAGCCAATAGGCTTGCAGCCAAGGCCTCCAGGGCTTCTTCTTCCAAGGCCAATACGTCAGTGACCAGAGCGTCGTACATGACTTCGGCTGCAGCATAGAAAGAGTTTTAGTTAGCATTAATAAGTTTATGAATCGGGTAGGAACTTACCAAGGGCGCCGGGCAACTCTGCCGGAATCTGGCTCAGCTGAAAAAGATATAGCATGGCCTCGGTCAGCAATTTGCCCGCATGGAAGCGAGTCCCCCCGAACTTAGAGAAAGCTAACTGGTACCCCGGCTCTGAACGAAGATTCTTGGGCATAGGAGGTTGGGTAGGAAGGTCTTCTACCCACTCGGTGGGCCAGGTTGGGGGCGGGGCAGATTTAATATAAAAAAGTGAGATTTCCAGCCTTTGTTGGAAGAAGGGACTTTTTCTAAGAAGGCCGATTTGATCCGAGCCTGAAAGTAGAAATTCCCGGGCTCTTGTTTTGTCACGCCCCGAGACCCAGGAGCCGCTGATCCAATATAAAATCGGACAGCACCTCCCCTGTCCGGCGGACAATTTACACACACACAATATATATAACAATCCACGCAGTTTAAATATTTGCACAACCACGCAGTTTAAAGGGCCACAGGCCTCAGATATAAGCAGAAACAACAGTTATATGATTATAACTATCGAAAAACTAAATCCGAACTCACCTGAGCTACCAGGGGGCAGGAACAAAACCAAAACCAATCGAAGTCCAACATAGGACTCAAAAGTACAATACCATCAAATAAAACATGAATACATGTTCGAAACACCACAACGGAAGCATAGGAAACACTACAGGGTCCATAAGCAAAACAAACATAAAATAAAACCAAGCGGAGCTCCTCTGGAGCTAGGGACTGGCGGCTCGGGATCTCCTCGCAGACATCAACCTGAAATAAACATATATGGCAACGGGGTGAGTCCATAACTCAGCGAATACCCAACAGATATGCATAGAAGGTTATACCAACACTAAGAGTTCAGCTAATACAGACTCATATCAACAGTAGAGAAAGACTAGTACTGAACATACTGAGTAGATACATACCTGAATCCATCTAACCTGGAAAGAGGGTAAGAAATACCAAAGGAAAACCAATAGGCATATAAACACAGATAACAAATCTCCAGTATATGCGATGTCAAACAAGTGCAGCAAATAAGTGCAGCAAACAATGCACGATGCAAAATATGCACATGGTGCAATGACATGGTCACCCCTGACACCAGACAGAATCATCGTACACCTGTCATAGGGACGTCTGAACGGGTAGGGCTCTGACAACTGTACACCCTGCCATCACTGCTCCTGAGTGACCGAGTGGACAGGATGCTGGCGAGGGACCACCCCTCTACCCCAAGCAATGGGGGAGCTCCGCTCTCATCTCCTCGTGGCTCAGTACGAGAAGGGATCCCTGCTTGCTACCACGCCCGCGCCCACCCTCCAAACAGTGGCCGAACGGAGCAATACAAGGCAAATGCACACATCTACGGTATCCACTAACCCATGAGTGGCCGTGTGTGCAGGTCATGTACCGGAAGACGATTAGGCTCAACCACAAGGGAGTCGCTGATCGCCGGCATGCAACAGTGCAAGGATGGTGTATGATAGATACACATACCTCCCTCCCAAGTCCTCAGTATACTAGGTCTCAGTCTGAAATCCTACAACAGGAAATACAGGTAACCTACAAGGTATACTGGCCTGAAACTACAGATCTCTCAAGGTCAAGTGCAAGAGGTACATCCCGAAATCTAAGCATACATACAGATATGACAATACCTGAGACCGAAGGGAACCAACAACATGATAACTCAGGGATAACAACAAGTATCCAGAACTGGCATAATAAACAGGGATAAACAACAATATCCAGAACAGACATAATAACCAGGGATAGCGTAGAATCTTACTGCTATCTATAACATTCTATGCATAACAAAATGACAATATCAAAATAGATAAGTCAAAGGGTACCCGCCTCCAAATAGGTGAAGTCCGTATCAACGAGACAGAACCACCCGCCAAAATAGGCAGTAATAGATCCAGTCAAGTTCCTGTGTAAAGGACACATTTTGATTAGCTATTACAAAAGTAGTAACTAGCTAATTAATCCCTAATCCGTTCTAGGGTTAACCTAATTATTTCCCTTTTCATTTAATTTCCTAATTAAATGATTAGATTCCTAATTACCTCGCATAATTAGGATTTCAATCATTTTAGGTTTACTTTGAACTCAAATTTATCACGACTAAGTTATTTGGTTTAAATCTCTTATTAAACCTAACCTCAATCCAAATCCAATTTATGAAATCAATCAGATAATTACTTATTGTTCCAAATGAACAAAAATAGCCACAACTAGCTAATCCCATATCAACATCAATGCCACAGCTAACTTCCACAATCAAAGTAGCAAATTCACAGCTCCTAATCGATACCCTAACCTGTCCAGGTAACTCACGGCAAGGGAACACAATAACACCCCAAAGACAACTCACGGTAACATAAGGAAGAATCCGAAACAAACTTTCTAATCTATACAAAAGGTTTCGCCATCAATTAACTAACCAAACATCATCCCAAAACCATAGCACAAATAAAACTACGTCTAGCTTCCAATTCAACATAGGATTGAGCCAAACTCAATCGAATTCTTACCTGATAGGATATCGAGTAGTTTCCCTGCACCCAATCTGGCGACGCAGCAACAAGGGAGGGGAACTAACCAATCTCACATACAGATTAATGCTATCCACTCCTGCAAACTCCAATTCACCAGGACACTGAGGAAAACAGTGGGTTAGGGCTCGACAAACTCCCAGACCTGGTGGCCACACGTAACAAAGAAACACCAAGAAATCAGAATCCATCTATGTCCTCACCTGACTCTTGGAGCTGGCCTTGAAGCTGTCGGCTCCAACGATGCTACCGGACTCCAAAGTAATTTCCCGATCTTCCCCAATCTGAGATCCAAACGGTGTGTAAGTCGACGGCAATCAAATGCTGCGAAGGAAAGGAATGAGGTTGGCACTGCTGCTGCGATCGAAGAGGCTAGGTCACACGAAGGAGAAGAGAAGAGGAGATGAGACGCTCGGCGTGGGGTGGAATGCGGCTAGGGCACGCGAAGTGAAGGGGAGAAGGAAAGGAGGCGCTCGGGCGTGGAGGGGTCTGCGGCGAGAAAAAGAGCCCTAGCCGGCTCTTATTGCGGTCCTTTTTGCAATTTAATCCAGTAGATTTCAGCCTAATCGCAAAAACACCCCTATATTTGAACATTTTCGCAAATAGCCCCTTTTAGGTTTAGTTTTATTCCATTTAACTCCTTAAAATTCTGTCCAAGAGCCCGTACACCCTAGGGGGTTTTCTGAAAAATTTTCTGGAGTAGAATAAAAATGTCGGATTCAACATCCTCCCCCACTAATAAAAATTTGGTCCCCAAATTTCGATATTCACCCACAACAGGTACTAACAACATGTAGTTAGTAATATGCTGAACGAAATCTAACCATACATACTAACCCCTATATCGTATAACTGCTATAGGAAAACTAACCATAAGTTTCCGGGTAGGGTAACGTCCTACTGAAACTAGTGGTCTCCCCTGACCATTGATTAATAACCAACATCTCTCCAACCAGTAGGGCCACCCTAGACCCCATCTATAGGTATCCGCAATAAGCATAAAAACGTTACTGATTCCGATTATCTCTATCTTAATTGACAAGTAAATAAACGAACATCATACCGCGAAAAGTCGCTCCCTAGGTCTGTGGTGCTTCCTCTCTGGTGGTCGAATACGCTCGTCTCGTCTCCGGCGGTGGGGGTGGTACTGCCGGGTACTGCTGTGGCTGTGGCGGTGGCTGATACTGTGGCTGTGGCACCGCCAGGTACTGCTGCGGCTGTGGCGGTGGCTGATACTGTGGCTGTGGCACCGCCAGGTACTGCTGCGGCAGTGACTGTGGCTGAGACTGCGGCTGATACGGTGGATAATCTTGATGCGGAGGAATACACTGCTGCTGAGATCCTAATGCTGAACTCGGCGATACAGCTGAGGTGTAGCAAGCCTCGTATCCTGGCATACAATAGGCAGGTGCTGGAGGGGCGGACTGCGGCTGACGGAAAGAAGACTGTGTCCTATACCCTCCCCTATGAAATCCTGACTGACTCATATGCCCGCTCTGTCCAGTAACTCTCGTACCCTCATGCTGTGCTTTCATCGCACAATCTCGCTTTATATGCCCTGGTAACTTACAATAGTAGCAAATCGGCTGCTCCAGCGGACAATCCTCCCTACTATGCTGTCGGGAACCACACTGTGCACAGTGAGACCTAGCAGTAAACTGCTCCTGACTCTGCTGAGAAGATCGAGAGGATCCTGCCGAAGTACGACCTGACTTCTGGGGCCTGGATGATGCCTCAGAGATGCCCTGAGCGAACTGACCCTGACTGCCGCGCTTTTGTCCAGTAGTCTGCGGCTGCTGAGTCTGAGCTGAGTCCGATACAGTATGCTTCCCTTTCTTCGTACCCCCAAACAACCTGTGCTGAGTCATCTCAATCATGAGCGCTCGCTCTAATGCCTCTCGATAGGAGGTCGGGACAAATCCTGACATCCGAGTCTGAATATATGGCGCTAGACCCATATGGAACTGAGTCATCCTCTCTAGGTCATCTGCAACCAGATGTGGGCAATACTCTGACAGGCGGGTAAACTCCGCCTCATACTCCAGTACTGACAAGTCTCCCTGCTTGAGAAATATAAAATCCTGTCGTCTAGCCATGCGGAACGATACTGGAAGGTATCTCACCTCAAATGCCTCCCGGAATGTGTTCCAGGTGACATGCTCCTCGCCAATAACGGTCTGCTGCGTAGTCCACCAGGCATATGCCTGATCTCGCAAGTGATAGATAGCCAACTCAGCCTTCTCCCATTCTGAACACGTCAGATAATGGAAAGTACTCTCCAGTGTCCTAATCCACTCTCGGGCTGCAGCTGGATCTGGTCCTCCCGAGAATAAAGTGAATCGACCCTTTACGGACGCCGCCAATATCGGAATCCGGGCTCGATCTCGAATGCCGTAGGTATGAGCAAGTGCTGCAGGGGGCACGGTGGAACATCCTGGGGCTGGAATCATAGAAGGAGCCGCAGGCATAGTCGGGGTGGACACCACAGGTGGTACCATAGGTACAGTAGGAAATCCCGGGGCAACAAATGCCGGTGGAACTGAAGGGAGCACCGGGGCCTGCATCGTAGTCGGAATAGTGGGATACGCTGCAGCAGTCATAGCCGGGGGTGCAGTAGCATACGACGGTGCCGGTACGGCTGATGGCACAGTCTGATAGTATAGACCCGGTGCTGCTGGGGGAACTGCAGAGTACATCGGAGCAAGTATAGGCGTCTCCGATGGTGTAGGGGGAATAATCGGGGCAGGTACCACCGAGTTAACTGCGGGATGCGTCGGAATAAATGCCTCTGATGGAACTGCAGGGAACATCGATGCAGATCCTACCGGTACTGAGTGGGTCGGCAGTGGTACGGCTGTTGACACGGTAAATACTACCGGAGTAGACACTGCAGGAGGGGCAGTAGGAACTGCTGATGGAAAAGGAGTAGGGACCCTCTGAGTCGGGGAACCCTGACCTCTCTGTACGTCCTGCGAAGTCTGACCTCGGATATCAGACTCTCTCTCTGCTGGCTCTACAGCCGAAGGCTCTAAAGTCTCCTTACGTGGCCGTCCCCGACCACGTCTCAGTACAGGAATATGAGCATCTCGCGTCATACCTGTTACATTATTAACGAGTATTAAAACCCAAAACCAAGAGGCTAACCTTAATTCACCTATTTGCTGCCTGGAGAAGTCCTGTCGCTGCCAAGTCCCAAATTGCCGTCGCATCGCAACCACGGCTTTAAAAATCCATAATGTACTCGGATGAATAACATCAAGCCCGAGCTCCGACACCTACCAGTTCAGTGTCAGATTTAAATTCCGAGAAATCCACGAATCGATGGTATCCCGCATCCTGGGCTTGATACCAAAAATACCAAAAATAAATCGGTATCAGATAAACCCCGAAAATCCCGTAAAACACGTAGGCATCGAAACCTACGCTCTGATACCAAAATAAATTGTCACGCCCCGAGACCCAGGAGCCGCTGATCCAATATAAAATCGGACAGCACCTCCCCTGTCCGGCGGACAATTTACACACACACAATATATATAACAATCCACGCAGTTTAAATATTTGCACAACCACGCAGTTTAAAGGGCCACAGGCCTCAGATATAAGCAGAAACAACAGTTATATGATTATAACTATCGAAAAACTAAATCCGAACTCACCTGAGCTGCCAGGGGGCAGGAACAAAACCAAAACCAATCGAAGTCCAACATAGGACTCAAAAGTACAATACCATCAAATAAAACATGAATACATGTTCGAAACACCACAACGGAAGCATAGGAAACACTACAGGGTCCATAAGCAAAACAAACATAAAATAAAACCAAGCGGAGCTCCTCTGGAGCTAGGGACTGGCGGCTCGGGATCTCCTCGCAGACATCAACCTGAAATAAACATATATGGCAACGGGGTGAGTCCATAACTCAGCGAATACCCAACAGATATGCATAGAAGGTTATACCAACACTAAGAGTTCAGCTAATACAGACTCATCTCAACAGTAGGGAAAGACTAGTACTGAACATACTGAGGTAGATACATACCTGAATCCATCTAACCTGGAAAGAGGGTAAGAAATACCAAAGGAAAACCAATAGACATATAAACACAGATAACAAATCTCCAGTATATGCGATGTCAAACAAGTGCAGCAAATAAGTGCATCAAACAATGCACGATGCAAAATATGCACATGGTGCAATGACATGGTCACCCCTGACACCAGACAGAATCATCGTACACCTGTCATAGGGACGGCTGAACGGGTAGGGCTCTGACAACTGTACACCCTGCCATCACTGCTCCTGAGTGACCGAGTGGACAGGATGCTGGCGAGGGACCACCCCTCTACCCCAAGCAATGGGGGAGCTCCGCTCTCATCTCCTCGTGGCTCAGTACGAGAAGGCATCCCTGCTTGCTACCACGCCCGCGCCCACCCTCCAAACAGTGGCCGAACGGAGCAATACAAGGCAAATGCACACATCTACGGTATCCACTAACCCATGAGTGGCCGTGTGTGCAGGTCATGTACCGGAAGACGATTAGGCTCAACCACAAGGGAGTCGCTGATCGCCGGCATGCAACAGTGCAAGGATGGTGTATGATAGATACACATACCTCCCTCCCAAGTCCTCAGTATACTAGGTCTCAGTCTGAAATCCTACAACAGGAAATACAGGTAACCTACAAGGTATACTGGCCTGAAACTACAGATCTCTCAAGGTCAAGTGCAAGAGGTACATCCCGAAATCTAAGCATACATACAGATATGACAATACCTGAGACCGAAGGGAACCAACAACATGATAACTCAGGGATAACAACAAGTATCCAGAACTGGCATAATAAACAGGGATAAACAACAATATCCAGAACAGACATAATAACCAGGGATAGCGTAGAATCTTACTGCTATCTATAACATTCTATGCATAACAAAATGACAATATCAAAATAGATAAGTCAAAGGGTACCCGCCTCCAAATAGGTGAAGTCCGTATCAACGAGACAGAACCACCCGCCAAAATAGGCAGTAATAGATCCAGTCAAGTTCCTGTGTAAAGGACACATTTTGATTAGCTATTACAAAAGTAGTAACTAGCTAATTAATCCCTAATCCGTTCTAGGGTTAACCTAATTATTTCCCTTTTCATTTAATTTCCTAATTAAATGATTAGATTCCTAATTACCTCGCATAATTAGGATTTCAATCATTTTAGGTTTACTTTGAACTCAAATTTATCACGACTAAGTTATTTGGTTTAAATCTCTTATTAAACCTAACCTCAATCCAAATCCAATTTATGAAATCAATCAGATAATTACTTATTGTTCCAAATGAACAAAAATAGCCACAACTAGCTAATCCCATATCAACATCAATGCCACAGCTAACTTCCACAATCAAAGTAGCAAATTCACACTCCTAATCGAACCAATGTCCAGGTAACTCAGAAGGGAACACAATAACACCCCAAAGACAACTCACGGTGAACATAAGGAAGAATCCGAAACAAACTTTCTAATCTATACAAAAGGTTTCGCCATCAAAACTAACCAAACATCATCCCAAAACCATAGCACAAATAAAACTACGTCTAGCTTCCAATTCAACATAGGATTGAGCCAAACTCAATCGAATTCTTACCTGATAGGATATCGAGTAGTTTCCCTGCACCCAATCTGGCGACGCAGCAACAAGGGAGGGGAACTAACCAATCTCACATACAGATTAATGCTATCCACTCCTGCAAACTCCAATTCACCAGGACACTGAGGAAAACAGTGGGTTAGGGCTCGACAAACTCCCAGACCTGGTGGCCACACGTAACAAAGAAACACCAAGAAATCAGAATCCATCTATGTCCTCACCTGACTCTTGGAGCTGGCCTTGAAGCTGTCGGCTCCAACGATGCTACCGGACTCCAAAGTAATTTCCCGATCTTCCCCAATCTGAGGTATCCAAACGGTGTGTGTCGACGGCAATCAAATGCTGCGAAGGAAAGGAATGAGGGGCTTCTCATCGAAGAGGCTAGGTCACGCGAGAGGGGAAGAGAAGAGGAGATGAGACGCTCGGCGTGGGGTGGAATGTGGCTAGGGCACGCGAAGTGAAGGGGAGAAGGAAAGGAGGCGCTCGGGCGTGGAGGGGTCTGCGGCGAGAAAAAGAGCCCTAGCCGGCTCTTATTGCGATCCTTTTTGCAGTTTAATCCAGCAGATTTCAGCCTAATCGCAAAAACACCCCTATATTTGAACATTTTCGCAAACATCCCCTTTTAGGTTTAGTTTTATTCCATTTAACTCCTTAAAATTCTGTCCAAGAGCCCGTACACCCTAGGGGGTTTTCTGAAAAATTTTCTGGAGTAGAATAAAAATGTCGGATTCAACAGCAGTTCAGCAAGGGAACTCAACCTCACTGCTTGCTCCCTGATCGGTCACCAGACCGATCAGGAGCCAGTCAATGGGTGAAACGCATACTCCCTGATCGGTCACCAGATCGATCAGGAGCAGCACAGTAGGTTTCCAACCTCACTGTGTGCTCCCTGATCGGTCACCAGACCGATCAATCATCGCTGGATCGGTCACCAGACCGATCCACGAAGGAGCAGCGTGCCAGAATCCCTGATCGATCACCAGATCGATCCAGGGACTTAAACTCAGCCCTCTAAGCTAAGTTTCCATCCACCTTAGCCCTCCAAGCTAAGGATTTTCCATCTAACTTTCCAAGTTGGGAATTTGCACCTAACCCTCCAAGTTAGGACTTTTCACCTAGCCCTCCAAGCTAGGACTTTTCACCTAACCCTTCCGAGTTAGAACTCCATCCAACCTAGCCCTCCAAGCTAGGCACCTGACCCTCCAAGCCAGGACTTTTTCACCTAATTCTCCAGGATGGGAATTTACATCTAACCCTCCAAGTTAGGACTTTTCACCTAGCCCTCCAAGCTAGGATTTTTCACCCAACCCTTCCGAATCAGGACTTTTCCAACACCTAACCCTCCAGGTTAGGATTTTTCTAACACCTAGCCCTCCAGGCTAGAATCCTCCATATCATGCCTAATCCTCGATCAGGACTTAATCATAATCATCATAATCATCAACCTAAACTAAAATCGTTGTCAACACCAAAACAACAATCAGGGCCAGACTGCATCAACGGGAGACACCAGCGCCAGGAAGCCAGAGGGACAAAAGTCACGTACGATACTTCAAGTGTGAAAAATACGGACACTATAAGAACTAGTGTCCGGCGAAGGTACGTAAGATTTATGTTCCAGAAGTATTACAAATTCCTGCACTGTCTAATGATAACTTAGTTAATTTTTCGGATAACTTAGTTAAATACGGACACTTCAAGTGTGAAAAATGAGGAAGTCCATCAGCATTCTTGGGTATCTTCAGTCCGGACTGGATGATAATCCACATGTCTACCTGAGTTTTCAGGTGGACCTCCATACGACTTTTCCAATAGGAAAAGTCTTCTCCACTGAAGAGTGGAGGTCTGGCGGTGCTAAAACCCTCTTGTATGGCCATTTAATCTGAAATAGAAAACTTAAAAGATTTTCCAAGACTAGGTCTTGGATTAGTAGTGCTGGATAAATTAAATAACGAGGGGTGTTGCACCAACCTCGCTTAACAAAAAAACGAACGAAATATTTAGTGAAAAATTCGTAAAGAAAAAAAATAGAAAATAAAAATCCGAAAAAAAATTTCAAACTGGTGGTTGCACCATGTTTGAATTTCCCCGCTCTGATACCACTTGTTGGATCGATAGAACCGATAGAGGGGGGGTGAATATCGGTATTCTTTCTTTCGGAAAATTAAGAGTAGGTGCACAGCGGAAAATAAAAAGAAAACACAGAGACACAGTCGTTTTTACTTGGTTCGGAGCCTGTGTCGACTCCTACTCCAAGGCCCACGGTCGTTGACCGTTTACTTTGGGCAATTCTACATCAGGCGCAAAATCGTTTACAAAAGATTACAAAATTAGAATTAAGTACAGTAAACGTTAAACTAGCTCTTTTACCGATGTCCGGAGTAGATCGATTATTTCGGGGCAGCAGGTCGTCGTCGGCTCGATTTGGAGAGTTTCCGGAGCAAGGCGCGAGAGCAGAAGAGCTTTGAGGCGTTGAAAGAATTGTTGTTCTGAAGCCTTGGTTGAAGGCCCTTTATATAGGGCCTGGGGGCGCCCGGGACGTCGGGGGCGCCCCCCACGTGGCCTTCGATCCGCAGAGGTCTCGGTCGCGTCTGATCCTCTGGATCCACTTTGACCGGGGCGCCCGGAGCGCTCGGGGCGCCCGGATTGACCGAGTCAAAGTTCTATCTCCTTGGCTTCGAGGGGTTCTGGTTCGAGGTTGCGTATGGGGGCGCCCGCAGTACAGGGGGCGCCCGGGAGCAGCGGGGGCGCCCGGGAGCACGGGGGCGCCCGACCCAGTATGTATTCGAATCCTTTTTACTTTGTTTTGTTTTGTATGCACCTTGGGGGCGCCCGGGACACTCCGGGCGCCCTACTCAGCCACTACCTCATTCCTTTGAGGCTATCTGAGATGCAGACACTCCTTCCTTTGGTCCTACATCCAGGGTTAGTCCAAAACACAATAAGGCAATAAAATATTTGTTTATACAGCCTTAGCTGTCTTGGTTCTGACTTTGGTTTCCAAAATGGAGCCCTAGGTCGAACGGACGCCTACTGTTCCCTCGACTGGGAACGCGTCCTCACCTACTCCTCTCGGGAGAATTTACCTGATGCCAACCGTTCCTCTAGTTGGACTTTTGCCTGACGGTCCTTTGTCAGGTCTTAGATGCCGAGCTGCCCTTCGCTCAGTGCCTAGCATTCCTTCGCTAGGGCTTCAGTCCTAGACTGTCCTTCGCCTGGCGCCTAGCAGTCCTTCGCTAGGTCTTTTGACCCTGGCTTTTCTTCGCCAGTGCCTAGCAGCCCTTTGCTAGGTCTTTTTACCCTGGCATTCCTTCGCCAGTACCTAGCAGTCCTTCGCTAGGGCTTTTCCTGCACACTAGAGTGACTTGTTTGAAAACAAGAAAGACTTAATTTTTGACCTATGTTGCCATTATCAAAACACAGATTTGACTTGGGTGCATTCTGCACCACCACAGATAAGCCATCATGAGGGCGCCCGGGAGGTCCGGGGCACCCTGGTCAAAGGTTTTATCAGCTGCGGAGAGTTCGACGCGGGGATAAGGTTTGACCGGGTTTATCGGGGCGCCCCCAGCGTCCAGGGCGCCCCCAGCGTCCAGGGCGCCCCCAGGAGGCCTATATAAGGGGCTTCGACCCCTCTGCTTCAAGAACAACTGCCAAGTACCATTCCAAGCATTCTGACCGTCGACAACGCGCTAGAGACGAGGCTCTACGGCCGGGAGGCTCCAGGAGGAAGTGCGCGGCACTTCGGAGGTCCAGATCGGCCGAGTTTCGGATTTTTGTTCGATTCGCTTTTATTTATTCCGCACATAACTTTCATATTATTGCTTATAATTGTAAACTGTAAGACGGGTTTTCTCCTCCTCTGGAAATTCTGGAAAGGAGACCAATAGTGGACTCACGCCGAGTACATAGGCCTTGGACGTACTGACCTAGGGGGTCGGGAACCAAGTAAATAAATCCTGCGTGTCCTTTGCTTTGTTTTTCTTCATTCTATTTATTTTCCGCTGCGCTAACACTCTAAGTCTAGAACGATCCGAGTTTTCCATGAGGTTTCCGCGAGAGATTTTTAACGGTCGATATTCACCCCCTCTATCGATGGCACCGATCCTACAATTGGTATCAGAGCCGAGCCGCTCTTCACCGGACTAACCGCCAACGGAGCAACGACGCCAGGAGTTGAGGGGGAGCTCAGGGGTGAATCAGGTATATTTTATTTAAATGTCTGTTTTTAAGTTTCATATTACGTGCTTCACATGCAGGGAGAGAGAGCACTATAAAAATCAATGCCCTACACGTAAGATTCGGTCTACATCACCGGTGGCGAAGGAGATGTTGGTGACGAGATGGCTAGAGAAGGGGGGGTGAATATAGCCAATCACTTTTTCTTTGAAGAGTTAGCAAGTTTCTGCACTTGAAGTTGTTAGTAGCACAGCGGAAGTATGGAAGACAGAATGTGCAGAAACTAAAACAAAAACCTAACTAGCAAGATTAGCAAGATCGCTAACAAGGAGATTTTACAAGGTTCGGGGATAACTTGCCCCTACTCTTTGGCGTGCCCTTAAGGTGGGCGATCCCTTGATCGTCGGCAGATCAAGCCCCGGTTAACACCGGATAATTCAGCAACCTCCTTCTCGGTGGAGAAACCTCTCCACAGTGTGTTTCAAACAAGGATATAGTTTAAGCACAAAGAAACAACAAGAAGGATCTTACTCAAACACTTAGCAAGGACAAAAACACAGCAAGCTTCCCTGAGCTCCACCTAGTGGCGATCTCACACAAGAACCCTTCTTCGTGTCTTCCCACTGTCGGACTCCAAGCTTCTTGTTCTCTCCTTCAAGCGCTCAAGTAATAGACGATTGCTTCTCAAAATGCTTGCTCAAAAGTGAAGAAGACTTCAAGAACACAGCAAGCACGTTGTGGAGAACTCAAGGCACGGCAAGAACAAGTTTTTCAAAACTTCTGCTTACTCGAAGCCAACTTCCGCCCTTTTCATTTTTCCACACAGCTCCAGGTGATAGCATCCCTGCTGCTCCCAGCTACCCATCTGCCAACGCCAGCTTCCATTGAGCTATCTCTGGACTCACTGAGCTTCCTTCAGCTAAGCTCCAGTCTCAGCTCCAGTCTGCAGCTCGACCGTTGCAACCTGGGATGGGAAAACGGACAAACCTGCTCCAAGGAAAGCCTCCATTGACCTCTCCTTGAGTATTTGAATCCTCCCCTGTCACCTGCAACTTAATCAGACTGTTAGAGCAGCAAATCACGCAGTAAATCAAATATCAGAGATAAACAGCAGCGAATCGGATATGGTCAGACGTGATCAGAGCGTCTGATAGTGCATTTTGAATTAAAGTGATCGGTCACCCGACCGATCAGAGAGCCTCCTGATCGGTCACCAGACCGATCAGGCTGGTTCCAGACCGATCAGGATTCATCCTGATCGATCCCCAACGCTCAATCAGAAATCGTGATTTCTTTGAGATTCTCCTGGACCGATCACCAGACCGATCTCAGGTCATGGATCGTTCACCGGACCGATCCACCCTTATATTGGGCGATTTATAAGTTTCGCCGGCTAATCCTTCTGATCGGTCAACTGACCGATCAGGGTGTCACCTGATCGGTCAGCAGTCCGATCAGGTCATCACCAGACCGATCAGGAACCGTCCTGATCGATCTTAGTGAGAAGCCCGCGAAGCTGGATCGTTCACCAGAACGATCTGCACAGTGATCCTGATCGGTCATCTGACCGATCAGGAGCAGTTCAGCAAGGGAACTCAACCTCACTGCTTGCTCCCTGATCGGTCACCAGACCGATCAGGAGCCAGTCAATGGGTGAAACGCATACTCCCTGATCGGTCACTAGATTGATCAGGAGCAGCACAGTAGGTTCCCAACCTCACTGTGTGCTCCCTGATCGGTCACCAGACCGATCAATATCGCTGGATCGGTCACCAGACCGATCCACGAAGGAGCAGCGTGCCAGAATCCCTGATCGATCACCAGACCGATCCAGGGACTTAAACTCAACCCTCCAAGCTAAGTTTCCATCCACCTTAGCCCTCCAAGCTAAGGATTTTCCATCTAACTTTTCAAGTTGGGAATTTGCACATAACCCTCCAAGTTAGGACTTTTCCCCTAGCCCTCCAAGCTAGGACTTTTCACCCAACCCTTCCGAGTTAGAACTCCATCCAACCTAGCCCTCCAAGCTAGGCACCTAACCCTCCAAGCCAGGACTTTTTCACCTAATTCTCCAGGATGGGAATTTGCACCTAACCCTCCAAGTTAGGACTTTTCACCTAGCCCTCCAAGCTAGGACTTTTCACCCAACCCTTCCGAGTTAGAACTCCATCCAACCTAGCCCTCCAAGCTAGGCACCTGACCCTCCAAGCCAGGACTTTTTCACCTAATTCTCCAGGATGGGAATTTACACCTAACCCTCCAAGTTAGGACTTTTCACCTAGCCCTCCAAGCTAGGACTTTTCACCCATCCCTTCCGAATCAGTTCTTTTCCAACACCTAACCCTCCAGGTTTGGATTTTTCTAACACCTAGCCCTCCAGGCTAGAATCCTCCATATCATGCCTAATCCTCGATCAGGACTTAATCATAATCATCATAATCATCAACCTAAACTAAAATCGTTGTCAACACCAAAACAACAATCAGGGCCAGACTGCATCAACGGGAGACACCAGCGCCAGGAAGCCAGAGGGACAAAAGTCACGTACGATACTTCAAGTGTGAAAAATACGGACACTATAAGAACCAGTGTCCGGCGAAGGTACGTAAGATTTATGTTCCACAAGTCTTACAAATTCCTGCACTGTCTAATGATAACTTAGTTAATTTTTCGGATAAATTAGATTTTCTGCATAGTAAAATTAATATTTTGCATGTCAAATTAGAAAATACAGATATGACTAAAATATCAAAAATTAATTGTTTAATTCAGAATATCAATTCAGTAATTGATAAAATTAATTCTGATAATTATTCTGATAAAATTAATTCTGATAAAATTAATTCTGATAATCATTCTGATAAAATTAATTCTGATAATTATTCTGATAAAATTAATTCTGATAATTATTCTGATAAAATTAACTCTGATAATTATTCTAATAAAATTAATTCTGATAATTATTCTGATAAAATTAATTCTGATAATTTTTCTGATAAAATTAATTCTAATAATTATTTTGATAAAATTAATTCTGATAATTATTCTGATAAAATTAATTCTGATAATTATTCTGATAAAATTAATTCTGATGATTATTCTGATAAAATTAATTCTGATAATTTTTCTGATAAAATTAATTCTGATAATTTTAAGTCTGATAATTTTAAATCAAATAAAATTAAGGATAAATTTGAATTCAAATTCGAAAATCTTAAGGATAATTCGGAATTCAAATTCAAAAATCCTAAGGATAATTCCGAATTCAAATTTGAAAACCTTAAGGATAATTCTAAAGATAACCCTGAAATTATTGAAAATCTTAAGGATAAAGATGATTTTGTTGAAAATATTCTTGTGGATAATAAAGATAAAATTCTGTTAGATGATAACTTAATTATAGATAATCTTGAAAGTTATTACAAAAATTTAACTAGTGGCCCATTTTACTCCACCTACTGTGAGGATATTGAAAGATCTAATCTTGAGGAGGATATAGAACTATCTAAGATAAAGGCCATAGTTAATAATAATTATAAAAATTCAAATAAATTAAAATTATTAGAAAAACTTGAAAAGAAAGATAAAGATGAAAAAGAAATTTTCAAAATAATGAAAATGATGAATTTAAACCCATAATTATTAATTAATATTTATAATCAAATTTAATCTTAATTTAATCATAATTAAATTCAAATTAAATCTTAATTAAATTTGAATTAAATCTTAATTTAATCCTAATTAAATTTGAATTAAATCTTAATTAAATTCAAATTAAATCTTAATTAAATTCAAATTAAATCCTAATTAAATCTTAATTAAATTCAAATTAAATCATAAATAAATCTTAATTAAATTCAAATTAAATCTTAATTAAATTCAAATTAAATCTTAATTAAATTCAAATTAAATCTTAATTAAATTCAAATTAAATCTTAATTAAATTCAAATTAAATCATAATTAAATCTTAATTAAATTCAAATTAAATCATAATTAATTTAATTCAAATTAAATCATAATTAATTAAATTCAAATTAAATCTTAATTAAATTCAAATTAATTCAAATTAAATCCTAATTAAAATCAAATTAATTAAAATTAAATTCAATTCAAATTAAATTCAAATTAAATCTTAATTAAATTCAAATTAAATCTTAATAAATTCAAATTAAATCTTAATTAAATTCAAATTAATTCAAATTAAATCCTAATTAAAATCAAATTAAATTCAAATTAAAATTAAATTAAATTCAAATTAAATTCAAATTAAATCTTAATTTAAATTCAAATTTAAATTATATTTAAATTCAAATTAAATTAAATTCAAATTTAAAGTAAAATCAAATTCAAATAAAAATTCAAATCAAATTAATTCAAATTAATCCTACTTAATTCGAAATTAATTCAATTTAAATTAACTCAAACTAAAATAAAATTTTACCAAAACTATAACAATTAAAATTAATAACATTAAATATGTCAAAGTGGGTTGACATATTCGCAGGTTCACTCGACATGTATCAAAACGGGAATTTGATACATTTGTAGAAACTTAAATAAAATCACTTGAATTGTTTGACTCATGCATAATTGTCATGCCATACATTTGCCATTTCTTTTAAATATATGACATGTCATTCATATTTAAATTTTATGCATATATTAGAACGGCTATAAAAAAAAGAATAATTGAAACTTGATCAACCTGGTATTGGGTGGCGGTGAGATGATAGTATGTTAGGGAAGCCAACTCTAATAAGATCAAGTATACTTGGTCTCTTTAGACTGGTGAAACTAGCCGAAGCTACCGATCCAAGACCCAAACTAGTTAGACCAGAATTTTTCAACAAGTAATTTTGAAAATGAAATTTCATTAAAAGGCTTTGTCAAGGAAAGAGTTGATGATCCAATAAGGCTACGGCCAAAGAAGGCCTAGTGCCTCGCCAAGACCTGGAAGCCAATTTTTGAAATTCAAATTCAAGTTACTTCTTGTCAAATTCAAATCTAACACAAGCTTCAATTAAATGTTAGAGTTAATAATAAATTAAGAAAAATGATTCAAGCATCTCACAATACACTTATAAGGCAACCATGTTTGCTATATTGATACATCTAAAATGGGTGAGATGTTAAGGACTAATGAATTAAAAAATATTTTTCAAAATTGTTAGAATATTTTCCTAAAAATATATTTTCAAAATAGTACTTCAACATAATAATGTTTTTTTGGAATTCATGCTTGTCTGATTGAATATATATATATTATATGTTTTCAAAAATTATACCCTTTGAAAATTGTTTGACTCACTCAATTAGACACAAGCCTCTTAGGACAACACTAAAGTTTCTTAAGGCACTTAGTTAGAGTCAAATGGTGTTGGATGCAGGGGGAGTGTTTTGTTCTTTTTATTAAAAATATTTTTCGAAAACTGCACCTTCATTTGCATCACATATGTTTTCAAAATTATCTTCTTTCCAAATTGTGGCTTCAAAATTTATCTACTTGAAAATTATCGTTTCTTTGACTTTGATAAACCCTAAAGACACAGAGGAAAGGTCCACTTTATGATCTTCAAGGACTCCTAGAACGTGTCAAATTTAGGGGGAGTCTGACAAGTTTTAAATTATTTTGAAAATTATTATTCTTTTGATCTGAATCAAACCTTAAGACTCAGAGGAAGAGTGGTCAACAAGCTTCCCAGGACTGAGTCAAGTTTAGGGGGAGGTCACATCAAAAGAACTATTTAATAACATGTTTTCTTGAACAATATCTTCAAAATCTAGCTAAAAACATAAGTATTTTTTCGAAATACTATCATTTTAAAAAAAAAATACCAGTATGTTCAAAAATTCATTTGCTTTTGATCAATTTCACAAAAAAATGTTTATCTTGAGTTTGGAAAATCTTCCAGGACACTTAGGAAAATGTCCTTGTGGTCAACAAGGTTTCCTATGATTGTGTCAGACTAGAAGATAAACCAAATCAAGTATTATGACTTCAAAAATTTATGCATTTTTCAAAATATACTTCAAAATATATTATTCTATTTTTTCAGAAGTTATGTGATTATTTTTGAATCCTAGTCAAGTAAAATATGATGTTTCAAAAATTACTTATATTTTTCTAAAAGTCTCATCTTTTTCAAAAAGGTTAGTACTTGCAAAATATGCATAATATTTATATTTTCCAAAATAGCATTCTTTTAAAAGTTACGCATTTTTCAAAAGTACTTAATTATTCAAAAATTCAATACATTTTTCAAAGGTACTTATATTCTTCAAAAATTATGTAATTTTTCAAAGTACTAGTACTTTTCAAAGCATATAGCATCTTTTTCAAAATATGCATCTCTCAAAAAAAGTGAAATATATCATTCAAAATACAATGCTTTCAAAATTTTGCACCAAGTATTTTCGAATAGAACCAAGGATCTTCATTGTTGGTGCAAGTATTTTGTTTTGTTTTTTTTTTGATGTATGACAAAGGGGGAGAGGTGTGCTTAAGTTAGAAATTAGAAAGGTGTGCTTAAGTTAGAAATTAGAAAAATTTTCTCCCAAAGATCAAAAATATAGTTTCAAAACTTATATCTTTTTTTTTGTCTTTTCCCCAAGGATAGTAAGTTAGCCCCTTTAAACCAATCTAACTTAAGTTATTGTCAAACATCAAAAAGGAAGAGATTGTTGGTGCAAGTTGCATCAATGATGTTCTCCTTTAAGTGTTTTAATGTTTGACAATACACTTAAGTCAGTGATACAATGAACAGACAAAGGGGAGCAAAGGAGAAGTAACCTAAGTTGAAGAAAAGTCTTAGTTAACCTAGGCACTAAGACCTAGTGAGTGAAGCTGGGCACTAAGTCCTGGCAAAGGGCTGCTAGGTATCGTAACCCTAAGACCTAGCGAAGGGCTACTAGGCACCTAGCGAAGGGCTGCTAGGTATTGTAACCCTAAAGACCTAGCGATGGGCTGCTAGGCACCTAGCGAAGGGCTGCTAGGTATAGAAGACCTAGCGAAGGGCTGCTAGGTATAGAAGACCTAGCGAAGGGCTGCTAGGCACCTAGCGAAGGGCTGCTAGGCACCTAGCGAAGGACTGCTAGGGAATGAAGACCTGGCGAAGGACTACTAGGCACCTGGCGAAGGATTGCTAGGTAATGAAGTCTTGGTCCAAGGGATTGAGCAACTTAGCTGAGCGATGACTAAGGATAGGAGTAGAGACGGGTCAGGGTTTGGGCGTCTCGAAGTCCGGAGGTATCAGAAGCTAAGCAAAAGTCCACCCGAAGGGCTGGGTGGCAATCGTCTCCTGAAAGGAGTAGGTGAAGGGCAAGTTCTCGAGGGATGGGAACTTGTGCCGGTTTGACCTAGGGTTTCATGGAGATTCGAAGTCAGAACCAAATCCTTAAGCTTAATGTTGTATGTATATACTTTGTGTTTGTGTATCTTGCAGGTATCAAGATTGGAAGACAAAGCAAGCGGAACAAGGGCTGGATGCCCTGAAGCAGGGCGCCCCCATCAGGGAGGGCGCCCCCATCAGGGAGGGCGCCCCCATCAGCCAGGGCGCCCCCATCAGCCAGGGCATCCCCATCAGCCAGGGCGCCCTGAGCCAAAGAAGAAACATACAGTTAAGTGAAGCAAGCAGAACAGGTGTCAAGCGGGGCGCCTGGAGCGTCCGGGGCACCCTGGTTTGAAGTTGTAGTTGCAGTTTCGAATCCAAAACACAGATAAACCATCATGAGGGCACCCGGGAGGTCCGGGGCGCCCTGGTCAAAGGTTTTATTAGCTGCGGAGAGTTCGACGCGGGGATAAGGTTTGACTGGGTTTATCGGGGCGCCCCCAGCGTCCGGGGCGCCCCCAGGAGGCCTATATAAGGGGCTTCGACCCCTCTACTTCAAGAACAACTGCCAAGTACCATTCCAAGCATTCTGACTGACGACAACGCGCTAGAGACGAGGCTCTATGACCGGGAGGCTCCAGGAGGAAGTGCGCGGCACTTCGGAGGTCCAGATCGGCCGAGTTTCGAATTTTTGTTCGGTTCGCTTTTATTTATTCCACACTTAACTTTCATATTATTGCTTGTAATTGTAAACTGTAAGACGAGTTTTCTCCACCTCTGGAAATTCCGTAAAGGAGACCAATAGTGGACTCACGCCGAGTACATAGGCCTTGGACGTACTGACCCAGGGGGGTCGGGAACCAAGTAAATAAATCCCGCGTGTCCTTTGCTTTGTTTTTCTTCGTTCTATTTATTTTCCGCTGCACTCACGCTCTAAGTCTAGAACGATCCGAGTTTTCCATGAGGTTTCCGCGAGAGATTTTTAACGGTCGATATTCACCCCCCCTCTATCGACGGCACCGGTCCTACAGAGTCATCCACAGATGGATCAAGATTGTCCACCTTACGGGCAGCCGTAGAGTAGGAGTATCATCTCCAAACCACGTAAAGGTTTGGTGTTAGCATTTGTATTGTTTTATAGTTTATAGTTCCGCTTGCGTACTCTAACACGTGTAGGAAGAACCAGAGAATCAAGTGAGTGATCGGCTATTCACCCCTCTCTAGCCGTACACACCGGTCCCAACAAGTGGTATCAGAGCAAGGGTCGCTCGTCTATGGACTAACCGCCGAGAGAGCAAAGACGCTAGAGGAAGATGGACTCGGAAGGTCCTCTAGGATGGGATACTCGGATCCCAGCTCCATATGATCGAAACAACTTCGATTATTGGAGGAAGCGGTTTTAGGCTTGGTTCCAAATGGATTGGGACCGTTGGACTGCGTTGGAGGTTTCATTCGAAACTCCAACAGACAAGAAGGGGAAACGCCTTCGACCACGGTATTGGACCAAGGATCAAAAGGTGGAAGAGGAGGTAGATAAGGAGGTAACGAGAATTGTTTTAAACTTATTACCTTCTTATATTGTGTCTCGTGTAGGTGATTACAAAAATGCCAATGAGCTATGGAGAAAGGTGATAGCTCTACACAAAAATTCTACACAAGGACATGGAGAGGAGGATCCCAAGGAAAAGAGGTCATTGATCCAAGAGAAGGAGAAGGATCAATCGGAAGTTGAATCGAGTTCAACATCCGAAGAGAAGGACGAAGTGGAATCGTCCATTCCTCAAGTGAGGAAGAAATAGAAATGTCTCCACTTCAAGGATTGAAGGGGAGGAGAGACCATCATCAATACCGGAGCAAGAAGAAGCCTCCATCTCCACCAAAGCAAAGTCAAAGGATCACATCATTTGCTTTGGTTGCAATGTGAAGGAGCACTACAAGGACAAGTGTCCATTAGGTAAAAAGAAGGTAAACCCTAAACTCAATTCAAATAATTTAAAAACTAATATGAGTTGTAGGGATAGAGCAAAAAAGGAGAAGAAGCATATAATTTGCTTCACGTGTGATGAGCAGGGGCACTACCACACAAAATGCCCAAGGAAAGGAGAGCTAAAGAAGCTAGGTATTTGAAGAAATTGGAAAAGAAGAGAAGCTCAAGTCAAGGAGGAGCTTCAAAGGTAAAAGGGAAGGTAATCCCTTATTTAAAATTTAATCCAATTTCTAATTCATATATGCTTGTTAAAAATAATGTAGATTATTTACCCAAGCATAATCATGAATTTAGGTATAATGATAGGAATAGGGTTAACAAGGTAGATAACCCTAGGAAATCATTACCCAAGACTAGACCTAATAAGACTAAAACTACCATGCCTAAAGTGAGGAAGGTAGTTAATAATCAAGACATTAATCCCAAGAAGGGGAGACATAATATGTCTAGAAAGGTGGGTAGGTGTAGGAGTGTCCAAGGTGGGCATGTTGGCTCTAGGGTTAGAGCTCTAGAATTGGAAAATCAAGTCTTGAGGGCAAGGCTGAAAGAAATGGAGAGAGTCCTAGATATGTTCATTATTGGACCTAGGGGACTTGACATGTGTTTGGGTGTTCAAAAAATCTAAAAATGTCAAATTAAGTACCTCCAAGACCAAAATAATATCAAATGCTAGAAGGGCACAAGACATTGGTAAGTGAGGAGTAATCAAAGACAAGATGTCCAAGATTAAGAAGGTAACTAATGGTTGAGAGCCAAGGATCACCGGAGGTACACCGGTGTGGCTTAGTAACATTGGATGACTCACCTAGGGAAGTGGCTAAGGTTAAGAGCTCAAGGGGGGAGCTCTAGGAATCAAATTGGGACCCATGGTAAATGGATCTCGGGAGGATTTCTCATGGAAGTCTAGATGAACCATGGAGTGTGCCAAAGAGTTTGGAGACGGATTTGAGTCTCAATCCGTAGGTTTTGGCACAGTGAGTTTATATTTCATGCATGAAAATGTTGGATCGAGAAATACGATAGAGGGGTGGGGGTGAATATCGTTAAAATCTTTTTCTAATTAAGGAAAGAGAAAACGCAGCAGAAAACACAACAATCACACAAAGAACACAAGTGTTTTACTTGGTTCGGAGTCGCGATCGGATCCTACTCCAAGACCCACGATCTTTGACCGTTTACTGCGGGCAATTCTATAATTGCGCATAGGTTTACAGATTTTGATACAAGAATATTGCAATAAATAAAAGAATACACTTTTCATTACCGAAGCCCGGTGTGGATCGTACTTCGAAGCAGAGGGTTGTCGTCGGCGCTAGAGTCTCAAGATCGGAGTTTGCCGGAGCAGAGCGCAAGAACGAAAAGCTTATTGGAAAGTTGTGTTCTTGAAGCCTCGGGGTCGAGCCCCTTTTATAGTGCTCATGGGGGCGCTTGATTCGCTGGGGGCGCCTGACACGTGCCTTCAGATCGAAGAAACTTCATCCGCAGCTCGGTCAACGCTTATCCCTTTCGAATCGGCCTCTGGAGCTGACTGGGGCGCCCGGGACCTCCTGGGCGCCCAGCTTGACTTGGTCCGTTGGCTTCGTGGCTGATTTTGCTTCGACTACCTCTTTGGCTTTGAGCATGGGCGCCCGGGACCTCCAGGGTGCCTTGCCCAATGTGGTTTCGAAGCGATTCTTGTTCTTTGCTATTTTGCCTTTGACCTTGGGAGCCCGGGACCTCCCGGGCGCCTAGCCCAGCTGCCTGCCCCTCTCCTTTGAGGCGTTCTGAGCTGCATAAACACACTCCTTCCTGCATCCAAGGTTAGTTCCAAAACAACCAAATCAAGAATATTAGTTAGTATTTACAGCCGAAGCTGTCTTGGTTCTGACTTCGGGTCTCCCAAATGGAACCCTAGGTCGAACCGACGCCTATTGTTCCCTCGATGGGGAACGCATCCTCACCTACTCCTCTCAGGAGAGTTTTGTTGAGGCAATCAACCCTTAAATGATTGGAAGATCATGATTTTGATATGTGTGTGTGAATATGTTTAAGGTTAGAGTGTGATGTTGTATTTGATGTGTGTGATTGAGTTTGCAAGACTTGGAGAATCACACATGGTGGGCATATCCGAGGGACGAGAGCCGAGGGAGGAGAGCTCCAAGGGCAAGCCTGGAAGTGGACTTCAAGGGCACACGTGAAGGGTGGCATGGAGGCAAGCCAAGGGAAGGCTTGCGTGCGCATCCGAGGGACGATAGCCAGAGGAAGAGGACTTCAAGAGGCGAGCCAAGGGAGCAGACCTGAAGGCATACGTGAAGGAGAAGGTTCGGAGTGGCTGGGACTAAGCTGAGAGGCAGGGCAATCGACTGCCCCAGGGGCAGTCGACTGCCAAAACTCACAGAGAGTTTTCGGCCTCGGACCAGTCGACTGCCCCAGCGGCAGTCGACCAGTATACCCTGAAAACTAGCCGTTGGCTAGCAATTAATGCTAGACCAGTCGACAGCCCTTGGGGCAGTCGACTGGTGCGGGGCTGGACAGACTGCGAGTTTGTCCTATTCTCCTATAAAAGGAGGACCTTTTTGCACGTGAGCGGTACGATTCCGTACAGTAACGAAGTACTGCTCGACGGAAAAGTGTTCCTTGCTTCCTCTCACTCATTCTACTTCATTCTGTAAAGAGGAAGATCACCACTGTAAAGGTTTCTTCACCTGAAGGAGGTTTTTCATAGTGAAAGTGGTGCTCGTGCGTGGATCCTTAGATTATTCACCCATCTGGGTGGATACCAAGTAAAGTATTGTTGTTAGCATTGTTATTGTGTTTTCTTTGCATATTATTGTTCCGCTGCGCTAACGACATTGTAGAGATTGAAATCGAAAAGTGCTATTCACCCCCTCTAGCACGCCAAGACGATCCATCAGTTGGTATCAGAGCCGGTTCATTTCGGAAGAACTAACCGTCAACCGGAGCAAGTAAAATGGCGTTTCAAGAGGGATACTCCACTGCACGACCACCCTTCTTCGACGGGAATGACTGTTGGATCGATAGAACCGATAGAGGGGGGGGTGAATATCGGTATTCTTTCTTTCGGAAAATTAAGAGCAAGTGCACAGCGGAAAATAAAAAATTACATAGAGACGCAGTCGTTTTTACTTGGTTCGGAGCCTGTGTCAACTCCTACTCCAAGGCCCACGGTCGTTGACCATTTACTTTGGGCAATTCTATATTAGGCGCAAAATAGTTTACAAAGGATTACAAATTAAGTACAGTAAACTTTTAAATAGCTCTTTTACCGACGTCCGGAGTAGATCGACTTTTTCGGAGCAGCAGGACGTCGTCGGCTCGAGTTGGAAGGATTCCGGAGCAAGGCGCGAGAGCAAAAGAGCTTTGAGGCGTTGAGAGAATTGATTCCTTGAAGCCTTGGTCGAGGGCCCTTTATATAGGGCCTGGGGGCGCCCGGGACATCGGGGTCGCCCCCCACGTGGCCTTTGATCCGCCAAAGTCTCGGTCGCGTTTGATCCTCTGGATCCGCTTTGACCGGGGCGCCCGGAGCGCTCGGGGCGCCTGGATTGACCGGGTCAAATGTTATCTGCTTGGCTTCGATGGCTTCTGGTTTGAGGGTTGCGCATGGGGGCGCCCGCAGCGCAGGGGGCGCCCGGGAGCAACGGGGGCGCCCGGGAGCAACGGGGGCGCCCGGGAGCACGGGGGCGCCCGCAGGTTGTACTGTCGAAGCGCGCTTCTTGTTTGTGTGTTTTGTGTTCACCTTGGGGGCGCCCAGGACACTCCGGGCGCCCTGGTCAGCCGTTGCCTCACTCCTTTGAGGCTCTCTGAGCTGCAGACACTCGTTCCTTCGGTCCTTCATCCAGGGTTAGTCCAAAAACACAACAAGACATTAATTGGTTAGTTTATACAGCCTTAGCTGTCTTGGTTCTGACTTTGGTCTCCAAAATGGAGCCCTAGGTCGAACCGACACCTACTGTTCCCTCGACGGGGAACGCGTCCTCACCTACTACTCTCGGGAGAATTTACCTGATGCCAACCGTTCCTTTGGTTGGACTTTTGCCTGACGGTCCTTTGCCAGGTCTTGGATGCTGGCAGTCCTTCGCCAGTTGCCTAGCAGTCCTTCGCTAGGGCTTTGATACTGGCAGTCCTTCGCCAGTTGCCTAGCAGTCCGTCGTTAGGGCTTGGATACTGGCAGTCCTTCGCCAATTGCCTAGCAGTCCTTCGCTAGGGCTTGGATACTGGCAGTCCTTCGCCAGTGCCTAGCAGTCCTTCGCTAAGGCTTGGATACTGGCAGTCCTTCACCAGTGCCTAGCAGTCCTTCGCTAGGGCTTTGTATCCTGGCATTCCTTCGCCAGGTGCCTAGCAGTCCTTCGCTAGGACTGTGTATCCTGCACACTCAGTGAATATTGTTAGATCACAAACAAACTTAACTTTGAATCCTTTGCCAATATCAAAACAAGGTTCGATATGATGCTTCCTGCACCAACAATCTCCCCCTTTTTGATTTATGGCAACGTAATTCAAAGTTAAGTAAAAAACATATAACAGTTTAATCAAGAAGGTTAAGTCTAATAAAACATAGCAATTCTGAA
Organism: Boesenbergia rotunda; assembly: GCA_024364735.1. Lineage (NCBI taxonomy): Eukaryota > Viridiplantae > Streptophyta > Magnoliopsida > Zingiberales > Zingiberaceae > Boesenbergia > Boesenbergia rotunda. The sequence continues at coordinate 206,620 of JAGFNQ010000957.1, read as the reverse complement.
TAGTCTACAACCAATGTAATTTGAACAGAAAATTTTTTTCTCATACTCCCCCTGAATCATTGTGTTATACAATACTTAACTTAACACTTAACTTTGACCTTTCCTCCCCCTTTGACATATATCAAAAACAAACATGGGTGAACAAGGTAAAGTTAAAAAAAACTTTTGCAAACTTAAATTTTGTTACAACACTATTACTTAGCTTTGCAAAAAGAATTTTACTTAGGCAAGATTTTGAAGCCAAATTTCCCTAACAAATGGTTCAACTTTGAGAATTGGGGGAAAACTTTGCTTGGAAATACTTTGTGTATTTTGAAAAACAAAATCTTTAAAAAATTTCTAGACAAGTTTTTCACTAAGACAAACATTTGCCAAAATTTTCAAAAAGTCTTTGCTCAGGCAAATTTTGTTTACTGAGGAAAAATCTTAGAAATATTTGTAAAAAGATGCTCTTAGAAATTTTTGAAAGCACACTTAGAAATTCAACTTTGCTTTTTGAATAAGAGAAAGCTTTTGAAAAACATTTTGATTTTGAACAATTTGAGCTTTTTCTCTCCTTAGCTGTTTATTAGTAAAGAAATATATTTTGAAAGAAGTCTTACGAAAAAAATTATGTATCAGAGCCTATGAATTTTGAAAAAATACTTAGCAAAATTCTTGAAAGTATAGCAAAAAACTTTAAACTGCACCAACAAAACTCCACTTAAAAAATATTTTATATTTGTAGGCAAGTCTTTTAGAAATTTCATGCACTTAGAACACTATTGCCTTTACAAGTATTAGTACTTTTCAAAACATTGTACTTTAAAAAATAGAAGTACTTTTGAATATTATGCATTTTTTGAAAAATATAAGTACTTTTGCAACATATTATCATTTTTGAAAAAGTACTTTTGAAACATATTATCATTTTTGAAAAGAACTTTTGAAAAGTTTTAACATTATTTTCAAAAGTATTCTAAAGTCAAGCAAAATTTTGAAAGTGATAGTATATATAAGCAAAATGATTTAAAAGAGTAGTATTTTGAAAGACATTTTATTTATGTTTTCAACAGAATTTTAAAATTGCAGTGCATGAAAACATATAATTTTTAAAAAATATTTAATAATTCTTTTAATTTAATCTCCCCCTGAGCTTGACCCAGTCCTAGGAAGCTTGTTGACTACAAGCGATCTTCCTCTGAGTCTTAAGGTTTGATTCAAACTATAAGAATTATCTAATAATTTTGAAAAATGATTGTCAGAAATAATTTCTTTTGACTCAAACTCCCCCTAAATTTGACACATCCTAGGAGTCCTTATAGATCATCAAGTGGACCTTCCTCTGTGTCTTTAGAGTTTATTAAAATCAAAAGAATAATTTTGACCAACCTTCTGAATATGATAACTTTCAAGGAGATACATTTTTGAAAATATAACTTGAAATGATAACACAGTTTTCGAAAAAATATTTTGAAATGTTGATAATTTTTCAAACACATAGTAGTATACGAAGATTTTGAATCAATTTTTGAAAACCTTATCGAGATGATAGTAAGATTTAGAGCATAAGGTTTTTGAGAAAATATAAATTTTTCGAAAAGTATTAAAAGAAACTCCCCCTGTATCCGACACAATCTGACTTTTATCTAAGTTCCTGAAGGGGTTTCAGTGTTGAGCAGGTTTGACTATGTTGACAATGTTTGACTAAATCAAACAGGCCCTAGATTATATTTAAACCGAGTCTATTGAGATATTTAACATGAAATTTTATTTAAAAGGATGGTGAATTATGCTTTTAGGTCCTAGATGTCTCACCCAGTTCTACGTGATCAAGCATGTTAACCTTATGGGTTTTGTGAGATAAATATTTTAATTAGTTAACTTAAATTTGAAAATAATTAGTTTTGAATTTATTTTGAAAAAGAATATTTGAATCTAAGATTAACTGAAAATTTATGTTAGATTCGAATTTGACAAAGAGTAAATTGAATTTGAATTTCAAAAATTGGCTTCCAGGTCTTGGCGAGGCACTAGGCCTTCTTTGGCCGTAGCCTTATTGGATCATCAACCCTTTCCTAGACAAAGCCTTTTAGTGAAATTTCATCTTCAAAAATTACTTTTTGATAAATTCTGGTCTAACTAGTTTGGGTCTTGGATCGGTAGCTTCGGCTAGTTCCGCCAAGATGGCTTCCCTAACGTACTATCATCTCACCGCCACCCAATACTATGTTGTTCAAATTTCAGTTAAACTGTTTTATCCTTAAACTAATCAATCCTAATTAAAAAAAATAAAAATGAAATAAAAAGAAACATACAATTAAAGCAAAAAAAATTATCTAAGTTACATCATAATCGTAATAATATTCTGGATTATCAAAAACAGCAATATTATGAATTTCTAACACATTAGCCTTATAAGATTCAATCATGTTATTCATGGTAAATAATGGATTTTCAAATACTGTAAATTTACCTTTTGATTCCCGGTTGGGAATCTCCCCCTTGATTCTAGCCATCTTTCTTTTGCTTGATTGTTTCTTTGGTATTTTGTAGCGATCGCGAGCCAACCAGACCAGTTTCCAAGGATCCCTTCCTTCGTTATCAGATTCTGAGTCTGAGTCGGACTCAGGTACAGGTTGAATCTTCTTCTTTGGTGGTTCTCTTGGGGTTTTCCCTGCAATAAAAACTATACCTTCCTCGACCATTGCAGTATCAACTTGATTATTTAACCTTAATTTAAAAGAAGATTTGAAATTGGTTACCATTTTTGTCTTAGTCAACTCGTCGTCTGATTCTGGTTCGTTTTCGTCGTCGGGTGTCAAGTTCGTCTCAGCTACTTGTTCTTGAGCTTCTAAGATCTCAACATCGGAGCTCTCTTCGTGTAGACTGATTAGCTTTTCCCACATTTCTTTGGCACAGTTGAAGGATCCGACCCGCTTCAGTTCTTCTTTGGTCAGGCCACATTGTAAGATTACTGTTGCCCTGACATCAGTCTCGATCTTCCTCAAAGTTGGTTCATCCAATTTGTCCCAAGCGAGTGCTATCCCATCTTCTGTGGGGAATTTAAACCCCGTTTGGATTATCAACCAAAGATCCAGATTGGCCTTCAGGTGAGATTCCATTAGACTTCTCCAGGAGTTGAAATTTTCGCCAGAGAAGAGTGGTGGACGGGCACTGTTCCATTCTTGGTTGGTCATTTAAAATGATCTCTTGCACACAAAAGAAACAGCAGAGATGTACCAAGACTTGGTCTTGGATTAGTAGTGCGGGAGAAAGAAAAAAAATAGCCCAAAAAAAATATTGTACGACTTTTAAGGCAGAATAATAATAAAATAATAAAAATAATTTATGATAAATTTTTGAAAATATTGATTTTGTCAATTCTGATTAATAATGACAAAGTAAGAATTTATATTTTAAATCCACCTACAGATATTTTTTATTTTAAAATAGAAGGGCAGAAAAGATCGAGTGGTGTTAATTAAAAAAAATAAATAAAATAAAAAAAATTCGTAAATCCGAAAAAAACTCCCAAATTGGTGGTTGCACCAAATTTGAGCTTCCCCGCTCTGATACCACTTGTTGGATCGATAGAACCGATAAAGGGGGTGAATATCGGTATTCTTTCTTTCGGAAAATTAAGAGCAAGTGCACAGCGGAAAATAAAAAATTACACAGAGACGCAGTGTTTTTACTTGGTTCGGAGCCTGTGTCGACTCCTACTCCAAGGCCCACGGTCGTTGACCGTTTACTTTGGGCAATTCTATATTAGGCGCAAAATAGTTTACAAAGGATTACAAATTAAGTACAGTAAACTTTTAAATAGCTCTTTTACCGACGTCCGGAGTAGATCGACTTTTTCGGAGCAGCAGGACGTCGTCGGCTCGAGTTGGAAGGATTCCGGAGCAAGGCGCGAGAGCAGAAGAGCTTTGAGGTGTTGAGAGAATTGATTCCTTGAAGCCTTGGTCGAGGGCCCTTTATATAGGGCCTGGGGGCGCCCGGGACGTCGGGGGCGCCCCCCACGTGGCCTTTGATCCGCCAAAGTCTCGGACACGTCTGATCCTCTGGATCCGCTTTGACCGGGGCGCCCGGAGCGCTCGGGGCGCCCGGATTGACCGGGTCAAATGTTATCTTCTTGGCTTCGATGGCTTCTGGTTTGAGGGTTGCGCATGGGGCGCCCGCAGCGCAGGGGGCGCCCGGGAGCAACGGGGGCGCCCGCAGGTTGTACTGTCGAAGCGCGCTTCTTGTTTGTGTGTTTTGTGTTCACCTTGGGGGCGCCCGGGACACTCCGGGCGCCCTGGTCAGCCGTTGCCTCACTCCTTTAAGGCTCTCTGAGCTGCAGACACTCGTTCCTTCGGTCCTGCATCCAGGGTTAGTCCAAAAACACAACAAGACATTAATTGGTTAGTTTATACAGCCTTAGCTGTCTTGGTTCTGACTTTGGTCTCCAAAATGGAGCCCTAGGTCGAACCGACGCCTACTGTTCCCTCGACGGGGAACGCGTCCTCACCTACTCCTCTCGGGAGAATTTACCTGATGCCAACCGTTCCTTTGGTTGGACTTTTGCCTGACGGTCCTTTGCCAGGTCTTGGATGCTGGCAGTCCTTCGCCAGTTGCCTAGCAGTCCTTCGCTAGGGCTTTGATACTGGCAGTCCTTCGCCAGTTGCCTAGCAGTCCGTCGCTAGGGCTTGGATACTGGCAGTCCTTCGCCAGTTGCCTAGCAGTCCTTCGCTAGGGCTTGGATACTGGCAGTCCTTTGCCAGTGCCTAGCAGTCCTTCGCTAGGGCTTGGATATTGGCAGTCCTTCGCCAGTGCCTAGCAGTCCTTCGCTAGGGCTTTGTATCCTGGCATTCCTTCGCCAGGTGCCTAGCAGTCCTTCGCTAGGACTTTGTATCCTGCACACTCAGTGAATATTGTTAGATCACAAACAAACTTAACTTTGAATCCTTTGTCAATATCAAAACAAGGTTCGATATGGTGCTTCCTGCACCAACAATGACTTCGCTTATTGGAAAGGTAGGATGCAATATTACCTTATGAACGATATTGAGAATTGGATTAGTGTTGCAGATGGTTTCGAGGCACCCGTCGATGAAAGAGGAGAAACGACACCGATGAGATTCTGGTCAAAGGAGGTAATGAAGAGGGCGCAGTCCAATGCCAAGGCCACCACCACACTGCAGTGCGGGCTCTCAAAGGAGCAACTGAACAAGGTGGGGCAGTTCAAGAGCACCAAGGAACTGTGGGACAAGTTGGTGGAATTGAACAAGGGGTCAAACGAGTCCAGAAGAGCCAAGAAGGACTTACTCGTGGCCCAACTCCAATCCCTATCCATGAAGTGCAACGAGACTGTCAGCCAGCTACATGGAAGGGTGAAGGAAGTAATCAACGAGCTCCATGTGATTGGAGAAAAGATCGAGAACCGGGATATCATCAGGTATGTTTTACAAGCCTTCCCAAGAACCACCTTGTAGGCATCTATGGTTGCTGCATACAAGGTATCAAGGGATTTGTCCATTTTTAAATTAGACGACTTATTCTGTGAATTTGAACTACACGAGCAAGCTAACGTCTCGGCCAAAGAGAAGGGTATTGCTTTTATTGCAGAAAAGGAGAAGAAGAAGAGGAAGGAGAAGAAGAAGGTGATATACTCCTCATCAAATTCAGAGGAATCCAGCGCCTCCATGGACAGCGACCAAGATGCATTCATGGTAAGAAAGATGTGTAAGGCTTTCAGAAATTTTTCTAACAAATCATATGCTAGGAAAGGGTCCAAAGGCAAGGGTAAGGCCAAGGACATTATATGCTACAACTGCCACCATGAGGGACACATGAAGAACGAGTGCCCTTAATTAAAGAGAAGAGATGACAAGAAGGAGGAGAAGAAGAAAGGTGAAAAGAAGAAGTCAAAGGGAAAGGAGAAGGGCGCCACTAACCTCAAGGCAACCTGGGATGATCCCTCATCCTCAGAGGAAGAAGAAGAGCAAGTTTCCCATTTTGCTCTCATGGCGCAAGACCACTCATATTCATCAGATGATGAAAGAAGCTCAAGCAGTGATGAGAGCGACTCCTCTTCATCATCCGAGTCAGAAGCTTCGGTAAGTGAGGTATACCACTTACCCTCCTCTACTTTAGATCTAAAAGAAGAAATTGTCATGCTTAGAGTAGAATCTACCAAACTTGAAGAATTGCATGCTAGTTCTATTACATCACATGCTTCATATCTTGAAACTGAAAATAGGGAACTAAGGAAAAAGGTAGATGACCTCACAAAGGCCCTTAGGAAATTTCAAGTATGATCTAGCAACCTAGATATGATAATCAATAGTCAAAGGGTCATTTATAACAAGGCCGGTTTGGGATATAGTCCAAAGACAAAGGAAGTGGCCTTTGTATCACTTACGGGTAGGATTGGTGCATCTAGGAAACTAGGGGCTAAGGGAAACACCAAAAGGGCATGGGTACCTAGAAGATTTCTAAATGATGCTTATGGATCAAAGATTTGGGTACCAAAAGAGTATATTTTTCATGTTGTATAGGTAAAGGTGAAGGAGGCCTCAACTATGTGGATAGTAGATAGTGGATGCTCAAGACACATGACCGGAGATGTGAGCAAGTTCACTACTATTAGCTACTTAAGAGAAGGGGCGGTCTCCTTTGGAAATAGTGGAAAATTGAGAATCATTGGTAGGGGCACCATTGAGGTATCTCCCACAATTTATATACATAAGGTACTCCTAATTAAAGATATGAAGTTCAATTTACTCAGTGTGAGTCAGTTATGTGATGCGGGCTTTAGAGTTGAATTTCATGCTAGGACATGCATAATTAAACATAATGAATCGAATAATGTTATATTAGAAGGGTTTAGAGAGGCAAATTTATATTATCTTGACCTTGCTTATGCTACTAACAATGCTACTAAGTGTCTCATGTATAAAGAAGAAGAAGGGTGGTTGTGGCACCGGAGGCTTGGACATGTCAACATGAGAAGCATTGCAAGAGTGACCAAGGAAGAGTTGGTGAAGGGGCTACCAATGATCAAGTATGAGAAGACCAAATTGTGTGATGCATACCAAGAGGGTAAGAAATCAAAATCATCACACAAAGGTAAAACCCTAACCACTACTACTTTACCATTAGAGCTTTTGCATATAGATCTATTTGATTGCCATAGTACTCCCTCACTTGTAGGGAGTAAATATTGTCTAGTGATAGTAGATGATTTTTCTAGGTTTACATGGGTTTATTTTTTAAAACATAAGGACGATACCCTAGAAAGTTTTATAGGATTTAGCAAAAGGGTAGAAAATGAAAAACACCTCAAAATAAACCGAATTAGGAGTGACCACGGTGGGGAGTTCCAAAATACAAGTTTCACACAATTTTGTGTCAAAAATGGATACAAGCATGAATTTTCATGCCCAAGGACTCCTCAACAAAATGGGGTAGTTGAGAGGAGAAACCGAGCCCTACAAGAAGCTGCTAGGACTATGCTTAATGCATATTCTCTCCCTAGCTACTTTTGGGCCGAAGCGGTTAACACCGCGTGTTATATTCAAAATCGGGTCTTGGTACATAGGTTCCTAGGAAAAACACCCTTTGAATTATGGAATGGAAGAGTACCACAAGTCCATTACTTTAGGGTCTTTGGATGTAAAGTGTATATCTTAAATACCAAAGATGACCTAAGGAAGTTTGAGTCAAAAGCCGATGAGGGAATTCTAGTTGGGTAGTCATCCACTAGTAGGGGCTATAGAGTTTACAACAAGAGGACAAAAGTGATTGAGGAATCCTCAAATGTTAAGTTTGATGAAACAACAAGTACCTACTCTAGAAAATCCTCAATTGATAAGGATATGGAAGAAGTCCAACCCCTTGCCCAAAGAATCCAAGACCTACATTTGGAGGGCAATGATCAAGGGGGAGCTAGAAGTACCCTAGAGGATAAGGAAGAATGAGTAAATGAACCCACAACCTCTAGGCCCTTCAGACATCACCACGATCACCCTATTGACCAAATAGTGGGTGATGTAACTCAAGGAGTAAGGACTAGGTCTTATTTTAGGGATCAAACTAGTCAAATAGCTCTAATCTCTCAATTAGAACCCAAGTCGATTGATGAAGCATTAGGAGATATTGATTGGGTTTTAGCCATGCAAGAAGAGCTAAATCAGTTTGAGAGAAGTGAGGTTTGGGAGTTGGTTCCTAGGCCCAATGATTGCACCATTTTAACCACAAGATGAGTCTTTAGGAATAAACTAGATGACCAAGGTAAAATCACTAGGAACAAGGCTAGATTGGTAGCTAGGGGGTTTAACCAAGTTGAGGGATTAGACTATGATGAGACTTATGCCCCCATAGCTAGATTAGAATCTATTAGAATTCTACTAGCCTATGCCGCTCACATGGGCTTCACACTTCACCAAATGGATGTGAAGTCGGCATTCCTTAATGGGATTATTAAGGAAGAGGTTTATGTAGAATAACCCCCCCGGGGTTTGAGGACCCTAATTATCCAAGACACGTTTATAAATTAAGAAAAGCCTTATATGGATTGAAACAAGCTCCCCGGGCTTGGTATGAAAGACTTTCTTCATTTCTAGTGTCTAAGGGGTTTAGGAGAGGAACAATTGACCCTACTTTGTTCCTAAAATCTAAGGGCAAGGGCATATTTGTTGCCCAAGTCTATGTAGACGATATCATTTTTGGGTCAACAAATAATGACTTCTTACAAGAATTCATCAAGTGTATGGAAGATGAATTTGAGATGAGTCTTGTAGGAGAGCTAACCTTCTTTTTAGGCCTTCATGTTAAGCAAACTAATGAAGGTACACATGTTTTTCAAACCAAATATGCTAAGGAGATGTTAAAGAAATTTGGTTTAGAAAATGCTAAGGTAGCATCTACACCCATAGGAACCAATGTGAAAATAGATAGTGACCTTGAAGGGAAAATGGTAGACTCTAAACAATATAGGAGTATGATTGGTAGCTTACTTTACCTAACCGCTAGTAGACCTGATATACTCTTTGCGGTAGGTATGTGTGCAAGGTACCAATCTTGTGCAAAAGAGTCCCATTTGGTTGTAGTCAAGGGATCTTAAGGTATGTCAAAGGTACCCTCAATGTCAGACTTTGGTATCCTAGAACCCCTAGTGTTGATCTAATTAGATACACCGACTCGGACTATGCGGGTTGTAAGCTAGATAGGAAGAGTACTAGTGGAGGGTGTCAATTCCTTGGGTCTTCCTTAGTTAGTTGGAGTAGTAGGAAACAACCATGCGTTGCCCTATCAACAACGGAGGCGGAATATGTGGCAATGTGTGGGTGTATTTCCCAACTCCTTTGGATCATACACACCTTAGAGGATTATGAGTTACATTATACCAAGGTCAAAGTCTTGTGTGATAATGTAAGTACAATCAACCTAACCAAAAATCTGGTTCACCACTCTAGGACAAAACATATTGAAGTGAAACATCACTTCATTAGAGACCATGTTGCAAGGGGAGACATAGAATTACACTATGTTGAGTTAAAGTCGAACTTAGCTGACATCTTTACCAAGCCTCTTCCCGAATCAGAGTTTACATCCTTAAGAAGAGACCTTGGAATGTGTTTTGTAGAAGTATAGGATGAACTTTGAGCTATTAGCTTTGAAAAAGGGTGTTTGATCCATTAGGGTGATACATTTGGCTCACTTGTGCTTGTGGCACATTGTTGAACCATTAGAAGTATCAAAATATGAAAATTAGACCAACTATGAGGAAGACAAGTGTTTAATCAATGGACACTTTGCCCAAAGATCATAGTTGGACATTTTAAACTTTTGAAAACCATTTTATGCTTTATAAAATTTGTCATGCTTTTGAAAGTTATATGATTGCAAAATTAGATTGTAAGTTTGGTACAAACCTTAGTGGTTTTCAAAGATTTTGAATTTTTATCAAAAGTCATGCATGTTTGAAATTTTATATAGACTAATATTTTTCCTTGATAGAGTATATCATTTCAAACATGTATGCAAAATTTTATAATTTTTGGAATTTTTTGGATTTTTCTGAAAGTTTCTAAAATTTGGCAGAAAAGCTAAAAATTCAGACTGATAGTGTATCAGTCGACTGCCCCATGGGCAGTCGACTGGCACGCTTGTTTTCAGATTCTAAAGCCTTATTTCAGAAATCCAACTTTCTTTCATTTGATGCCATAGGGTCGGGTTGCTTGGGGCAATCATTTTGATGGTGTCAAAGGGGGAGAATGAGTGGTTTAAGTTAGAATTTTGACTTGAAATGGATGGTTTAAGGTATTTTGTCTAACTTAGACCTTGGATGATTAAAAATGGGGAGAAGACATGGATTAAGGGGAAGGTTACCTCTTAGGTTTGAATATGTCTTACATTTTTAATGATGTTTGGTGTTAAGTGAAAACTTAACTTGGACTATGATTAGAATTGAAAATGGGAGAAGACATGGATTAAGGGGAGGTTACCTCTTAGGATTGATATGTCTTATGCTTTTTCAATTGCTATCTTTTGCTATTGCTATTGTTGGCTGTTATTTATCTCTAAACTTAAACATATTGCCACACATCAAAAAGGGGGATATTGTTAAGGCAATCGACCCTTAAATGATTGGAAGATCATGGTTTTGATGTGTGTGTGTGAATATGTTTAAGGTTAGAGTGTGATGTTGTATTTGATGTGTGTGATTGAGTTTGCAGGACTTGGAGAATCACACATGGTGGACATATCCGAGGGACGAGAGCCGAGGGAGGAGAGCTCCAAGGGCAAGCCGGGAAGTGGACTTCAAGGGTACACGTGAAGGGTGGCATGGAGGCAAGCCAAGGGAAGGCTTGCGTGCGCATCCGAGGGACGATAGCTAGAGGAAGAGGACTTCAAGAGTCGAGCCAAGGGAGCAGACCTGAAGACATACGTGAAGGAGAAGGTTCGGAGTGGCTGAGACTAAGCTGAGCGGAAGGGCAGTCTGTTGGTGCAGGAAGCACCATATCGAACCTTGTTTTGATAGTGGCAAAGGATTCAAAGTTAAGTTTATTTGTGATCTAATAAAGTTACTTGAGTGTGCAGAAAGAAGTCCTAGCAAAGGGCTGCTAGGCACCTGACGAAGGACTGCCAGGAAACAAAGTCCTAGCGAAGGGCTGCTAGGCACCTGGTGAAGGACTGCCAGGAAACAAAGTCCTAGCGAAGGGCTGCTAGGCACCTGGAGAAGGAATGCCAGGATACAAAGCCATAGCGAAGGACTGCTAGGCACCTGGCGAAGGACTGCCATGATACAAAGCCCTAGCGAAGGAATGCTAGGCACCTGGCGAAGGAATGCCAGGATACAAAGCCCTAGCGAAGGACTGCTAGGCACAAGGCGAAGGATTGCTTGGAACCGAACACCTGGCGAAGGACTGCTGGGCAAAAGTCCAACCGGAGGAGCCGGTTGGCATCAGGTAAAATCTCCTGAGAGGAGTAGGTGAGGACGCATTCCCCGTCGAGGGAACAGTAGGCGTCGGTTCGACCTAGGGCTCCATTTTGGAGACCCAAAGTCAGAACCAAGACAGCTAAGGCTGTATAAACCTAATACTTGATTGCTTTGTGTTGTTTTGGACTAACCCTGGATGTAGGACCGAAGGAATGAGTGTCTGCAGCTCAGAACGCCTCAAAGGAGAGAGACAACAGCTGAGTAGGGCGCCCCCAGTGTCCCGGGCGCCCCCAAGGTCAAGGCAAAACAAGTTGAGCAAGAGTACGCTTCGAAGCTTACTGGGCTGGGCGCCCCCGTGCTCCCGGGCGCCCCCAGTACCCAGGGCACCCCGGGCTCAAGCCAACGAAGAGGATAAACTTCACTCAGCCGAGAAGCCCGCTGAAAGGGTCAACCAGGGCGCCCCCAGCGTCAACCCTCAGCCCTATTCGAGTGGGATAAGAGCTGACCGAGACTTGCTCGGATCGGGTGACACGTGGGGGGGGGGGGGGGGGGGCTCCCCCAACGTTCAGGGCGCCCCGAGAGGCTATAAAAAGCCCCTCGACCCTAAGGCTTCGGACATCAACTTCTTCCAACGCAAACACGCTCTTCTACTTAAGCGCTTCGCTCTTCTACTCAAGCGCTTCGCTCCAGAAACCTCTCAACTCGAGATACAAGCGCCGACGACGTCCCTCTGCTCCGAGATACATTCCACACCAGACGTCGGTAACGAAGAGTTGTCTTTTCTTTGTTTACTATACTGCAGTTGTAATATCTATTTGTAAACCGTTTTGCGCACATATAGAATTGCCCGCAGTAAACGGTCAACGACCATTACCCTTGGAGTAGGAGCCGACCGCGACTCCGAATCAAGTAAAATCTTGGTGTTTGTGTGTTGTTTTGTTTTAATTTTTCCGCTGCATTTTCTCTTTTTCAATCCGAAACGACTTACGATATTCACCCCCCCCTCTATCGTTATCTCTCGATCCAACAAGTGGTATCAGAGCGGGGAAGCTCAAATTTGGTGCAACCACCAATTTGGGTTTTTTTTTCAGATTTTTCGATTTTTATTTCAAATAATATCTGTAGCCGACCGTTGGCCTTTTTCAATTTTGAATTCCTATTTTTTCACCATTCATTAGAATTGATAAAACAATCAATTTTTGAAAATTTGTCATAAATTTTTTTTATTATTTTAATATTTTTCTCGAAATTCGTGTTACCTTAATTCAAGCAAAATTTTCAACGTTGAATTCTTATTTCTTTTCAGAATTGACAAAATTAACATTTTCAAAAAATTTGTCATAGATTGTTTTTATTATTTTTATTATTATTCGGCCTTGAAATTCGTGCAACATTTATTTTGGGTTATTTTTTTCTCTTCTCCCACACTACTAATCCAAGACCAAGTCTTGGTACATTTCTGTTGTTTCTCTTATGTACGAGGTTTAAACTAAATGACCAACCAAGAATGGAACAGTGCCCGCCCACCGCTCTTCTCTGGCGAAGATTTCAATTCCTGGAGAAGTCTAATGGAATCTCACCTGAAGGCCAATCTAGATTTATGGGTGATAATCCAAACAGGGTTCACGTTCCCTACAGAAGATGGAATGTCGATCGCCTGGGATAAATTGGACGAACCAACTCTAAGGAAGATTGAGACAGATGCAAGGGCTACTGCAATCCTACAATGTGGCCTAACCAATGATGAATTGAAGCGGGTCGAATCCTTCAACTGTGCCAAGGAGATGTGGGAAAAGCTAATCAATCTACACGAAGAGAGCTCCGATATTGAGATCCTAGAAGATCTTGCATTTTCGGCTCAAGCACAAGTAGATGAGACAGACTCGGCCCCCGACGTTAAAATCGAACCAGAATCAGACGACGAGTTTTCTGGGACAAAATCGGTAACTAATTTTGAATCAATTTCTGAATTAAAGTTAAATAATCAAGCTGATACTGCAATAGTCGAGGAAGGTATAATTTTCATTGCAGGGAAAACTCCAAGAGAATTGCAAAAGAGGCCTCAACCAGTACCTGAGTCTAACTCAGACCCAGAATTTGACGACGAAGAAGGAGATCCTCGAAAACTGGTCTGGTTGGCTCGCGACCACTACAAAATACTGAAGAAACAATCAAGCACAAGAAAGATGGCTAAAATCAAGGGGGAGACCTCCAAAAAGAAATCTAAAGGTAAATTTACAGTATTTGAAAATCCATTATTTACCTTGAATAATATGATTGAACCTTATAAATTAGTTAAAACAAACACTAGTAAATTGGAACAAGAAGATGAAATATTGAAACATAAGGTCAAAATACTAGAAAGTCTAATTCACAATCTTGCTAATTCTAAAAAACCAGAATATCATTTCAATTATGATATAACTTAGATCATTTTTGTCTTGTTTGCTTTAATTGAGTGTTGTTTTTTTTTAATTAGGATTGATTAGTTTAAGGACTAAAACGATTAACTGAAATTTGAACAACATAGTATTGGGTGGAGGTGAGATGATAGTACGTTAGGGAAACCTTTTCTAATAAGGTCAAGTATACACTACTTGGTCTCTTTAGACTGGTGAAACTAGCCGAAGCTACCGATCCAAGACCCAAACTAATTAGACCAGAATTCACCAAAAAGTAATTTTGAAGATGAAATTTCACTAAAAGGCTTTGTCTAGGAAAAGGTTGATGATCCAATAAGGCTATGGCCAAAGAAGGCCTTGTGCCTCGCCAAGACCTGAAAGCCAATTTTTGAAATTCAAATTCAATTTACTCTTTGTTAAATTCGAATCTAACATAAATTTTCAGTCAATTTTATATTCAAATATCTCTTTTCAAAATAAATTTAAATTAGGTTTAAAAATTAATTTAACCTTTTAAAATTAACCATGTTTTTTTCCCAAACTTAAAATTTTCATTTTTGTTAACGCATCTCACAAAACAGATAAGGATACCTTGTTTTGTCACTTAGAAATGGGTGAGATGCTTAGGACCTAAAAGTTGAGTCCAACCCAAGCAACTAAATCAAAATCAAATCTTAATTAAATCAATTAAATTCAATTAAATCTTAATTAAATCAATTAAATTCAATTAAATCTTAATTAAATTAATTAAATTCAATTAAATCTTAATGAAATCAATTCAATTAAATCTTAATTAAATCAATTAAATCTTAAATTTAATTCAATCAAATTCAAAACAATTCAATTAAATCAAATTCAAATCAATTAAATTAAATCAAATTTAACTTTTTAACTAAGAGTTAATGTTTCAAATCATCGTAATTAAAATCAAGTTTTTTCACTAACCTGAAATTTATTTCTTAACATTTATTTCTTTCCTTTACCATTATACAAACATTTCTTTCAAACAATCAATTTATTCTTGAAAAATAAGTATGGCAACTAAGTCACCTTGGGGATTACTTAGGATTTTTTTTTGCAGTCCGGGCTTAGATATTTATATTTTTTTAACAAAAAAAACTTCTTTTTTTTGGAAATAATTTCCCCTTTTCAGTTCTCTATATTCACTTTTTCAAATAGGAAAATGAAATTATGTTTCAAATCATTAAAACAAAATACTTTTTAATAACCTTAGTTTTCTTCTCTTTTTGTTTGAATCAAACCCTAAGACTCAGAGGAAGATTAACTTGTGGTCAACAAGCCTCCTAGGACTGTGTCAGGTTTAGGGGGAGTTCAAATTAAAAGAAGAAGTTTAAAAATACTATGTTTTCAAACTATCACTCATGTTTTTCGAAAACTATGCTATCATATGTCCTTCAAATAATCATTTTTTTGAAATATTAATACTTCAAAATTCATTTTAAGAATTGTGCTTTATTCCCTTTTTGATTTTGACAAACCCTAAAGACACAGAGGAAGGTCCACTTCATGACCTACAAGGATACCTAGGATGTGTCAAATTTATGGGGAGTCTAAATCAAAAAGAAATTATTTCTAACAAGCATTTTCTTTGGCAATTATCTTTGAAATTATTAGATAATTCTTATAATTTAAATCAAACCTTAAAACTCAGAGGAAGATCGCTTGTAGTCAACAAGCTTCCTAGGACTGGGTCAAGTTTAGGGGGAGATCAAATTAAAAGAATTATTGAATATTTTCAAAATTAGATGTTTTCATGCACTGCACGTTTAAAATCTTTTTGAGAACTTAAATAATTTTTCTTTCAAAATATCATTATTTTATTTTTCAAAATTCTTATGGCTTATGAAATTATTTTTGAAATAATATTTAATTGGGTTGGAGAAATTTCCAGGACACTTAGAAAAATATCCTTGTAGACAACAAGGTTTCCTAGGATTGTGTCAGACTGAAAAAGAAACTTAGTCAAGTAAAATATTATATTTTCAAAATGCATAATACTTTTTAAAAATTATTTATATTTTTCAAAGTCTAATAGTTTTCAAAAATAGTACTTAGACTTTCCAAAAAGGCTCAAATCTATTTTTTTTCAAAAGTACTTGCATATTTTTCGAAAATGCATATGTTTTCAAAAGTACTTATATTTTTCAAAATATAATGTTTTCAAAAAGTACTAATACTTTTCTAAGACAATATATTCTAAGTATGTGAATTTTTTAAGATTTGCCTATAAATACAAAATCTTTTTTCAAAATTGCACAATACCTTTCAAAGTGGAGCTTTGTTGGTGCAATTTAAGCTTTTTGCTAGGCTTTCAAGAGTTATACTAAATATTTTTATGTTTTTCAAAACTCATAGGCTCTGATACATAATTTTTTTTTCTTAAGACTTCTTTCAAAATATATTTCTTTATTAATAAACAGCTAAGGAGAGAAAAAGCTCAAATTGTTCAAAATCAAAATGTTTTTCAAAAGTTTTCTCTTATTCAAAAAGCAAAGTTGAATTTCTAAGTGTGCTTTCAAAAATTTCTAAGAGCATCCTTTTGCAAATATTTCTAAGTAGATTTTTCCTTAGTAAACAAAGTTTGTCTGAGCAAAATCTTTGGAAATTTTTGGGCAAATACTTCTAAGTAAAGTTTTCTTAGTAAACAAATCTTTGTTTTGGCAAAAACTTGTCCATTTAAAGATTTTTTTGTTTTAAATACACAAAATATGGTTCAAGGAAATTTTTCTACGTGGGCAAAAGTTGAAATTTTTTAAAAAGAAAGTTGTTTTCAAAATGTTGGCTAAGTAAGCTACTGTTAAGTTTTTTTCTTAACAACTATGTTTTTGGGAAATTGTTAAATCCATGACTTGAATTTATTTTAGTAAAACTCCCTATTAGAAACCTTGTTCGCCCATGTATGTTTTTGATATATGTCAAAGGGGGAGGAAAGGTCAAAGTTAAAGTTTTAAGTGTTTTATAACACAAGAATTCAGGATTTTAGGGGGAGTATGAGAAATAAAGAATTTTTTTTTCAACTCTATTTATTATGTTCATAAACAGTTATACTTCACTGTTTACCTTATGTTCTTAACTGTTATAAGTTTTTAACTTAACTTTGAATTGTGTTGACATAAATCAAAAAGGGAGAGATTGTTGGTGCAGGAAGCACCATATCGAACCTTGTTTTGATAGTGGCAAAGGATTCAAAGTTAAGTTTATTTGTAATATAATAAAGTTACTTAAGTATGCAGAAAGAAGTCCTAGCGAAAGGCTGCTAGGCACCTAGCGAATGACTGCCAGGAAATAAAGTCCTAGCGAAGGGCTGCTAGGCACCTGGCGAAGGACTGCCAGGAAACAAAGTCCTAGCGAAGGGCTGCTAGGCACCTGGCGAAGGAATGCCAGGATACAAAGCCCTAGCGAAGGACTGCTAGGCACCTGGCGAAGGACTGCCGGGATACAAAGCCCTAGCGAAGGAATGCTAGGCACCTGGTGAAGGAATGCCAGGATACAAAGCCCTAGCGAAGGACTGCTAGGTACCAGGCGAAGGATTGCTTGGAACCGAACACCTGGCGAAGGACTACTGGGCAAAAGTCCAACCGGAGGAGCCGGTTGGCATCAGGTAAATTCTCCTGAGAGGAGTAGGTGAGGACGCGCTCCCCGTCGAGGGAACAGTAGGCGTCGGTTCGACCTAGGGCTCCATTTTGGAGACCCAAAGTCAGAACCAAGACAGCTAAGGCTGTATAAACCTAATACTTGATTGCTTTGTGTTGTTTTGGACTAACCCTGGATGCAGGACCGAAGGAATGAGTGTCTGCAGCTCAGAACGCCTCAAAGGAGAGAGACAACAGCTGAGTAGGGCACCCCCAGTGTCCCGGGCGCCCCCAAGGTCAAGGCAAAACAAGTTGAGCAAGAGTACGCTTCGGAAGCTTACTGGGCGGGGCACCCCCGTGCTCCCGGGCACCCCCAGTACCCAGGGCGCCCCGGGCTCAAGCCAACGAAGAGGATAAACTTCATCTAGCCAAGAAGCCCACTGAAAGGGTCAACCAGGGCGCCCCTAGCGTCCCGGGCGCCCCCACAGTCAACCCTCAGCCCTATTCGAGTGGGATAAGAGCTGACCGAGACTTGCTCGGGTCGGGTGACACGTGGGCGGTGCACCCCCAACGTTCAGGGCACCCCGAGAGGCTATAAAAAGCCCCTCGACCCCAAGGCTTCAGACATCAACTTCTTCCAACACAAACACGCTCTTCTACTCAAGCGCTTCGCTCCAGAAACCTCTCAACTCGAGATACAAGCGCCGACGACGTCCCTCTGCTCCGAGATACATTCTACACCGGACGTCGGTAACGAAGAGCTATCTTTTCTTTGTCTACTATACTGCAGTTGTAATATCTATTTGTAAACCGTTTTGCGCACATATAGAATTGCCCGCAGTAAACGGTCAACGACCGTGGGCCTTGGAGTAGGAGCCGACCGCGACTCCGAACCAAGTAAAATCTTGGTGTTTGTGTGTTGTGTTGTTTTAATTTTTTCGCTGCATTTTCTCTTTTTCAATCCGAAACGACTTACGATATTCACCCCCTCCTCTATCGTTATCTCTCGATCCAACACAGTCGACTGCCCCAGGGGCAGTCGACTGCCAAAACTCACAAAGAGTTTTCGGCCTCAAACCAGTCGACTGCCCCAGGGGCAGTCGACTGGTATACCTCGAAAACTAGCCGTTGGCTAGCAATTAATGCTAGACCAGTCGACTGTCCTTGGGGTAGTCAACTGGTGCGGGGATGGATAGACTGCGAGTTTGTCCTGTTCTCCTATAAAAGGAGGACCTTTTTGCACGTGAGCGGTACGGTTCCGTACAGTAACAAAGTGTTGCTCGACTGAAAAGTGTTCCTTGCTTCCTCTCACTCATTCTACTTCATTCTGTAAAGAGGAAGATCACCACTGTAAAGGTTTCTCCACCTGAAGGAGGTTTTTCATAGTGAAAGTGATGCTCGTGTGTGGATCCTTGGATTAGTCACCCATCTGGGTGGATACCAAGTAAAGTATTGTTGTTAGCATTGTTATTGTGTTTCCTTTGCATATTATTGTTCCGCTGCGCTAACGACATTGTAGAGATTGAAATCGAAAAGTGCTATTCACCCCCCCCTCTAGCACGCCAAGACGATCCATCAAGTTTACCTTTTGCCAACCGGCTCCTCCGGTTGGACTTTTGCCCAATCCCTCTGACCAGGTATTCGTGCCCAACCCTCGGCCAGGTCTTAGTGCCCAATTCCTCGAATCAGGTCTTTGGTGCCCAGCCCTCGGCCAGGTCTTAGTGCCCAATTCCTCGAACCAGGTCTTCGGTGCCCATCCCTTGGCCAGGACTTAGTGCCCAATTCCTCGAACCAGGTCTTCGGTGCCCATCCCTCGGTCAGGACTTAGTGCCCAGTCCACGACCAGGACTTATTGCCCAACCTTATGTCAGGACTTAGTACTCAGCCCATGGCCAGGACTTAGTGCCTAGTGTTTCTAGGACTTTTCCTGCACACTTGAGTAACATCGTTAGAGCACAAATAGTACTTAACTTTGAATCCTTTACCAATATCAAAACAAGGTTCGATATGGTGCTTCCTGCACCAACAATCTCCCCCTTTTTGATTTATGGCAACACAATTCAAAGTTAAGTAAAAACTTTTAACAGTTAAGAAAATAAGGTAAAAATCAATGAAGTATAGCAGTTATGAACAGAATAGATTTGAGAAAAAATCCTTTATTTCTCATACTCCCCCTAAAACCCTAAATACTTGTGTTATAAAATACTTAACTTTGACCTTTCCTCCCCCTTTGACATATATCAAAAACATACATGGGCGAACAAGATTTCTAATAGAGAGTTTTGGGTTTTACCAAAATAAATTTATGTTTTTGTAAAACTTTTAAGTGTTTCATGTTTTTGACAAAGTATTTTTAGATAGAGTAAAAGCATTTGCATCAACAAAAACTTTTTACACTTAGACAATTTTCCATTTTAAAAAGCAAGCCTAAAAAAATTTTACTTATAAGGTTTTGCAAAAAGAATTTTACTTAGGCAAAATTTTGAAGCCAAATTTCCAAAAAAAAAATCAACTTTGAGAATTGGGAAAAAAATTGTTTTAGAAGAATTTGCTTGGAAATACTTTGTGTATTTTTGAAAAACAAAATTTTTAAGAAATTTCTAGACAAGTTTTTCACCAAAAAAACTTTACTTAGAAACATTTGTCAAAATTTTCAAAAAGTTTTTGCTCAAACAAATTTTGTTTACTAAGAAAAATTTTACTTAGGAAAAAACATGCACTTAAAAAATTTGAAGTACTTAGAAATTTTTGAAGCACTTTTTGAAAAAGAGATAAAAATTAAACAAAATTTCCTTTCTCTCCCCCTTAATGTGAAATTCTTCTCCTTACGTTTTAGATCATTTCTAAGATAAATTTTCTTAGAAAGAGGGAAAAAGTTTAAGGAAGAATTTAATTTTCACTTTTTCAACTCTCCCCCTTGGCCATATATCAATAAAGAACTCTTGAAAAATATATTTTGAAAGACATTTAAAATTTGTGTATCAGAACTTATGGGTTTTGAAAACATAAATATTTGAGAATAATGTCAAAAATTATGATAATTTCTAGGTAACAAAATTTTGAAAGAATGAAGAATTGATGCTCAAAAACAGAACTAGAGTCAAGTGTATATTCTCATTGAGTCCATGCATGACAAGCAACAAAAAATATTTAATCAATAAGTTTACTTGTTTTGAATATTTTGAAAAATGTAAGTACTTTTAAAAAATATTGAGCTTTTTGAAAGATGCAAGTACTTTTAAAATATCTGTATTTTTGAAAAATATAAGTCACTTTGAAAGATATTATGCATTTTTGAAAATATAAGTTTTTTTGAAAAATATCATGAGTTTAAAAAGCATATGTACTTTGAAAATATTATGAATTTGAAAAATATAAGTACTTTTAAAATATTAAAGAAAATTACTTGACTTATCTTTTGAAAGTACTTACAAAAATATTATTTTTAACACATAAAATTTTACTTGCTTTGGTTTCTTTTCCAGTCTGACACAATCCTAGGAAACTTTGTTAATTACAAGGACATTTTCCTAAGTGTCCTGGAAATTCTCCAACTCAAGTAAATACTATTTCCAAAAGAATTTTGATAAGCCAAAATGATAGTCTTTTGAAAATATATGCAAGTACATTTTGAAAAATGTATGAGCTTTTGAAGGCACAATATTTTACTTGACTTGGTTTATCTTTCAGCCTGACACAATCCTGGGAAGTCTTGTTAGCTACAAGGACATTTCCTTAAGTGTCCTGGAAAATTTTCCAAGCTCAAGAGAAATACTATTTCAAATTGATTAAAAAACATTTCGAAAATAATTTTAAAAAAATGATAATATTTGAAAGGAAATTACTTGTGTTTTCAGAAGGATTTGAAAATACATGCATGAAAACATATTGCCTTGAAATATTCAATAATTCTTTTAATTTGACCTCCCCCTAAACTTGATCCAGTCCTAGGAAGCTTGTTGACTACAAGTACTCTTTCTCTAAGTCTTTAGGGTTCAGTTCAGATCAAAGGAATTATCTAATAATTTCAAAACAGATAATTACCAATAACAACTTTTCAAAAATTCTTCTTTTGATTCAGACTCCCCCTAAATTTGACACATCCTAGGTGTCCTTGTAGATCATGATGAAGACTTCCTCTGTGTCTTTAGGGTTTATCAAAATCAAATGAGACACTGACACAATTTTAGAATGTATTTTGAATTTTCGAAATACATTTTGAAATGAAGGTAATTTGTAGTATTTAATGCACAGTTTTTGAAAATCATTGTAAAAGACCATGACTTTTCAAGGACAATTCTAAAAGACATTTTAAAATATAGTGATTTTTCAAGCACAATTTTTGTAAACCACTCCCCCTGTATCCGACACCGTCCGACTCTATTTACGTGCCTTAAGGGACTTCAGTGTTAACCAAGTTTGACTATGTTGACTAGGGTTTGACCAATCAATAACTAAATCAAACAAGCCCTAGATTCTCTTTAAACCGAGTCTATTGTGATATTTAACATGAAATTCATTATTTAAAAAAAATGTTAGAGATGAAAAAGTAGGGTACAGTAAACTGAATTAATTTGAGAAATAGAAATAATTTTGAATAACTTTTGAAAGCACTTTGAGTTTTATTTAAGAGGATAGTGACATATATTCTTGGTCCTAGATATCTCAACCAGTTTTACGTGATCAAACATGTTAACCGTATGAGTTTTGTGAGATAAATATTTTAATTTTGAAAAGTTGGATTAATTTTGAAAACCATTAGTTTTAAATTTATTTTAAAAAATGGTTGAATCTAAGATTAATTGAAATCTGTGTTAGATTCAAATCTAACAATATTAAAATGAATTTGGTTTTCAATAATCGGCTTCCAGGTCTTGGCGAGACACTAGACCTTCTTTGGTCGTAGCCTTATTGGATCATCAACCTTTTATTGAAAATCCATCTTCAAGTTACTCCTTGAAAGATTCTAGTCTAACTAGTTTGGGTCTTCGATCGGTAGCTTCGGCTAGTTCCGCCAAAATGGCTTCCCTAACGTACTATCATCTCACCTCCTCCCAATATTATATTTTCAAATTTCAACTAAATCACTTTGTCCTTAAACTAATCAATCCTAATTTTAAGCCATTATTCCAAATTCAAATAGCAGTCTCGATATTTAGTTTTTTTATTTTATTTGATTTTTAAAATATAAAAAAACTCTTTTTATTTGTTATTTTAATAATATTATTATAACAGCTTGTGTTTAAAATTATTAAACCAGATTAGAAATACATATTTTGATAAATTTTAATTAAGTAGATTGTAATAATTTTGACAAATATACTATAATAAAGATAAAAAAGAATAGAAAGAGACCTTATTTTGATATTTTTCATCGGGGTGGCTTTTGTGATAGCAAAACTAACGATAACCTTTTAATTTATCTTCCTAAAATGGATTTTAAATTAAATCCAAGCTCAAATAATACCAAAAATTCGGTATTTTGCCTAATATCTTCCTAACTTTTGGCATCCCATTGATTACGTAATATTCGCTGAGGAAGCTTGTCGTCGAATCAAATTTCAATGGATGGAGACGCGTTTGCGGTCTTCTTCTCCGATTCCAGACCATTTCACTCTGCCTACGGTTACCTTTCCAAATCCCGCCCCGGCGGGGATCGAGGGTTTAGATCGGTGGCGTAATGATGACGGAAGGAGATCGGGTGGTTTTCCTATAAGAACGCTTCGCATGCGAGTAGTTTACAGCGGTGGGCAGTGCACGAACTGGGAAGAGGCAAATCGTGGATACTCCACTGTGGTCTGTGGATGAGGGAGATTTAGTCCGGCATTTTAAAGGTGAGTTCTTTTTGGGTTACTCGCCACTTTTTCCCGTTTCTTTGTCATTGGGCGTGTTGGCTAAAAGGTTTACCTTTACTGATGCGGTATCTGTTTGACATGGTGGGGATTTTACTTGGCACATTGGTTTCAGGATCCTGCCGATTGCTTCGGATATTTGGTCTTTAGTTTTGCATTTTGATCTAAAAGCCAGGATTTTTAATTCAAGGATGGGATTTGACGATAGGTCGCTCCTTTCGTTTCAATCTGTCTATTGCGCTCTGAGAAGATTATCTGAAGTATTATCGTTACGCTTCAAACTTTTCTAGCAATAAACCTTTTTCATTTATTAAGATTTTTTTTTTCTTGCAAGCGCTGGACTTTCTGAAAGTTTCATGGTTGTGCTTTGTTCTTCCTAACCATGCTTGTGCTAAATACTTCTACTGCAACTGCGTGAAGTGCCTTTTTTTCGTATCAACAGTAGTCCATCTCTGCCACTTTCGCCTAAATGCATCGAACTAATGGAATAAAAAAGAATATATGGGTTTGAAAAAGGTAATCTGCAAGGAGGAAACATTTCATCATTATTGCCTATTGATTTCTAAGTCAATCCTCATAGGCCTCTCACACATTGTAAAACATTTATCATCGATATTTAGCTACAAATCTCTTATTCTAAATTTCTTACAGTCTTTTATTATCCTGCATATAGTTCATTTACCATCTAGATTCACAACTGGGATGGCAGTTTGAGAGACACTTGATAAATTTGAACAGTAAATGCTGCTCAGCCCTTAGATCGTCTGTATTTACTCACGAGAATATGATTCTTCTTGGTAAATTGCATATGTCGTGATGGTTTTGTCGCTTTTGGTTTGCTTTTATTAAAATTTTAAATTGTTACACACACGCTCATATGATATGTCGGTATTAGAACAAAATCAATTAATTCTTTTGGCGTGGTTGTTTGTAAACAAGTGACGCATTGCAATTGTTATCTACTTTAATTTGTTTTTTAGTGTCTGTCTTTGCATTGATGCTAAATACTGTACTGACAGAACAAGTAGATCCAACATAGTTACACCTGTATTTTAATTTTTGTGTGCCAGCATCTGCTGAAATTCAACGACAATTAAGTTGATTTCTGAGCATTGCTTTGCTTTTGGAGGCTAGTGTTTGTTCCCACCAATTTCAGCACCTTGATTTCTATCAGCACAAACCAAACAATGGTGAAGTCAGTCGCAGTTGAAGCTGAAACTAAGGATATTGAGTTAGACAATCACTTTTCCTCTATCACACACTCAGAGAGCTTAAAATGTATTCACAAGGTGGGATTCCCACCTCAGAGGAAGTTTGCCAAAGAATTCAAAGATACATTGAAAGAGACATTCTTCGCAGATGATCCACTTCGCCCTTACAAGGATCAACCTAGATCAAGGAAGTTGGTGTTGGGCCTTCAGTTCTTGTTTCCGATCCTTGACTGGGGAAGAAACTACAACATTGCTAAGTTGAAGGGTGACGTTATTGCTGGTCTGACAATTGCTAGTCTTTGTATCCCTCAGGTATGCATGTCTAGATACTGAATAAGTTGATTCTCTTTTTTATACAATTTCTGAAACCATATCACTCTTGAACCAGGACATTGGATATGCTAAACTTGCTAATCTGGACCCAAAATATGGGCTCTGTAAGCTAGACTTCTTTAGATCATACAGATTAAACTTAAATGTCCTTTATGATTTAAATTTAAAACTAACCACTTTTCTCGCCGTCAGACTCTAGTTTTGTTCCACCAATAATTTATGCGGTAATGGGTAGCTCACTGGATATTGCCATCGGACCAGTAGCAGTTATCTCTCTCTTGCTTGGAACTCTTCTACAAAACGAAATAGATCCTACAACTAACATGGAAGAATACCGTCAGCTTGCATTCACGGCAACCTTTTTTGCTGGTGTCGTTCAAGCAGCATTGGGTTTGCTTAGGTGAATTCTCTCTCTCTCTCTCTCTCTTCTCTCTCTTTCTGTGCATATATCATGATCCTGGTTCAAAAAGTGATGCCAGTCTATTGTTTGATAATACAGGCTAGGCTTTCTTATCGAATTTCTCTCACATGCTGCAATTGTTGGATTTATGGGTGGTGCTGCAATTACAATCGCTCTTCAGCAACTAAAGGGATTTCTCGGAATTAAAAATTTCACCAAGAATACAGATATTGTTTCCGTGATGAAGTCTGTTTGGGGTTCTGTTCACCATGGGGTAATTCTACTAACTATCCCTGTCTTTTACTTATTGCGAGTTGATTGCTTCGCTAAATCTCACTTAAGTTTGACAATTTTGCAGTGGAACTGGCAGACAATATTGATTGGAACATCCTTTTTGGCATTTCTAATATTGGCTAAGTACATTGTGCGCACTTAATCCAAATTTCAAGAAGAATGCAAATGGGAAAAATTTTATGATTAATTTTACGTCTTTTAGTAATTGCAATTAATTTTACAGGGGAAGAAAAGGAAAATGTTTTTCTGGGTACCTGCAATGGCACCACTGATATCAGTCATCGTCTCCACTTTTTTCGTATACATAACCAGGGCGGATAAGCACGGCGTACAGATTGTAAGTTCTTAGCTCTTCTGTAGCTGTGCAAGTGACGATAATTATATTCAGTTAGTATACTGAACTGGGTTTCATATGCAAATTATATGCAGGTGAAAAAGATAGACAGAGGAATCAATCCATCCTCCGTCACCCAGATTCACTTCAGCGGCCCCTACGCTGCAAAAGGATTCAAAATCGGAGTGGTAGCTGGAATGATAGCTTTAACGGTACCAAACCTCTGACCGTGCCACTAAAACCACAAAAAATTAATATTTCCAATTCAATCGAAGTTAGAAGAAACACTATACATCCACAGGAAGCAATTGCAATTGGAAGAACATTTGCTGCCATGAAGGATTACCAGTTGGATGGAAACAAGGAAATGGTTGCACTTGGAACCATGAACATAATTGGCTCAATGACTTCCTGCTATGTGGCAACAGGTAATGAATGAAATCGTTCATGGATGGAGGAGAACTATCACCGCCATTAAGTTATCGAAACATGTATTTCTTTGCAGGTTCCTTTTCACGTTCAGCCGTCAATTTCATGTCTGGCTGTCAGACGACTGTGTCCAATATTGTTATGTCACTGGTGGTGATGCTTACCTTGCTATTGATCACACCCCTCTTCAAGTACACCCCAAACGCGATACTTTCTTCTATCATTATCTCGGCAGTGATCGGTCTCATTGATTATGAAGCAGCATTACGCATCTGGAAAGTTGATAAGTTTGATTTTATTGCGTGCATGGGAGCCTTCCTTGGAGTAGTTTTTGTATCTGTTGAAATTGGTCTCTTGATTGCTGTAAGAATCTTTTTGATCTTCGTCTCTCCTTTCATTATTGCCGCCCATTATCATCTGCAATGAAATTGTTCCTCCATATAGGTCTCCATTTCACTCGCAAAGATCCTCCTGCAAGTAACAAGACCAAGAACTGCTTTACTTGGGAATCTTCCAAAAACAACAATATATAGAAACATTGAACAGTACCCAGAAGCGGCCAAGGTTCCGGGAGTTTTGATAGTAAGAATTGATTCAGCTGTGTACTTCACGAACTCTAACTATGTCAAGGAGAGGTAAAACAACTTGAGTTCTTGTGTGTACTTTCAAATTTATGATTTCTTCTTGGTTCTGGATTTCCAATGCAATCGATCTTATGAATTTTCAGTCACGATGTAGGAAATCTGACATACTGTTAAAAAAATAAAAATATATTGCAGGATTCTGAGATGGTTAAGAGACGAAGAGGAGCAGCTAAATGCTAAAAGTCTACCTAAAATAACTGTATTGATTGTCGACATGTCACGTCAGCGGCTAATTGATTTTTCTTGTTTATCTTCCACCCTTGTTACCAAACAATTCTGATTTATATTGTACCTTATTTTGCAGCTGTGATAGATATCGACACGAGTGGCATTCATGCCTTCGAAGAACTCTACAAGACCCTCCAAAAGCAAGAAGTTCAGGTTAGGAGTTCGTAGTAGTATTATCCCATTCTACTAACAACCGAATTCTTTGATTAACTAGTCTTACATTACAGTCTTCATATCTATTCTCCAGCTTGTTCTTGCGAACCCTGGCCCTGTAGTGATTCAGAAGCTCCATCTGGCGAAGTTCACAGAGCTGATCAGTCAGGACAAGATATTCCTCTCGGTCGGCGAAGCTGTGATGGCGTGTTCTTTGGACTCAAAGGGAGACGTATGGACTTGATGAAGTGTTGCAAGATTCGTTCTTTGATGGATTGAAGTGGTGACTACATGACCTCATATTTTTGCTAAAAAAAAAAAGATAAAAAAAGAATCAGCTGCTGCTTGTTTATGTATTTGCCTGACTTTCAATCGTGCACACTTTGTGAACATCCCATGGGAATGTCTCAGGAAAAGTCGCACAGGATTTCAAACGGGCGCATGCTTTGAGAGCATCCTCACACTACTTATTCATTATACTCAGCACCTTAGTTATTATTATCTCATGACCATAGCCCTCAAATAATGGTGCAGCGGAGTAATTAGTTATCATCTTAGATATTCGCAGTT
Source organism: Boesenbergia rotunda (assembly GCA_024364735.1). Classification (NCBI taxonomy): domain Eukaryota; kingdom Viridiplantae; phylum Streptophyta; class Magnoliopsida; order Zingiberales; family Zingiberaceae; genus Boesenbergia; species Boesenbergia rotunda. The sequence continues at coordinate 178,770 of JAGFNQ010000957.1, read as the reverse complement.
CGATCCCTAGTTATTGTGCATTTGTAGGAATTTTTCCTCCAACGTGATGCGAATCCTGAGACGTTGAGTTTCTAGACTGTCCGCTGCGAGCGCTTCCTGATTTATCCTGACGACCAATAGAAAATTTCGTTCGATAGACTAGTCATTCGAGATTCGATGTTATCCAATTTCATTAATCATTTTTTTTATTATCCTTATGATACAGTGGAAGCAAGCGATTGGCAATTTTAGTCATCGTCTTATCTCAGCAACTCAACCCACCGACTGGATCTCATGGATCCTAAAATAAGACTTTGTTCGATTCTACTCCTCAACTTGACTTTGAGAGGACATGTTCGTGAGAACCCGCACGAGTATGAACATTCTATCTAAGCCTATCCTAGACGTGCTCTTTCTACTCAGCGTTCACACAAAGGATCTTAATCGAGCAGGGCCATCCTTGTCGATTAGTTCCCTTCGATCTCAACCTTCGAACTCCTGACAATCATAGTTGTCGTACCCTGTAGTTCATAACCGAATGTGACACTTGACTAATGGTCTGACCATGTCAAGTGTATGACTCCGTCGCTGTCTTTTCTTACTGTTGATCCTTTCCTTCAACACGACCAGGCCCGATCTCGCATGGTAGTCCAGGTGGACTTTCTTTAAGGACGGGTGAAGGTATGATTTTCTCTCGCACGTAGATGTCTTTCTGTTATATATCTTAGGATATATATATTGTGAATGGAAAAGAGGTGGTGGGACTTTAGTCCCACATTGAGACTTTCTAGTAAGTAGAAAGTGAGGAGGAGAATAAAAGGACTCCCTTGTGAGTGGGGCTTTAGTCCCACATTGGGAGTTTTAAGGCAAAATATTTGGTTTATATTGTATCACAAGCATGGTAGTTGTGAACAAATGCTAGGGGAGAGGCTCTCTCTCACGCGTGGGTGCGCAGGAGGGGGGGGGGTGCAAATCCAGGGCCCGGATTTGTACTGAACCAAGTGAACTCGTGTGCGTGCACGACCCGCGCACGTCGAATGTCCGACCGGTCGAGGCAAAATTTGTCCAAGCAGATGAACCAAAGTTTTGCCAAAGACGTTTGGATCTGGTCGGGTAAATGGCAGTAAATGACAATTAATTCGTCATTATTCGCTGCGGGGGTCTGAGCCTATATAAAGGGGCTGACCGAGAGCAAAAGAGAGAGATACAGAAAAATTCTCCTCCGCTCCGCTCCACCTCGTTCCCGACCTCCGCTCCGCTGATAGCAGTCGGGTACCTCCTCAGTTCGCCACGAGCAACGAGTGCTCCGTTGTGCCCGTGGTTCGGCTGTTGTATCCTGAGAGATAGACGTCCGTCTGAGCCTCGAAGCACCGCCGGAGGAGGACGAATCTGTTTCAAGGAAACTGCGCTTCGCAGGCCTCAACGCTTTCCTGGTCGGTCGGGAGACGTTCGACCACTACTCAGGATATCCCAGTCGGGAAATTCCACTCGGGAGCTCACTCGGCCACTCGGCAGTACCGCTCGGGAGCTCACTCGGCCGCTCGGTCTTCCGCTCGGGAGCTCACTCTGCCTTCCGCTCGGGAGCTCACTCGGCCACTTGGGAAAACTGCTCGGGTTGGGAGTTTCCACTCGGACCTCACTCGGCCGCTCGGAGCTCACTCGCCCACTCGGGAAATCTGCTCGGGATCTCACTCGGCAGCTTCGGATTTCCGCTCGGGAGACTGCAGATCGAAGAAGAAGCAGCTCGGGCCACTCAACAGAGATAAGTTGAAATTAGTTTTCGTAATTTCAATTTACTGTAAAATCTTGGATATTTCCTCCTACAATCTTGAAACAGACCCGTTCTGTTGAGATGGCCACGGAACGTGTTGAGGTGAAACAGACTCATCACCAGGCCCCCTCCGCCCCGATCGGGAATGTCCCGATCAACCATGGGGAAAAGCCAGAAAAGTTCACTGGGCTGAACTTCAAGAGGTGGCAGCAGAAGATGCTCTTCTACTTGACCACGCTCAACCTGGCTCGGTTCTTGACCGAGGACCCTCCCACACAAGCTGAGGCTGCTGAGGTAGAGGCATGAACTCATTCTGAGTACCTATGCCGAAACTACATCCTCAACTTCCTGGCCGACTCGCTGTATGCTGTGTACAGCACGAAGAGCACGACCAAAGAGCTATGGGAGTCCTTGGACAAGAAGTATAAGTCGGAGGACGCTGGGGCTAAAAAGTTCATCGTGGGCCGATTCTTGGACTACAAGATAGTTGACTCTAAGACTGTGATCAACCAAGTCCAGGAGCTTCAGGTGATCCTACATGAGATCCACTCAGAAGATATGGTTCTGAGCGAAACCTTCCAAGTAGCAGCCATCATTGAGAAGCTGCCCCCCGGCTGGAAGGATTTCAAGAACTACCTGAAGCACAAACGGAAGGAGATGAGCGTGGAGGAACTTGTTGTGAGACTTCGCATCGAAGAAGACAACAAGGGTTCAGAGAGAAAGATGTTCTCTCAGGCTACTGTGAAAGCCAACGTGGTCGAGCACGGACAAAACTCGAAACGGAAGAATTCCAAATCTTCCAAGCTGGGACCCAAAGGAGGCATCGCCAAGAAGTTCTCTGGGTAGTGCTACAATTGTGGCAAAGTGGGTCACAAGTCTTCGGAATGCAAGAAACCGAAGAAGAAGCAGGAGGCCAACCTGAACGAGGGACTAGAAATGGAAGACCTCTGTGCCGTGGTCTCTGAGTTGAACCTGGTGGGTTCAAACCCGCAGCAATGGTGGATCGATACTGGAGCCACCAGACATGTATGCTGCAATAAGGAGCTGCTCCACAACTTTGAAGAAATTAGTGGAGAGAAGCTGTTCATGGGGAACTCGGCAACCTCGCACATCATGGGCCAAGGGAAGGTGGTGCTGAAGATGCACTACTAGAAAAAATGCATTCAACAACAGTGAATCACTGTTGTCGTATGCCAAATACCACTGTTGTTAAAGGCCATGTTGTTAAAGGGGGGGTCTACGACAACAGTGAATCACTGTTGTCGTTTGGTCTACGACAACAGTTTGACAACAGTTTTCCACTGTTGTCGTATATCACATTCGACAACATTTTGACAACAGTTTTTCACTGTTGTCTTTTATTATATTCGACAACAGTTTTATAACCGTTGTCGTATATCAATAACAACAGTTTATCACTGTTGTCGTTTAGGGTTTCACTGTTGTCGTTTAGATGAGTTTTAACAACGGTGTTTAACTGTTGTCGTATACCGAATTCACCGTTGTCTTCTATTATATTCGATAACAGTTTTACCTATATAGCACTGTTGTCGTTTATCTACAACAACAGTTTAGCTTTAAAAAAACCTGTTGTGCGTTTGTACTGTTTCACAACAGTTTCATACCAATTTGACAACAAAGATATTTCCATTATATTTCAATTAAAAGGCAATAATTTAATCTCGAAACAAAAACTATATATATCATACATCATCAACATATTTACAATAAAGATCCACCACAACCTTTCTACAGACGAAACCACAAAAGTATCTTCTGTCCAAAAACCTTTCTACAGACGAAACCACTAAAGTATCTTCTGACCCAAATTACAAGAGTTCAAATTATATATAATTCTGACCCAACTAAACTTACAATGAAGTTCAAATCACAAAAATTATAGCTTGGAAGGTCAGATTAATGGTCTTCGAACATGATCACGAACAACTCCCTGCAGCTGAAAAAAGAGAACAAACACTCTAATTAGTTATTCTATTAAATGCATATGTCCAATAAAAAATGATCCATGAAGATATGTATCAACAAACAACAAAAATAACAAATTAACAAACAAACAAACAAAAAAGATATGCATGTATCAGCACTTGCAATTATAAGGAAACTGCTAGCTTAGCTTATCTAGACATTTACAGTCTTGCAACCACTTTTCAAGGAAAATACTCAGACGACCATATTAAATATCTGACACATGTTCTTGATTGATTGTTTGTGATTAAGAATCATATTCTGAATCACAAACTGTGTCTGTTTAGGCAAATAAAAAAATATATTGAAGAATTGCATCCAATCAGGGATGTTAGGCAGAACTGCTGAAGCTCCAAAATATATTGAAAAAAAAATGTATTGAAGGAATTTCTATTGGATGAATGTGTTTATATTTATGTTAATTTCATACGATCATACAATTAGTCATGCCAAATTCAGTCTGTCCATTACTATTTCGAGTAATATGATATTTGAGTTGAATCATATCTAGTAGTAAATGCAGCTTGTTGAAAAGTTTAATTCCTAGTGATGAGTTCAGTGATCTGTAGTGGTGATTAGTTTATCCTCCTTAAATGAGAACACTTGAAAGGCTAGGCTGCAAATTCAAGTAGAGATGCAAGAAAGCAACTAAATATCAAGTTTCTGCAGGTTTTAGACCACAGCATTAAAAGGAATTTGGCCAAACTAGTACGACTCTATTATTCAACGAATCTACTTGAACATCTAAGTAACTTTCATGTCCACTAAACTAATTGTTCTCCAACGTATAAAAAATAATCTCAGGTTACAACATCTCTAAAAAAAATATTGTTGATGTATATTGTTTGATTCAGGGGAATATCACCCAAAAACTTAGTAACTAACATTTACCAGGAAAAGTTTAAACCTTAGTAACTAACATTTACATACCTATTATCAAATATAATCCTGTATACAATCAGCTATCGCGGAGCGCACTTCATCAATTTCATCTTGGGAGTACTCTGCTTTTGTAAACTATGAACAAAAACATATTATATGATTGTACAGAATAAAACATAACAACTTGAAAAAATTTATAACTAGATAACTTTAAATATTTGAGATAATAAAGAAATTATTACTATCGTTCGGAATGCATCCCCCTCGATTGATGTAACTTCTTCAGTAATTTGCTTCAAAAATCTCATCACATAATATCCACATTGTTTGGCATCCGGTTGCCTAGGAACCTAAGGCAAAAATAATTCGTATTTTTAATGCTTAAAATACCAATATTATACACAATAAAATTTTTTGATTTAAATAGAAGTACAAATACCTTAATCACTTCCCATTGTACTTGTTTTCTTCCTTTTCTTCCTTGGAACGAATTAAACAATTTTATTGCTTAACACTGTGCTTCTCCAATAACTTCACTTGCACATGAAAATTATGGAAATCCCACATCAGTAGTGCATCATATTTCATGAAACTGCACAACAAAAATTACTATATATTTTGCTTCCTCCATATAACTTAACAATAAATAGAATGCTTGGAATACAAAAACAAATTCAGTAATGATAGAGAATCTTCTATCTTGGAATCTTTTGATAGCAAGCTACCTAGTAGTCAAGTGGTCTAATTACACCATGCATTCACTATATACAAGTTCTAGCAAATTGCCACAGGAAGGAATACATGTATTGCATCAGTCACTAGATATAAATATGATGCCTCATAAGAGCATTTTAAACAGCATGGGAAAATCAATCAAAGCTAATGGAAGCATAGAGCACTGTATGTGAAAACAGCAATAAGTAGGAGACAACTCTGCAGGAAGCTTACGTCCATGGCATTGTGAAGAAGATGTGGAGAGGCACACCAAGAGCTTCAGCAACATGCAAATGTCCTGTAGGAATCAATTATATCAGAAGAGACAAAAAAAATTGAGCAGTTTTTTTCTATTGAGATCTATATAAATCAAACAAATTTAAATATTATGCACTGCTGAGTTAAAAACCCATAACCTCACTTTAACCACAGTGTATGATAGAGACTCTAACACTACCGTTGCCTACGTTCAACGGCATTGCAACCATATAAAGCATAAGTTTAGAATCAACTAAAAGAACTCTCTTATTCAAGTGTCACAAACAAGCATGTCAAAAGAAACTTAAGGCAGAAAACAGAGGGAGTTTTCTCATACATGTTTGATGTCATTTAGAGTAAATCTTCAAAATCAATTTATATTCATTTACAGAAAGTTTCGAATAATCGAGTAATTGAATAACAGAGGCAGAAAACACCATGTTATGCTTTTACTGGGTCATCTGGAAGCTAAACATCTAAGATAACCCAACTTTCTAGTGTTACTAAATTATTAATTGAAGTTCAAGCTCCGCATGTAGACTAATAATTAATATGCATATCTTACCATAAGCAGGAGGATTCGCAATAATTGCTTGTGCTCTAAAAGGCATCCCAGTAACCAAATCAGGCTCTGTGCATGCTGGGAGTAGAGAATCAATTATCTCCTTCAGTTGTTTCCTTTGAACATTAATTTCTGCAGGTCCTGATAATATAAAACCCTTGTTTCGTGCCATATCTGTATTCGTAAACATTCTGAAATAATCAATTTGACAGATCTGTAACTTATTATCCTTTGCAAGTAGGCAATGTAATATTAAACCAAGTCCTGTTCAGATTGCAATGCTCAGTAATGCAAATCGTGTGTGGCTAAAGTATCAAGTTGTGTGCAATGTTTAAAACTTATGTTAAATTCTTGACATTTAGGGTCTGGATACTTAGATGGAATATACAAGGGAGATGAGAAGTGATAAAAAAAAGTCCACAAATGATAGAGTTCCCCATGAAATTTTGTGATGCTTTCCCTTTTTTCCTTTATATCTTCCTTTCAAGTAATTGGGCCCTTAATGTTGAAATAAATTAGGCCAGACGGAAAGAATCTATAAGCCTATACAAGATATAGCATAAAACCTGTAGAAAAAATGTTAGGTGTATTTTAGACATATAGTAATTGTAATAGGTAATGTATAGTAAGAAACTAGACTAAGACTGGAACATAAGCTTACTGGTTCCCTTGTATGTCAAACAGTAAACACTCATTACTCAATTTCTGCTTCACTCTTTTTAATTTCTTTTTGTTATAGCAGTCATCAAATATCTATGTATGTCTGTATTCGTTATAGATATCACTCTAAAGAACAACTTAATATCATATACAAAGCATATGCAAAGGCATTTGATGCGTTTTTTAGTTTCTTGTTGAACCTATCCATATTGCCTGTGCTATTTCCTTTGAGAACCTAACTTCATTACAACAAACCAAAGAGCATAAGATGCTATAAATCTACTTGTAAACTACTAATAGGGTTGGCAGAAAATTATGCTCTACTGGACAATGTTCTTAGTTTCAAACTCATCAACAGTTAGTGAATGAATGAAGTTATCAAGGAATTAGTTGGGTCCTACATAAAAGAAATGATCAAAGCTCAACTAAACCTAGCTAATGCAATTTGGGAATCTAATAGAGCTCATGTACAAGTTTGGGAATCCAAAGGGAAACATCCAAGAATGAAGATCACAACCAAGCCTTACCTGAAAACCCACACACCAAGCTTTCCTCTGCCCCTTTCTGTTTCGATCAGAAGAAACCCAGCCACATGCAAGAGTCCTAATTTCCAGAAATCCCTAGGAAGAGGACTAGGTTAGCTCCAACTCACGGTACCAAAAACAATCAATAGCGATCTCAACGCACTAGGAGGGTCGCTGGCAGTGGCACTCAGTCGGGAAGGAGCAATTCGCCTATCGTAGCTAGCGATGAAGATGCGGTGTTGACGCAGGGTACTGCTTGCCTGGGCGTCAGTAGCTAGGGCACGCGATCGAGGAAGAAAAAAAGGTAAGTGAGGAGGCGTCGCCTCCTTGCTTGCGCGATGAAGAAGAAGAGAGCGAGAGGAGTCGGGGCTCACCTCGCGAGGGGCGCCGCTCTCGGGGCTTCCTTGGACTCGGGCGATGAAGAAGGGGGAGAGGCGTCAACTCGTGGCTGCGAGGGGTTTGTGTGAGAGAAGCGGAAATGGTCGGGGGTTTGGGTGGTTGGCGGGCGAGGAAGAGAAAAGATTAGGGGTTTGCGCGACGAGAAAAAAAGATGATTAAGGATCGAAAAATAAGAGAATGAGGATTCAATAGTTCGTTGTTTTTTTGCAGTTGGATATCCACCGTTGATTTTGTTTATTACTTGAACAGCACAACAATACAACAACAACAGTTTAATATAACTGTTGTCTATTGTCATAATAGACAACAGTTTATCACATCAGTTGTTGTAAATCCCGCCTATAGACAACAGTTATTTTATAACTGTTGTCGTTGAGTATACATACGACAATATTTTGTTATTACTGTTGTCTTTTTACGTATACAGACCAACAACAACAACGGTTAATACTAAAACTGTTGTTAAATTGACATAAGACAATACTTTATCAAAAAACCGTTGTCGATTATGTGTTGTTGAATGCAAAAATTCTAGTAGTGANAGAAAATTATCCCAAGACTTGGTCTTGGATTAGTAGTGCGGGATAAAGAGAAATAATTATCGAGGGGTGTTGCACCAACCTCGATTAACGAGAAAACTTCGAAAAAGTAAAGAAAGGTAATTAAAAAAATCCGAAAAATTCTCAAACTGGTGGTTGCACCAAATTTGAGCTTCCCCGCTCTGATACCACTTGTTGGATCGAGAGAAAACGATAGGGGGGGGGGTGAATATCGTAAATCGTTCAGATTTGAGTTAGAGAAATTACACAGCGGAAGAAATAAACACAAAACGCGAACACAAGATCTTTTACTTGGTTCGGAGTCGCGGTCGGCTCCTACTCCAAGGCTCACGGTCGTTGACCGTTTACTGCGGGCAATTCTATATGTGCGTAAAATAGTTTACAGAGAGATATTACAAAAAGTAGTATAGTAAACTTAAAAATAGCTCTTCGTTACCGACGTCCGATGTAGATTGTATTTTCAGAGCAGAGGGACGTCGTCGGCGCTTGTGTCTCGAGTTGGGAGGTTTCCGGAGTAGAGCGCGGGAGTAGAAGAGCGTAGGAGCGTTGGAAGAATTGATTGTTCAGAAGCCTTGGCGTTGGGTTCTATTTATACCACATCGGGGCGCCCTGGACGTCGGGGGCGCCCCCCACGTGTCACCCGATCCGAGCTTGTCTCGGTCAGCCTCTATCCCCCTCGAATAGGGCTGAGGTTTGACACTGGGGGCGCCCTGGTTGACTCCTTCAGCGGGCTTCTCGGCTGGATACGTCTTATCCTCTTCGTTGGCTTGAGTGCGGGGCGCCCTGGACACTGGGGACGCCCGGGAGCACGGGGGCGCTCGGGAGCACGGGGGCGCTCGGGAGCACGGGGGTGCCCCGCCCATGAGCTGCCGAAGCACTTCTTTTGCTTCATCTGTTTTGTATTCACCTTGGGGGCGCCCGGGACACTCCGGGCGCCCTACTCAGCTACTGCCTCACTCCTTTGAGGCTCTCTGAGCTGCAGACACTCGTGTCTTCGGTCCTGCATCTCGGGTTAGTCCAAAATAACATAAAACAATAATATGTTAGTTTTATACAGCCTTAGCTGTCTTGGTTCTGACTTTGGGTCTCCAAAATGGAACCCTAGGTCGAACCGACGCCTACTGTTCCCTCGACGGGGAACGCGTCCTCACCTACTCCTCTCAGGAGAATTTACCTGTTGCCAACCGGCTCCTCCGGTTGGACTTTTGCCCAGCAGTCCTTCGCCAGGTGCCTAGCTGTCCTTCGCCATGTCTTCAGTACCAAGCTGTCCTTCGCCTGGTGCCTAGCAGTCCTTCGCTAGGTCTTTGGATCCTGGCAGTCCTTCGCCAGGTGCCTAGCAGTCCTTCGCTAGGGCTTTGGATCCTGGCAGTCCTTCGCCAGGTGCCTAGCAGTCCTTCGCTAGGGCTTTGGATCCTGGCAGTCCTTTGCCAGGTGCCTAGCAGTCCTTCGCTAGGGCTTTGATCTGCACACTCAAGCAGCATGTTAGATAATAAATAAGACTTAACTTTTGAACCCTTTGCCATTTATCAAAACACAGGTTCAACTTGGGTGCTTTCTGCACCAACAATTCACACATTGAAAACCAATTTTCATGCAATATAGCTTTATTGTCGTGTTTTTGCATGATCCCTTACTTTTAATGTGCCAAATCCCTAGGATTAAGACTCAAATATGTCTCTAAATCCTTTGGCACATCCCACAATTCATCTAGTCCTTTTGAAGAACCCCTCTTGAGATCCATTGACCATGGATCCCAACTTGACTCCTAAAGCTCCCCCTTGAGCTCTTAGCCTTAGTCACCTCCCTAGGTGACTCATCTATAATGACAAGACCACACATGGGTACCTCCGGTACTTCTTGACCTACAACCCTAACTTTCTTAACTCTATACACCTTGTCCGTGATTAAACTCTTATTTTCTCCTTTAAATGGCTTCCCCTTGCCATTCTTGGCCTTCCTATTGCTATAGTCATATGACATCCTTGCATATGACTTTTCCATAGTATGTGCTCTAATAGGTCGTATCCTAGGCCCGATCTATCATTGTCGGGGTTTTGACTACCCGACATCATGCCTAAACCCTTAGATCCACTAGTGAATCTTTCTAGGGTTTTCTCCAATTTATTAAGCCTTGTCCTCAAGGCTTGATTTTCCCTCTCTAGGTTCCTAACCTTAGTATCACCATGTCCATTTTGGACATTTCTAGATCTATCTATTTTTCTAGGCATGTGTCTCCCTTTCTTTGGATTAATGCCTTGATCCTTAGGTCTAAAAATCCTAGGTTTATCATGATGCATAGATTCCTTAGTGTTTTGAGATACAACACTAATCCTACTTTTATCACAATATCTAAAACCAAAATTATGTATAGGTAAATAATTTTCATTGCCTCTAATATTCATGGAGGAATTTGAAAAATGCTTAATGTTAGGGATTACCTCCCTTACCCTTGTAGCTCCCCCTTGATATGAGCTTTTCTTCTTCTCCTTCTTCTCTCACTTCCTCAAATGCTATAATTTCTTGAATTCTCCTTTCCTTGAGCATTTAGTGTGGTAGTGTCCTAGCTCACCACATGTATAACACCTAATGTGCTTTTTCTACTTCTTTTCCCTACAACCCATGTTAGAGTTTAAATGAATTGACTTGGGTTTAGGGTTTACGCCCTTTTTACCTAATGGGCACTTGTCCTTGTAGTGTCCCTTTTTGTTGCATCCAAAGCAAATGATGTGGTCTCTAGACTTTGCTTTGGTGGAGGTAGATGTTTCTTCTTGCTCCGGTATTGAATGTGGTCTCTCTTCCCCCTCAATCCTTGAAGTGAAAACCTCTTCTTCTTCCCTTGATGAAGTAGATGATCTTTCACTTCCTTGTGCCACTTCACTAGAGGAGATGGATGCCTCTTTTTCCTCTTCTTCAGATATTGAGCTTCTTTCTTCATCTGATTGGTCCTTTTTCTCTTCTTGGACCATTGAGCTCATTTCCATGGGTTCTTCCACTACTTGAGCTTGTGTAGGGTTTTCATGGAATGCTACCATCTTGTTCCATAACTCGTGTGCATTTTTGTATTCACCTACACCACTCATCACATCATTATGCAAATTATTAAGTAAAATTGAAATTACTGTTTCGTTTGCTTTTGATTGTGCGTCTTGCTCCTTATTCCAATATCTTGGTCGGAGCTTTTTCCCATGCTTATCTCGTGGAACTTCAAATGGCTTTTCTAGCGCAATCATGTAGTTCCAATCCATACCAAACCATGTCCTTGTTTGCATCCTCCAATACTTGAAATCCTCACGATCGTAGGGAAGTGGAACATTTATATCATCCCCAAATTTTCTTCAATCGTCATTTCCTCTAGCTTTTTGCTCCCTCGGCGGTTAGTCCGTAGATGAGCGAACCTTGCTCTGATACCACTTGTTGGGACCTTTTAGTTTAGCTAGAGGCGGGTGAATAGCTTTCAATTCGATTTTCTTTCTACAAGTTGTTAGTGCGCAAGCGGAATAACAAAAACTAAAACAATAAAAACTAACAACTAAGAACGACACACCGATTTACGTAGTTCGGAGATGAAACTCCTACTCCACGGTTGTCCGTAAGGTGGACGATCCCGATTCTTCGGTGGATGATTCCCCGAACATCTCCAACTAGCTTTTGTCACTCCTTATGGGTAGAGAAACCTCGCCACAACCCTTTGACACGACCTGAGCACTTGTAGGCTACTAACAGGCTCTAACCAAGCTTGTTTCGCCAAAGAAAAGTTGCCAAACACGAGCTCTCTTAAATATAGCTCGATCCTATTTTAACCATTACCAGTCGACTGCCCCTGGGGTAGTCGACTGGTCTTCGCGAATTCAAATATCACCGCCTTGACAATTCACATTCTGGTTGACACCAGTCGACTGGACTTCTACCAGTCGACTGATCTCTCTGTGCTCCATATCAGTCGACTGCCCTAGCACCAGTCGACTACTACCTAAGGTTTCCCTTCCCGAGTACAATTCACTCAGCACTCGAACCCTAGGATTTCCCTTCTCGAGTACAATTCTCTCAGCACTCGAAACCTCATGACTCAGTTGACTTTTCCTTCAGCAGCCTCAACCTGTTGCCTTCAAGTCCTCTTCGACTTTGGCTCTCGTCCCTCGGATGCATGCAAGCCCACGACCTGTCTCCCATGCCACCCTTCACGTATGCCTCGAAGTCCGCTTCCCTCAGCTCATCGTCCCTGCTCTAGTAGCCTCGATCTGTTGCCTTCAAGCCCTCTTCAACTTTGGCTCTCATCCCTCAGATGCATACAAGCCCACGGCTTGTCTCCCATGCCATCCTTCACGTATGCCTCGAAGTCCGCTTCCCTCGGCTCATCGTCCCTGCTTTGTCCACGGACCCTCGGATGCATGCAAGCCCTCGTCTTGTCTCCCACCGACCCTAAAAACGTCCAACTAAGTCAATGTGTATCCTGCAAACCTGCACACTCACATACACATATTAGATCAACATGAAACTCTAACTTAATCATATTGACACACACATCAAAACCCATGATCTTCTCGATCAAATTTGGGCTGATTGCCCCAATAGAGCATTTGCCGGAATTTCATCGAAAAACTTCCTTCTTCTATCAGGGTTAGTACACAGCGGAAAATAATAACGAAAATAAAGAAATACAAGATAACATGCGGGATTTGCTTGGTTCCCAACCCCCCAGGGTGAGTACATCCAAGGCCTAAGCACTCAATCATGAGTCCACTAGTGGTCTCCTTTCTGGACTTTTCGGAGGCGAAAAAACCCGTCTTACAGTTCAAATTACAAACAATGAATAAATAAATTTAACTCGTAAATAAAATGCAAACCACAAAAAAACTCAGCCAACTCTGGAAGTCTGAAGCCCCGCACACTTTTTTCTAGAGCCTCCTTGGTCACAGAGTATTGACTTGAGCACATTTGCTTTGCACATACTGCTTTAGCGGAGGTGAAAGTTGATGTCTCCAAGTGAGGGGTCGAACCCCTTTATATATTGGCTTCTCGGGCGCTTGAGGGCTCTTGGGTGCTTGCCACGTGTGGTCAAACTTCATCCGAACCACCGAAATCGTAGCAGGGATAGAAATAGCCATTCCCAGGTGCCTGGGAAGCCATAGGCTCCTGGCTTGCCAGGCGCCTGGGATGGGCTGCCCCCAACTGGGGCGCCCAACATACCTTGGGTGCTTGATTCAAGTCAGGCGTCCAGGATGTTCTTCCCAAGTTCCTTTTCTCTTGCGTTGGCTCTCCTATCTTGCTTCCAACTCCAGGTACCTGCAAGACAACAAACACAAGACAAAAACACAAATAATCTTAGCCTTAGCTTATTGGTTCTGACTTTGGATTTCACCCGAACCCCTAGGTTGACCTGACGCCTAATGTTCCCTTTCCCGGGGAATGCGTCCTCTCCTACTCCACCCTGGAGAAGTTATCATTGCCAACCGGAATCTCCGGTTGGACTTTTGCTCAGCCTCCGACAACCCAAATCTCAAGACATTTGACCTCGACTCGTCTCTACTTCTCTTCGGGATTCCCGCTCGACTAAAGCTTTTGCCAACCGGGACTTCCGGCTGGACTTTTGCTCGGTCTCCGAGAACTCGGATCTCGAGACGTCCGACCTTGACCCGTCTCTACTTCTGTCCGTAATCCTCATTTGGCAAAGGCTCCATTGCCCGATCCCCGACCAGGACTTCGTGCTCAGTCCCTCGGACCATGACTTCGTGCCCAGCTTCACTCACCAGGACTTAGTCCACCTAGCTTCACTCACTAGGACCCAGCTTCACTCACCAGGATTTAGTTCGCCTAGCTTCACTCACTAGGCTTTTCCCAACTAGCTTCCCTTGCTAGGACCCAGCTTCACTCACCAGGATTTAGTTCACCTAGCTTCATTCACTAGGATTTCTTTCACCTAGCTTCCCTTGCAAGGACCCAGCTTCACTCACCAGGATTTAGTTCACCAAAATCACTCCTTTGCTAGTTATCATGATCCTGTTGGTGCAGAAAGCACCAAAGTCAAACCTGTGTTTTGATAATGGCAACAGGGTTCAAAAGTTAAGTCTTAGTTGTTATCTAACATGTTACTCTAGTGTACAGGACAAAAGCCCTAGCGAAGGAATGCTAGGCACTGGCGAAGGAATGCCAGGACAGAAGCCCTAGAGAAGGAATGCTAGGCACTGGCAAAGGAATGCCAGGACAGAAGCCCTAGCGAAGGAATGCTAGGCACTGGCGAAGGAATGTCAGGACAGAAGCCCTAGCGAAGGAATGCTAGGCACTGGCGAAGGAATGCCAGGACAGAAGCCCTAGCGAAGGAATGTTAGGCACCGGGCGAAGGACAGCTCGGCATCCAAGACCTGGCAAAGGACCGTCAGGCAAAAGTCTAACCAGAGGAACGGTTGGCATCAGGTAAACTCTCTCGAGAGGAGTAGGTGAGGCCGCGTTCCCCGTCGAGGGAACAGTAGGCGTCGGTTCGACCTAAGGCTCCATTTGGGAGGCCCAAAGTCAGAACCAAGACAGCTAAGGCTATATAAAAACTAACAACTTACTGCTTTATGTTGTTTTTCGGACTAACCCTGGATGCAGGACCAAAGGAACGTGTGTCTGCAGCTCAGAGAGCCTCAAAGGAGTGAGGCAGCAGCTGAGTAGGGCGCCCTGAGTGTCCAGGGCGCCCCCAAGGTGAACAAGAAACAAATAAAGTAAAAAGGAGCCTCGGCTGACTACGGGTCGGGGCGCCCTCAGCAGCCAGGGCGCCCCCAGCAGCAAGGGCGCCTTCAGCGCCCAGGGCGCCCTCAGCAGCCAAGGCGCCCCGCGCCTATGCCAGCGAAGCCAATCACCCTTATCCAGCCGAGAAGCCCGCGCGGAAGGAGTCAAGCAAGGCGCCCCCAGCGTCCAGGGCGCCCCCAGGGTCAAACCTCATCCCTATTCGGGTGGGATAAAGGTTGACCGAGAGAATCTCGGATCACGTGACACGTGGGGGGGGGGGCGCCCCCGATGTCCAGGGCGCCCCGAGGTGCTATAAATAGCACCCAACGCCCAGGCTTCAAGGAACATCTCGAACACAACGCTTCTACGCTCTTCTGCTCTCACGCCTCGCTCCGGAAACTGCCCAACTCGAGCCGACGACGTCCTGCTGCTCCGAAAAAGTCAATCTACTTTGGACGTCAGTAAAGAAGAGTGATTTTCAATTTACTGCACTTACTCTGTAATCAATATTTGTAAATTGTTTTTGCGCCTATATAGAATTGCCCAAAGTAAACGGTCAACGACCGTGGGCCTTGGAGTAGGAGTCGACTTAGGCTCCGAACCAAGTAAAACCTCTCGTGTTTGCGTTGTGTGTTTTTAACTTCCGCTGTGTAATTTCTCTTAGTTTTCAAATCCGAAAGTTTTCCGATATTCACCCCCCCTCTATCGGTTTTCTCGATCCAACAAGTGGTATCAGAGCGGGGAAGTTCAAACTTGGTGCAACCACCAGTTTGAAAATTTTTCAGATTTTTATTTTCTTTTTCTCGTTCGAATTTTCTTTAAATATTTCGTTCGAATTTTCTGTTTTTGTTAATCGAAGTTGGTGCAACACCCCTCGCTATTTCATTTTATTCATCCCGCACTACTAATCCAAGACCTAGTCTTGGAATTTTTTTTTGTTAGTTTTCTGTTTCAGATTAAATGGCCATGCAAGAAGGATTTAGCACCGCCAGACCTCCACTTTTCAGTGGAGAAGACTTTTCTTACTGGAAAAGTCGTATGGAGGTCCACCTGAAAACTCAGGTGGACATGTGGATCATCATCCAGTCCGGTCTGGAGATCCCCAAAAACGCCGAAGGACTACCTCAACGCTACTCAGAATGGGACACCGCTCTGAAGCGCAAAGCCGACGCAAAAGCAACTCAGACTCTCCAATGTGGATTGACAAAAGAGGAGCTGAACCGGGTGGGCCCCTTCAACAGTGCCAAGGAGCTTTGGGCAAAACTGATCGAGCTACACGAAGGGACATCAGATACTCGGATCAGTAAAAGGGATCTGCTCCTGAACAAACTGTACACCATCAAGATGGCCGACAACGAAACAGCAGCCCAACTCCACGCACGAATCCAAGAGTTGATGAACGGTCTTCACACTATAGGTCACAAGGTAGAAAACCGTGACCTAATAAGGTATGCCCTAAACGCCTTCCCTAGAAATACGTTATGGGCATCTATGGTAGATGCATACAAGGTTTCAAGGGATCTTTCTAAAATAAAGTTAGACGAATTATTTTTCGAATTAGAACTGTACGAACAAACTAACTCCAATATGGTCGAGAAAGGGATTGCCTTCTTTGCAGGAAAATCTAGAAGATCAACAAAGAAGAAACCGCAAACTGAACCTGAGTCTAACTCAGACTCATACACAGAAGATGAAGGAGAACAAACTAAGCTGGTCCGACTGGCCCGAAGCTATTACAAAGAGCTGAAGAACCAAACCAACAGACGGAAAGCCGGCCGAAGAAAGGACGAACTAGCTGAACTCGCAAACGACAAAAACAAGCCCAACGTAACCTGCTACGAGTGCAAGAAAAAGGGTCACTACAAGTCAGAGTGTCCTAACCTAAAGGAGACTAAAAAGACGAGAAGAAAGAAAGCACTGCAAGCAACCTAGGACGAATCTTCCTCTGAAGAAGAAGAAGAAGTACCCCAGTCCAACCTTCTAGCCCTGACCGCCTCAGAAGAAGTCGAGACCGAGTCAGAATCAGAACAGGACGACGGCAAACTGACCTTCTCAGAGGATGGTGAAATCAAGGTAAGTGGCTTTAATAGAAGTCAGTTAAACGATTTAATTTCATATCTTTCTCGAGATTTGGCGAAAGCCAAACTCCGAATCGAATCCCTCCGACAGGAAGTACAACTCCTGAAAGAGGGAGTTGAATCTAAACCCTCAACCGAGAAAGTTCAAGAAGGAACTCCTACTCAAGTTAAAAAACTTGAGAAAGAGAACTCCTCCCTGAAAACTCAGGTTAAGGATCTTAGATCAGCCTTAGAACGATTTACCTCTGGTTCCAAGGGTCTCGACATGATTCTTGGAAAACAGAAGTCCATTCTAAATCGATCCGGACTTGGCTATAGAACCAAATCCCGACAAAGATCTTACCTTGCTGTACCGAATCAGTCTAGAGGTAAAATTCAGGCATGGGTACCCAAACTGTGCCTAAACAAACCGACTGGATCAAATCAGTATTGGATCCCCAAGGATAAGATTCACATCTTGCCTAATCATTACCGTGGCTTTAGTCCAAGGGGAGCCAAACTGAAAACTATATTCATTGTTAGATAAAATCCCACTTTCTTTATTTTGTATTATTGCATGTTTGTCTGTTTATTTAATTTCTGCAATTTATTATGCTTAGACTTAGGTTAGTTTAAGGATTGAACAAACTTAACTGAAACTTGAAAATATAGTATTGGGTGGAGGTGAGATGATAGTACGTTAGGGAAACCAATTCTAATAAGATCAAGTTTACTTGGTCTCTTTAGACTGGTGAAACTAGCCGAGCTACCGATCCAAAATCCAAACTAGTTAGACCAGAACTTTTTCAAAAATTAATTTTGAAAATGAAATCTCATTAAACAGCTTTGTCAAGGAAAGGGTTGATGATCCAATAAGGTTACGGCCAAAGAAGGCCTAGTGCCTCGCCAAGACCTGGAAGCCAATTTTTGAATTTCAAATTCAAATTACTTTTTGTTAAATTCAAATCTAACACATTTTTCAGTTAAGTATAGATTCAAACAAAATAAATTAAAAATGCTTTCAAAATTAATTAAGATTTTCAAAATAAATAAAATTTTTTTTCAAATAAATTTTATGTATCAAAACCTGTCTCATAAAACCTATAAGGCTAACGTGATTGAAAACCCTAGATTGGGTGAGACAGTAAAATTAAAACTCAATTTTGATTCCTTTAATACCTGTATTGTAGTTAAATCCTATATCTCAAACCATGGTCAACATAGTCAAACTATGGTCAAAGAAGTCAAATTACGGTCAAAGCAGTCAAACCTCGGACAATGTAGACAAACCTTGGTCAAAACACTCAAATTGGGTCAAATCCGGTCAAAAACACTCCTCTAGGGTCAAAAGCAGTCCTTAGGGCGCCCAATCTCTTGAGGGCGCCTCGAGATTGGTCAAAAGCTGCCAAAAAGCAGCTGTAGCCCCGGTTAGGGTGCCCTCGTCAGGCGGGGCGCCCTCCTACAGTCCTTCAACGGCAGAAAGCTGTCGAAAGGTACCTGCAGGCCTGGCCAGGGCGCCCTCGGCAGACAGGGCGCCCTCCCGGTAAAGGGCGCCCGAAGCTGCCTATAAAAGGGGTTCCATTCCCCTTCTTCTCTTCACACTCAAACCACTCCTTCTCCTCAACTCTCTACTTTCCAAGAGATCTTGCAACCCTCTCAAGCTCTCATCTTCAACAATGCCTCCCCGAGCAGCCCGGTATAGTTTTTAATTAAGTTAATTTCTTTTCAATTTTTCATTAAATGCATACTTTCTTTAAGTGTACATTCTTTCTCTTAGAAGACGCCGACCAAAACAGGCAGAACCCGGTACCCAACCTAGTCCTGATCCTAGGTTTCCGAATTTAGAATTATGTAATAAGTTCGCTCGTACCACCTATAAACCTATCAAAATGAGCTACTTGAATAGACAATTTTTCACCCAATCCTGTCCCTTAGCAATGAACGTCATAAACTTTTATCAACTTGACAATCTCGTATTCTGCACCCACCCAATCAATACTTCCTTATGTGCAGAATTTTACAATAACATAATTAGACAGGATAGTCTCATGTTCTCCACCACAGTTCAAGGAATCCCCTTAACCATCACACCAACATTACTCAACCGATTTCTAGGACTACGACTCTCGCAGTCCACCTTCTGTTGTTACCCTCCTAGGGAGCCTCCCTTTGATGCTCCTTACTCTCACATTACCTTAGATACATTACACTCATACTTCTTTAGGCGACCCCTGGCCAGACGTTTTCAGTCTGTCCAATTAGAGGTCCAGGACTACGCTCTATATAGGGTCATAGTCCGATGTATTCTGCCATTATCCACCAGGGACGTCACCACGATGCGACCATTCCACGCCTTTCTCCTGTACGTCTTGATTCACCAGCTAGACATCGACATAGGACTTCACATGTTTAATGCTATCCTACACGCATCCAGTGTTACCACGCAAGGGCGGGTACGCACACCTTACTGCCACATCATCACGTCCATATTACATCACCACGGTAGAAACATTACCGAGGGAGTGATGGCCGCTTTGACCGATTACGATGAAATAGGCTATAGAAACTTCGCCCTAGCCGGTATAGAGGTGTCCGGTACCGGGGTCTTGTCCTGGAGACGTTAGAGAGCAGCTCCCCAGATCGACTCAGACGAGGAGGTAGACGTGGATGTTGGAGACATAGCGGCAGCAGCCCGAGCGCACATAGACAAGCCCGCTCCACCGACACTCTACGAGAGAGTGACACACTTAGAGACACAGGTCCAGAGTCTCCGAGAGGAGGTCGAGGCCTATCACATAGAGCAGATGGACGCTCGTAGAGCCGATCGAGAAGTGGCTGATGCACGATTCATTGAGATGATGGCACGATTCGATTCATGGCAGCCGGGCCCATCTGATCATCCCGGTCCCTCGTCCTAGATTTGCTTAGCATTGTACCAGTAACTATCTGACTGCCCCTACTCAGTAGGGTTGACTTATGTTTGACTGTATGACTGTGTTGACTTTCCTATGTTGACTTTCCTATGTTGACTAGCTATTGAATACTTGGTTCCTTTCTATTAGGCAGTTAGGATTGTGCTTAGTAGAATAGATTTAGCTCATTATTGGTTTTTTTTAAATCAATTTAATAAATTCTTTCAAAATGCTTTCAAAATCAGCTCTTACTTAATTTTGAAAAAGTTTTAAAAATAAATTCTTTTACTTTTCGACTTAGTTTTATTTCAAAACTACCCCTTTTCAAAATTAGGGCTTCTTCGCAAATGGACTTAGCCTAGGCCCTAACCCTAGAACTGCATGCACCTATAGACTTAGAAGCCAGCATCTCACAAGCACTTTAGGATACTTTTTGATTGATAACCTAGAAAGGGTTGAGATGCTTAGGTCTTTGCCTTAATTCAAGATGCTTTAAGTCAGTGCATCTGCAGCAATTGGGGCACTAAATACAACTTACACAGTAATCAAGTTAAGTGTCAAGTTTAGAAAATCTAACTTAAACAGAAACACTTAACTTGACTAACCCTAGAGAAAACTACTGCTTATAACAGTTAGTAAGTAGCTAAATGGGTTAGACAGGTCCATACAAGAAAAAACTAACTGATTTGGTCTAAGTCTCGGTTCAGTACAGCAAAATCATACGAATATTTTCCCTTACAAAAGTTAATTCTTTTATGCAATTTAATTTCTGCTATATCTATCTGTTTTTTTTTGATATATGGCAAAGGGGGAGTGATAGGAAAGGAGAAGTTCAAATGTTTTCAAAATCTCAAACTCTCTCTTTTCAAAAAGTTAGCTAATTTTCAAAGCTTCTCAAAAAAAACTTTTTAGAAGTACTTAAGTGTTCTAAGTTTTTCAAAATTTACTAAGTACTCAAGTTTTTTCAAAATTTACTAAGTACTTAAGTTTTTCAAAATTTACTAAGTACTTAAAGTTTTTCAAAAGTTAGTAAGTACTTAACTTAAAGTTTTCAAAACTTTTGAGTACTCTAAAACTTAAGGCTTCAAAATTTACTAAGTACATAAAGTTCTTCATAAGTTACTAAGTACTTAACTTAAAGTTTTCAAAACTCATGCTTTCGAAAACTCCTCTATGTACCTTTAAAACTTAAGTTATCAAAAGATTTTCAAGTACCTAAAACTTAAGTTTTCAAAGTGGAAAATCATTCTAAGTAAAGTTTTAGAACCCCACGTATTTTTAGAAAATCTAGGGGGAGATTCCTTCCAGGGGGAGGGAACAAAAGTTAATGCTTTGATTAAACTTAACTTTTTGAACTAGTGTTGCCATAAATCAAAAAGGGGGAGATTGTTGGTGCAGAAAGCACCAAAGTCAAACCTGTGTTTTGATAATGGCAACAGGGTTCAAAAGTTAAGTCTTAGTTGTTATCTAACATGTTACTCTAGTGTACAGGACAAAAGCCCTAGTGAAGGAATGCTAGGCACTGGCGAAGGAATGCCAGGACAGAAGCCCTAGCGAAGGAATGCTAGGCACTGGCGAAGGAATGCCAGGACAGAAGCCCTAGCGAAGGAATGTTAGGCACCGGGCGAAGGACAGCTCGGCATCCAAGACCTGGCAAAGGATCGTCAGGCAAAAGTCTAACCAGAGGAACGGTTGGCATCAGGTAAACTCTCCCGAGAGGAGTAGGTGAGGACGCGTTCCCCGTCGAGGGAACAGTAGGCGTCGGTTCGACCTAGGGCTCCATTTGGGAGGCCCAAAGTCAGAACCAAGACAGCTAAGGCTGTATAAAAACTAACAACTTACTGCTTTATGTTGTTTTTCGGACTAACCCTGGATGCAGGAACAAAGGAACGTGTGTCTGCAGCTCAGAAAGCCTCAAAGGAGTGAGGCAGCAGTTGAGTAGGGCGCCCTGAGTGTCCAGGGCGCCCCCAAGGTGAACAAGAAACAAATGAAGCAAAAAGGAGCCTCGGCTGAC
The DNA here is from genome assembly GCA_024364735.1 of Boesenbergia rotunda. NCBI lineage: Eukaryota > Viridiplantae > Streptophyta > Magnoliopsida > Zingiberales > Zingiberaceae > Boesenbergia > Boesenbergia rotunda. The sequence continues at coordinate 156,784 of JAGFNQ010000957.1, read as the reverse complement.
TACGGGCTGGGGCGCCCTCAGCAGCCAGGGCGCCCCCAGCAGCAAGGGCGCCTTCAGCGCCCAGGGCGCCCTCAGCAGCCAAGGCGCCCCGCGCCTATGCCAGCGAAGCCAATCACCCTTATCCAGCCGAGAAGCCCGTGCGGAAGGAGTCAAGCAAGGCGCCCCCAGCGTCTAGGGCGCCCCCAGGGTCAAACCTCATCCCTATTCGGGTGGGATAAAGGTTGACCGAGAGAATCTCGGATCACGTGACACGTGGGGGGGGGGGCGCCCCCCGATGTCCAGGGCGCCCCGAGGTGCTATAAATAGCACCCAACGCCCAGGCTTCAAGGAACATCTCGAACACAACGCTTCTATGCTCTTCTGCTCTCATACCTCGCTTCGGAAACTGCCCAACTCGAGCCGACGACCTCCTGCTGCTCCGAAAAAGTCAATCTACTTCGAACGTCGGTAAAGAACAGTGATTTTCAATTTACTGCACTTACTCTGTAATCAATATTTGTAAATTGTTTTTGCGCCTATATAGAATTGCCCAAAGTAAACGGTCAATAATTGTGGGCCTTGGAGTAGGAGTCGACCTAGGCTCCGAACCAAGTAAAACCTCCCATGTTTGCGTTGTGTGTTTTTAACTTCCGCTGTGCAATTTCTCTTAGTTTTCAAATCCGAAAATTTTCCGATATTCACCCCCCCTCTATCGGTTTTCTTGATCCAACAGATCCTAACTAGACTTCCTCCAATCTTCAGGTAAATATAATCCCCAAACCTCATGTTCAGTTTGGTTTAATCCCTTAGTCAAACTGACCAACCCTGGGTTCTATTCACTCTGCCAAACATCAGATCCTGTTTGACTTAACCCTTTGTCAAACTGGTCAAACTTGGGTTAACCCTACCAAATATCAGGTCCTGTTTGGTTTAACCCTTGATCATTTTGACCAACCTTATATTGTCTAACATATATATTGTTACTAACTTTAGTATATTGTCAATCATTGAAACACTAGAGGATGACTGTTCATCACTGATCCATTTTGCACCAACAGTATAAATATTATTTTATCTAAGACCTTTTAGTAGTATATTATTTGATTCATGTTGTTTTATTAAACATTCAATGGATAAAAACATAACAACAAATTTGATATCACATAGTTGACTTATACTAAGTAGGTTAAAGTCAAAATGTTCAACAAGCATGACTTAATTGATAAATATGAGTTTAACTGAATGTTACCTGTTCTAATTATCTTGAGTCTGCCATTATTTCCAAAGGCAACTGATCCTAAAGTCATGAACTTAATATCGATAAATTTGTGTTTACCTCTAGCCATATGTTTAGAGCATTCGCTATCCAATATACATTGATTCAAATCTTTAGGTTCCTACAAATAATGTATGGGTTACACTAAAGGTTTGGTTTGATGGATTTTTCCTAATTCATCTCACTAATTCTAGTTTGTCAATCGAGTTACAAGCAAATGTGTGAGATGAATATTTTTGGAGTTTAATACTTTTTTAAAGTTTAAAAATAATCTTTATAAGTTTAATAATTTTTTATAAGTTTTTAAAAATATTTATAAATGTAATAATATTATTTTTTATAACTTTAAATTATTTTTTCATAATTTTAAAGATTTTGTACATTTAAAAATAATTTTTTATAAGTTTAATAATAATTTTTATAATTTGAAAATAAGTTTAATATTTTTTATAAGTTAACAATAATTTTTTATAAGTTTAAAGATTTTATAAATTTAAAAATAGTTTTTTATAAATTTAAGAATAATTTTTATAAGTTAAAAATAATTTTTATAATTTAAAAATAAGTTTAATAATCTTTATAAGTTAAAAATAGTTTTTTATAAGTTTATGATTTTATAAATTTAAAATAATTTTTTATAAGTTTTTATAATTTCTTTAAGTTAAAAATAATTTTTATAAGTTTAATAAGTTAAAAATAATTCTTTTATTAGTTTAAAATTTATAACGGACTTTTGATTTTAGTTGGTTTGATTAATTTTGGTTTGTTTTGAATTTGAGTTTGATTTGGTTTAGTTTGATTTGAGTTTGAGTTGAATTTATTTTGTTTTAGTTCTGTTTGATTTGATTTGAGTTTCAGTTTGGTTTGATTTCAGTTTGAGTTTGATTTAGTTTTCGATTGGTTTGGTTTTAATTTGATTTCAGTTGAATTTGGTTTGTTTTAGTTTTGTTTGATTTGATTTGAGTTTGAGTTTTGTTTGATTTCAGTTTTAGTTTGGTTTTAGTTTAACTTGGTTTAGTTTTGGTTTGATTTCAGTTGAGTTTGAGTTTTAGTTTTGAGTTGTTTTCATTTCGCACAGGTATTTTAAAACAGGGTAATCCTATAATTTTTGTGAGATGAATTATTGTTTAATTATCAAGAGTTGTTTTAACTTGTGTTGGTTTAAGTATAGTTTTGGGTCCCCCAAGCAAGCGTCCTTGAGTAAGCTTCTAGGTTATGTTGAGTCACTTGGACATCATTATGGCCACCATAATCCTTGACAAAATTTTCCAACTGTTCTTATCTAGAAGACTTAGTACTTAACTTATACCCGCAATAAGTAAGATCTAGCCCTGATTTAACTAATCCTAAGTATTCAAAAGAGTAAGTTGATTTTGTGAGGTAACAACTAAGTTGTCGCTTCCTATTTGAAATTTATGTTTATTATTAAGAAAATATTTGATCCTTAGGTACGAAATATTGGTTTAGCCCTACTTTCTTTGTTAAGGAAGCTTTTGAGACCCATGCTTAGGCTTGGTTACTAGTGTTTTTACTAACCAACGAGAGATAGGATTTTTTGGTTAACTTAGGTTTATATCTGAGTCCAAATTTGTTGTACACAATCCTTTGGGACCTAAGCATCATGTTTAGATACTTGGTGCCCAAGTTGAACTTGTCCAATATTTTCTTGAGTCCCTCAATTTGACCTTTCAAGAAAGAATTTTCTTCCTCAAGTTTTGCAACGTGAGTTGAAGTTCCTTTTTGAACTCGGTCAGTTGAGGGGTTCAAATTAGCTTACTCCTTAAGGTGGCTAACCTCCTCAAGGATTGAATTAATTTTATCCTAGGACTTAGTCAATTTTGTAATTAAATATTTAACTAATTTGCATAATTGAAAATTTGAAAGTAAATATACCTCAGGTTCTTCTTCTTGATTTGATTCAAACTCAGGTTTGGAATCAAGTTTGGATCTTGCCATTAGTGCCAGGTAGCTTGAGTGCTTTGGTTCATCCATGTCTGATTCGTTCAAGGAGATTTCATCCCAAGTTATCTTGAGAGCCTTTCTTCTTCTTGATGTCTTGGGGTTTTCCTCCTTTAGATTAGGGTAGTCATGCTTGAAGTAACCATTTTTGTTGCCCCCAAAGCATGTGATTTCAAATTTTGGTGTGGTTGATGTACTTGGTACTTTCTTTGAGTTCTTCTTGGCTCTTCTCTTAGCAAATATTCTTTGAACCATGTTTGCTAGTTCCTCTTTGTTCGGTGAATCTGAATCTGAGTTGAACTCAGATTCAGGTTTTGATTTAGACTTGATCTTGGCCTCTTTATTTTGTCCTGCATACAAGGTAATTCCTTTCTCTATCGTACCAAGGTTAGTTTGTTCATACAATTCAAACTCATAAAAAAGTTCATCTAGTTAAATAGTTGAAAGATTCTTTGAAATCTTATAAGCATCTACCATTGATGCCCATAAAGCATTTCGAGAGAACGAATTTAGAGCATACCTGATTACATCTCGATTTTCGAGATGGTGACCGATCAAGTGGAGGTCGTTGATGATGTCCTTTATTCTAACGTGGAGTTGGGTGGCGCTTTCTCCAAGCAACATCTTAATATTAAATAATTGATTTAAAAGTGAGTCCCTTTTTGTTACCTTGGAGTTATTCGTTCATTTGTGGAGTTTGACTAGTCGGTCTCTAATTCCTTGGTGTTGTTAATGACCCAAATCGGTTGAGTTCTTCTTTTATTAGGCCACATTGAAGTGTGTTCAGCACCTTGAAGTTTAATTGAGTCCATCTCTTCATTTTTGATGTCCACATTTCTCTGGTTCCAAGATTTCTCCATCATGAGTTGACGGGTGTAATCTTTTTTGATGTTGAACTAGAGATTAATGTCCGCTTTCAAAAAACATTCCATTCGCTTCTTCAAGTAACTGAAGTTGTCGCCATTGAATAAAGGGGGTCAAGTGGTGTTGTATCCTTTTAAGTGGAAGTTCGACATTCTTATAATTATAGAAATAAATACAAAAATATTTCTAAGACTTTTGTCTTGGGATTAGCAATATTAGCTGGCCGTCGGTGATCGTCGCCAGTCGCCAGTAAATTTCTAAATAGAAAAGAAAGAAAAACTTTGATGCAAAAAAAGATCGTTAGATCTTTTCAGAGCTGCCTTGCTCTGATACCAATTGTAGGATCGTTGGAAATTGAGGGAGGGGGTGAATCTTGATCATTCGTAAATCTTTCTGTTCGACAACATAAAACAAAGTAAAGTATCGAAAAATAAAGTACTCCTTTTCTTTTACTTGATTCGGAGCCTTCGGCAACTCCTATTCCAAGGCCCACAGTCCTCGACCACTTTCGTTGGGCAATATACTATAATTCTTTCTCCAAAAAATTTTCAGAGAAAGTAATATCGTACAGGATATAAGGGAGGTTAGTAACAACCTATTAACTTCCTTGTAAGATGCAAGTACATGTACGAAATAAAAACAAGTATACCAACACAGAAGTGTGATCATGAGCACAACGTGTCGGAGAACTTCGCGGCATCATAGTAGTAGAGCGTGACAGTTCATCAACGCAGGAAGAGAGTGTAGGGCAAGTGGAAGAGATAATGAGTGCACTAATCTCGAGCTCCTTTTATAGGCGTGGTTCGGTTGACTGAAAAATTGTTCAGTTGACTGATCCTTTCGGTCGAAGGAACCTCCAGTTTGGTCAATCGAAGTCCACGCCATTCCTTCTTTGCTTCGTTCAGCAGGCACTATAATAAATGCATTCGGTCAACTGATCCTTCTGATCAGTCAATGGAAAAAGCCTCCTTCTGCATAGCCACTCCATACCAAAAGTGTATAAATCAACTAATCTTGATGATCAATCGACTGATCCGTCTAGAATATGCCCAATCTGGTTGGTTCGGCCAACTGATCCACTCGTTCAATTAACCGAACCTTTGGTTAAATTTCTTTGACTGATCTGTATGAAATTGTTAGTACAACACAAATAATATATTAAAAATTAATCCTACAAAATAGAGCTAGCACAGAAACATATATAGAATGCATGAGTAAGTGCCAGTAAAACCTATCTTGAACTTAACTTAGAAACCTCCGTAGGTTTCTCTAGTTAAATCAGCGCTTAAGGCTGTCCCATCGGGACACAACCTCACAACACTCTCCTCCAAAAGCTTACCTTACTCACCTGCCAAACATTGGGTCTTTCAAACCTATTTGGACTTCACCTCTTGGCATCGGATCGGCCTGCCAAGTCTTCCACTTGCTTGGTATCGCGTCCTCTAGACCTGCCAAGACTTCCTGCCAGATGTTAATCCATCTAGGCTTCCTATCTAGTTTTTACGATCTGTCAAGACTTCTGCTTAGCTGCAACTAGGGCTTCATAGAGGTAATTTTTTTACACACTTGTTAGCTTCATCAGATAATAACAAAACTTAACTTGAACATTTGCAAACATCAAAATAAAGGTTCGACTGTAGCACCAACAGAATCCACCATCAAGTTAATTCTAGAGAGAGGATAACAATCTTTTAGATAGGCTTTGTTTAAATCCTGAAAATCAATGCATACCCATCATTTCCCTTCTCGTTTAGAAACTAACACAATATTAGTAAGCAGATAGGGAATTGTACCTCTCGAATGTGATTGGCCTCTAATAGCTTGGAGACTTTGGGATTACTTGATTCTGCTCTGCTCCTAAGTGTCTTCACTTTTGTTTGTCAAACAAGGAGTTAGGAAGTATATTAAACTGGTGTGTCATTAGAGCTAGAGGGAAGCCAACAATTTCTTTTGCCAACCAACTAAAGATGTCATAGTGGGCAGCTAGACAAACCACCAACCTCTATTTTAGATCAGAGTGAAGATCCGCGGCTATCTGGGTTGTCCCATTCTCCCGCTCGGGATGGATTTGTACTTCCTCTTGTTCTTTTTGTTGGTATAACTTTTCGCCCTTATCTTTTTTGGGAAACTAGATCGTCCAGGGTGACCTGGAGAGTTTCTTGGACTTTTCTTATTTTATGGGAATCAACTCGTATGATATCCACATAACACCTTCAAGAGGCTAACAGATCTCCTTTAACTTTCCTGACCTGGTTTCCTACTGAGAACTTGATTTTTTGATAGAACGTGGAGACCATTACTTGAAAAACATTCAATGTCGGCCTCCCTAATATTGCGTTATAAGAAGAAACTGTGTCTACCACCATAAATAGTGTATGCCTGATTCTTTCCAAAGGTAGTTCCCCTAACAATAGGGAAAGATAGAGTTGACCGATCGACTGTACTTGATGTCTTGTGAAACTGAATAATGGAGTCACCATTGGTTGTAATTCCTCATCATCCATTTGTATCTGATCGAGAGTAGCTTTGAAGATGATGTTTATCAAACTGCCTGTATCAATAAAGACTCCCTTCATATTATAATTAGCAATTAAAGCTTGAATTACTAGGGCATCTTTATAAGGAGCCTCAATCTTATCTAAGTCTCCCGGACCAAAGGCTATGGAAGGACCCACTCTTTGCTCCCAGCTAGGAGCGATCGAATAAGTTTCCAATCGAAGTGCATGGGTCTTTGGTGCATGATTGGAGTCTCCATCGGTTGGCCCTCCGAAGATCATACCTACAGTTCCTAAACGAGTGCTTGCCCTTATCTTTTTTCCTTTCCTGTTGCTCTAGGGGGGTTGGTGTTCTTCTTCATCGACCAGGGGTGTTTAAGCCCACCCATCTGAGTGGTGCCATCATTGCTAGGATGATCTGTCTGGTATGTGTTATAGTAAGGCTTAGGAGAATACCTTTGCTAAATGGCCACCACTTGGCTACTCTTTGAAAGTTGTTTACATAGTGGTAACACTCTTTAGTCGTGTGGCTCCCTGACTAATGATAAGTGTAAAAGCATCCATGGACTTTGGGAGACCACCGACCACACCCATGTTTTGTTGATGCTGCCACTTTCATAGATTGGACTACCTTTTATCCTCGACGCTTTGCATGTTGATGATAACTAGGATGAAATTCCTTGGCCCGTAGAGGATGAGGAGACGCCTTTCTTTCCGAATAAGCAGGGGGAGCACTTGGAACCCCTCGGTCTTTCTTCCGAATGAATTAAACTTCTTACACGTTCACATATTTGACCGATCGACCTAGTAGGTCATCAAAACTGTCGGAGGTTTACTCACTAAAGATCTAAAGAAATCCCCTTCTGCTACCCCTTGTGAAAAGACACTCATCAATATTTCTAATGTCGCTAAGGGAACGTCTTGAGCCACTTGGTTAAAGCGTTATATGTAATCTTTCAAAATCTTCTTAGATTTTTGCTTGAGAGCAAAGAGGTTCAGTGGCATCTTGTGGTATCATCGACTACTAGCGAAGTGATGCAAGAATACCATTCGGAAATCTTCAAATGAGTGAATTGAAGACGTAGGTAGTTGAGTAAACCACCTTTGTGCCAAGACCGAGAGGATGGTCAAAAACACCTGACAATTTACACCATCAGCATATTGGTGTAATAAGGAGACATTCTCAAATTTGCACACGTGATCTTCGAGATCGGAGGAACCATTGTATTTACCTATTGTCGGTGGTCAATAATGACACAATAATGGATCTTCTAAACTTTGGTAGAATGGAGACGCACTGTGGCTCCCAATTTGATCGAACCATATTGTTTTACCCCGAGCAAGGTCACGTGGAGTGTGCTAGAAGCCTCTGAATGTACGTTTGGAGTAAAGACCTTGATAGGTGATGGACCCAGAATAGATGTCACGAATGTGAGTCTCAAATTTAGATATTTATAAAACTGAAAACCCTTTGGCTAACAAAGTTAAAATGTAGTAGAGAGGCCTCAGGTCGTATTTTTCCAAGGACTAGTTGAATGAATGTTTAACTCGAGCGTGCAGGTTTATTTGTCGTTTGATGTTTGGGTTTTCTAGATAAAATGAGGCTTTTGCGATAGGGAATTGACAATATGAAATAGCAATTCAGAACAAAGTAGAATTAACTAAGCAAGGTAATGAATTAAGAAGTTGCACGAACTGCACTTAAAGAACTTAACGAGATGAGCAACTAAACAATTAAAGCCAACCTATAGAGTTGAACTTAAAGAGCTAATTGCAGGTAATAAATTGTAGAAAATGAATTGCAAGGAATTGATTTTAGATTAGAGAATAGCTAGAACAAAACTTGGCTTAAGCACATGACTTGAAGTGTAATGGAAACAATTATAACAACTTGAAGAAAACAAATGCTTGGAACAAAATTACCCTAAATTAAACACCAAATCAGTTTATCCCGAGACTTCCCTTTGCCGTCACACAAAGGATGAGCTACTCAAAGAACAACGAAGAAGAAAAACTTCCTAGCTCAGTTTTGGTTTTGCTCTTCCTGATCGGTCAACCCGACCGATCAGGCCTTCCTCTGATCGGTCACGGGACCGATCAGAGTCCTCCCTGTCCGATCAACCTGATTAGTCAGTAGCTGAAAGCGATTCCCGAACTCTCACTTCTCAATCAGTTGGACGACGATCGAACTCAGAATCCATCAAAACACTTCGAGAACCCCTCTGAACGCTTCAACAGCTCCGCCCGAGGAGATCCAGCGATCAACAAGGGATCGATCAGTGAAAACAAGGCTCTGGCGACACCCTCACTCGAACTCCTTCAGCTGCGAGAATTGGTTAGCAAATCTGAACTGGAAACCTTACCTCCGCGATCTGAGATCTTGAAGACAACTAATTGATGTGGTCGCGTGGTCTAAGGAAGAAAACGATGAACAAATTGATGAAGAAATGAAGAAATGGGGATTTGAAAACTACTCTGCAATCTGCGACACGTGACGACAAAGAACTGGCGAGGGAATTCCCAATTTATTCATCCCATTTAAATTTGGACGGCTGTGATTGAATCGGATTCATCCAACGGTCAGATCTTCTCCGATCTGAACCAAACTCCCCAGATCTTGATCAATGGTCCTGATCTATCTGTCTTAGCTCAGATCAATTAGATCTGTGGCAGATGGTCCAGATCTTCCCTTCTCTTGCTTGGATGGTCTAGAACCCCTTGAGCTTGATCCAACGGTCAAATTGCTTCTGATTTGGATGAAATTTTCAGATCTTGATCAGTGGTCATGATTGACTCTATCTTGAACTCGGATTGATCAGAAGTTGACCGATGGTTCAGATCTAGCCGTTTCTTGATCGGACGGCTCATATTAATCCAAGCTTGATCACTTTGATCCAGATCCAATTCTGACTCACGTTTGACCCAATCTGATCTAGGTCCATAATCATTTGAAACCTACAAAATTAGATTCACAATTAATGCCAAAAATATCTCAAATATAGAATGATTTGAATTAAAAGCCAAAATAGAGATAATTCATGAAACCTAATATAAATGCAAACTTAAGCATGTAAAATGTGGATCAAACATGGATTTTAAAGCCTAAAATAATCAACAAAATGATAGTTATCAACTCCCCCACACTTACTCTTGGGCGTCTTGCACAAGCTACTAGTTAACATAAGATGTATTCTCCTAGATTAGTCTCAATCATAGTTAGAAGCAATTGAAAGGAAATTACCTAGGGTTGTCAATTCTCAAAAATCTAAACTCAATGGACTAGTATCTTGTCCTTAAATCAACAACTTAGCATACTTCATCTATCACGACTCATTGAGATGAATTAACTCAAAAAACCTTGCAAGGAAAGTTTCAAAGTGGCTCTCTTCCTAAGTTCTACATTTCAATGAAAAGTGGAGCTCACTCAAACACAACATGGTTCTTGCACTACTATAGGCTTGCTTATTATCTACTCTCCACCATCATTCTTGATTTGGATCCACATCTACAAAAGCTTATTCAAACAAGTTAAAGAATATGAAATGATAAGACTGAAAAATAGAAATTGAATGACTTTGATACCAAAAACTCATGATAAAGAAAAATAAAGAGATATGATATAACAAAAAGATATGGTAAAGTAAAGAAAATGATATGATAAAGAAATATGGAGAAGAAATATAGCATGATAAGAAAATATAGAAAAAGTAGGGAAAGTGAAAGACTTGGACACTCAAAAACGTTTCTAATGCACTTTGCCCATTTCTTTTCACTTATCTTGCATGTATCAGAGTTGTGGTAGAGTAGGAAGTGTATAATACCTCTGGTTTGGATGGGAACATTGTTGAAATGAAGTGTGCCCTGATTTTGTTCTGTGCCAGCCTCCACTGATCGGTCACTGTCTGATCGGACCAGGGATCGGACTAGTCAGCTCCTAATCGGTCTGGAGACCGATCAGGTGACGATCAGTAGCTGAAATTTGCAGAATTCCCAAAGCTGTCTTTTGAAATTTGTCTTCTTTCAATCAATAACTACATCCGAAGTCCAACTAACTTCTTGTTCTTAACTTCACATCAGGAATCTAACCATCTTTTGAATCTTTTTCTTTTACTTTGTCTTTTCTCTCCTTTTCTTTTCTTTTCTTTCTTCTGTTTTTTTCCAACTACTCTGTTTTTGCAGCTATGTTTTTGCTTCTATTTTTTTCAGTTTAATTCCTTCCAAAGATCAGCTCCAACTCTTGAAATATGTTCAACAATTTCAGAAAGTTTCAACTGGTTTCAAATGAATGAAATCATCCTTTTGTTCCTACTTGATACTTGGTCCAATGGAGCTTGTTTCCTATCCAAAACTTGGACTTTTAAGGATGTGTCTTTGCCCTCTAACTTTTCTTTCTTTTGCATCACTTTTCAAATCACACAAAATTTCCTTTTTCTTACAACTGAGCTGATGGGTATGCTCGCAACTCATTCTTGATACAAAACTCCATCAAATTGGCACACTTTCCTTGTAGGTTGTCAATGCTTGGTTGTCCTCAAAATTTGATAGAATGCTTGCATCCTTCCCCACACTTAAACTTTTGTCCCTCTGGGCAAAGTAACATCAAGAAACATTAAGGTAACCAAGTCCAATGAAAATATATGATGAACATGAAGAATAGGGGAAAAAATGGAATTCAAAGTAGATAAACAAACAAAATTGCAAAAATGATATGAGAAAGGAAACAAAGTGATTCACCTTTATAAATGTGGTCCACTCATAGAAATATAGCTTTGAAAGAACCTAAGCAAGTTCTAGAGTACAATCACATGTGTGTATCTCACAAATAAGGCCAAATCCTCACTAGGTAAAAAGAATTCATCTCAAGTCATCAATCTAGAGTCCATAACTAAGAAGTACTCAAGCAACCAAGAGTTTCATCCAATGGCTCAAATCCTAAGTTTTAACAACTAAATTTAATTTGCTTTCAAAGGACTCTAAAATGATATAAGAAAATCTAGATGAATACATTTATTCCTAATCATGCGAAAAATAAGATGCCAAGAAGACTAACATGGTATCTACAATGACTTTTATTCATTCTACACTACCCAAGCATTTATTAACAAGAACTCATTTTAAAAGAAAATTTTACTTCTAGAAAACATAAAAATGAAACATGCAATAAAAGAATATGCAAGAAAGAACAAACTCCCCTTTATTTCTAGCGGTCGGAGTCTATCAAGAAATAACCTCCACTGCGGTAGTGGAGGAGTATAGTTGGCAGAGAGAGCATTTTTCATGTGATCCACGTCATGGTGCATTGCTCCCCCACACTTAAACTTTTCATAAATGTGTTCCGGTGGTCAGAGGCGATTAAGGTACAAAATCCATTTAAGAGGTGGAGTACTATTAGTCAAGAAAAGATCAACTCCTCCCTCTTGATGCTCTTTGAAAGTCCTTCTAGGAGGTTGGCGTCTATTTAGATGGAGCACCCACTCCAGAAGCCTACGTGACCCTGCAAAACCATACAGTACCTCCCTCAAGCATGCAGGGTAAGAAAGAAATGAAATACCATTAGTCTCTATATAAAATGAATCCAGATATGCCTCACAACCAATGAAATCAATTTTGGAGCCCTCTATAAATTTTTCACAATTAATTTCCACAAAGGGTATGTCAAGAAACTTATCACAACCAATGAAGTCAATTTTGGGTACCTCTTTTAGTTTTTCACAATTAATTTCTGCATAGGATGTATCAAGAATTGTATCATAGCTAATAAAATCAATGCTAGGTACCTCTATGAATTTCTCACAATCAAATTCTACAAAGGATGTATCAAGACATGCTTCACATTCAACAAAATTATCCTTATGTACATCTATAAATTTTTCACTCTCAATCTCTAACTTAGGTGTATCAATAATTCCTTCACAACCAACAAGATCAACCTCAGGTACCTTTATGAGTTATTCACAATCAATTACTACAGAAGATATGTCAATAAATTCATCACAAACAATAAAATCAACCCTAGGTTCCTCCACGAATTTTTCACAAGCAACCTCCATGTAAGATGTATCAAAAATAGCATCAAAACCAACAAAATCATCCTCATGTTCATCTATGAGTTTTTCACAATCCTTTCCTACATAAGATGTATCAAGAAGTGTATCACACTGACGGGCCCAAACTATGTGTCACGAATGTGGGTCTCAAATTTAGAATTTATAAATGAAAGCTGGAAACCCTTTTACAATCAAAAGTATGAAAATGTAATATAGGGGCCACAGGTCGTATTTTTCTCGGGGACTAGTCGATATAATTTGATTCGCGCTTGGTTTATGTCGTTTATGTTTTGGGGTTTCAAAGGAACGAATTTGGTTTTGGGATACAATCGAAATTGAAATTGCAATGAAAATAGAAGAATCTTAAAGTAAAGCACTAAACAAGGGAAATGCAATGTATAAACTTAACCAATGAAAGCTTAGTCTACCTAGGCAGCTAAACCGGATTTGGACAAAACACAAGTGTTATCAAATGCAAATCAAGGGCTAAACTAATGAAGTAACACAATAGCTGAATTCGCAATTGAAACCAGTGCAAGAACTACTTTGGTGCAAAAACAGAAATGAAACAATTAAGATGCAGAAAAAAAATCTGCTACACTTCAGCTTGGAAACAAAACTAGCAATGAAGAAATTTGAAGGAGAGAATCAAGGAAATCAGATCAGAAACTGTTCAATTTTGACACAAATCCACAATAAAACTGAACTTGCAGGACTGAAGGAAGTATTGCAGAAGTTCAACAACAAATTGGACACAAAGCAAACATTCAAGCTGAAGTTGATGCACTAACTTAAAGGCTAGGAAGCTTAAGTAGAACTCATGTTTACTTGATACACATCAGAATTTATCAGATGAAATTACAGAGATGACTGAATGTTCAGAATTTGGAAATCTGATACAAAACCAAATGAAACTAAAGGAATTTAGAAGAGATGAATGCAGAAATAATCTGGAATGCAGTCACAAAATTTAGCAACCTAAGGATACAAAATCAAACTCAGATGGAGTCAAATCTTAGAACTTGAACTGATATGCAGAAATGAGTAACTGCAGCAATTGAGAAGGAAACCGAGTGCTGAAATTCACAAAACTAGCTGAAACTTAATAGAGCAATGGAGCTAACTTCAGAATCGATCAGTTGCAGAGCAAGCTAAAGCTGAATTCATTTGTAACTAAACATTATCTCTCACTTCCAGAAATTAGAACTCAAGAACAAACTAAACTCGAAATAAATGCAGGAACTATGTAGTTGGCACGCAACTATGTAGTTGGCACGCAACAATTAAAAGAAAAACGAACTGCCATTAGATTCAATTGATCACTGAACAACACACTTAGCTGATTTACTTGCAGAAAATAAACCTAAATTAAGCAAAACGATTAGAAAACGAGATCTAAATATCCTGATACAAAGACAGTAATGGAACAAATTTTAGAAACTGAAACTACAGCTGATAACCTAAATTAAGCTAAGCCTCAATCCAAATCCTTGCTGTCACTCAAGGATGAGCTCGAATCGAGGTGGTCACGCCTTCAAAACGAAGAAATTGCTGAAGAAACGAAGAAAAACGAGGAAGAAACCAAGGCAAACGAGCTGCGGCGAGGACGCGACGAAGGCTGAAGCAGGGAAATTTTTCCTTAAGTAATCAGAAAATGGACGGCTCAGATCGATTTGAGGAAATCCAACGGCCGATCTCGCTCTGATTTGAGCCAAACTTTGATGATGGTGATCTGAGGTCAGGATCTGCCTTGTGGTAGCTCGGATCCTCCAGATATGCAACAGATGGTCCAGATCAACTCTATCTGTGAATGGATGCTCTAGAGCCCTCCTTGCTTGATCCAACGGTTGATTTAGCTCTGATTGGGATGAAATCTTCAGATCTTGATCATAGAGCTTGATCAACCCTAACCCTAGCTCGGATTGCTTCAGATCGTCCCGGATGGCTCAGATCTAGCCGCTCTCGAATCGGACGGCCCGGATTAATCGTAGGCTTGATAATTCGATCCGGTTCACTTCCGACTCAAGTTTGACCCAATATGCTCTAGGTCCCAGAACCTTTGATGCCTACAAAAATAAATCAAGAATTTAGTGGCCAATTAACTCAAATATGTGTAATTTTACATTTAAGTCCAAAATATGAATAAATTCTAAAACCTAGGCAATTTCACAATTTTGGCAATAAAAACATAGATCAAACAGGGATTTAAGCAACTCAAATGATCAATAAAATGGAATCTATCACACACCCAACAAAATCAATTTTAAGTGCCTCCATGGATTTTTCACAATCAATTTCAGCATAAGATGTATCAAGAATATCATCACAACCAACAATAGATACCTCAATGAATTTTTCAAAATTAATCTCTATATAAGATGTGTCAAGAATATCATCACAACCAACAAACTCGACCCTAGGTACCTCTATGAGTTATTCTAAAGAAATAGGAGAAATACTTACCTGATCATGCTGAAGAATACCTGAAGGTTCTACAAGAGTAGATGTGTCTATAGCCTCCTCCTGGTCATGTACAAACTCCACTTTAGGCTCAGGTTCTGATGAACATTCAACTAAGAAAGGTGATTCTTGGACCCTTGCTTCCACCATGCAAGTCCCTACTGTTGGATCGAGAAACACGATAGAGGGGGGGTGAATATCGTGAAAACGTTTTTGGATTAAAACTAAGAGAATATGCAGCGGAATTAAAACAAAACTCACAGAGAACACAAGTACTTTTACTTGGTTCGGAGTCGTGATCGGCTCCTACTCCAAGGCCCACGGTCTTTGACCATTTACTGCGGACAATTCTATATTTGTACAAAAGTTTACAGAGTTTGATACAGAATTATTGCAGTAAATAAACAAGTACGCTTTTCGTTATCGACGCCCGGTGTAGATTGTACTTCGGAGCAGAGGGTCGTCGTCGGCGCTAGAGTCTCGAGATCGGAGATTTCTGGAGCAGAGCGCTTGAACGAAGAGCTTAGAGGCGTTGGAAAAGTGTTGTTTTGAAGCCTTGGGGTCGAGCCCCTTTTATAGTGCTCCTGGGGGCGCCCGGGATGTCGGGGGCACCTGACACGTGCCTTCGGATCCGAGAACCTCTATCCGAAACTTGGTCAGCGCTTATCCCCTTCGAATCGGCTCTGGAGCTGACGGGGGCGCCCGGGACGTTGGGGGCGCCCTCCTTGACTTGGTCCGCTGGCTTCATACTGATTTTGCTTCAATTGCTTTGACCTTGGGCGCCCGGGGCCTCCGGGGCGCCCTGCTCACTGCAGTTTCGAAGTAACTCTTGCTTCCTTATTTTTCCTTCGACCTTGGGGCGCCTGGGGCCTCCGGGGCGCCCTGCCCAGCTACCTGCCCCTCTCCTTTGGGGCGTTCTGAGCTGCAGAAACACATTCCCTTGGTCCCTGCATTCAAGGTTAATTCTAAAACAACAAGGCAAGAATATTAGTTGATTTCTTTACAGCCGTAGCTGTCTTGGTTCTGACTTCGGGTCTCCCAAATGGAACCCTAGGTCGAACCGACGCCTACTGTTCTCTCGACAGGGAACGCGTCCTCACCTACTCTTCTCAGGAGATTTACCTTTTGCCAACCGGCTCCTCCGGTTGGACTTTTGCCCAACAGCCCTTCGCCGGGTGCCTAGCAGCCCTTCGCCAGGTGCCTAGTAGCCCTTCGCTAGGTCTTCTGTAACACCCAATAATTTTTTGGTATTATTAGGGATTTTTCGGAAATTTTTTAGCAATTTTTTGGAATAAAAATGAAAAAAAAAAATTTAAGGGTCGGGCGGGGGTTTGAACTCGCGACCACGCGACAATACCAAGCCTTAAGGGAGTTCGACTAGCCAGAAGATCAAGGGTATCAAGCACAGAAAAGGAACGAGCGAAATTATGTTATGGGTGAGTTAGGCTTTTTCATGAAGAGGTATTTAAACTTCGCTTAAGTCGCGTGGAGTGCCCGAGGGTTTTTGTGGCTGCGCGAATAGGAGAGGGCGAGGAGGCTGCGAAAAAAAAGACAAGGGAGGAAGCCATAACTTTCTTCCTTCTTCTTCTTCTTCCTCCTCTTGAGTAGAAAGCCTAGGGTTCTTCCCTAGGGCCAAGGAGGGGAAGTTCTTGCAAGGAAGAGGAAAGGAGTCCTACGCTAGGGTTTTTACCTCTATTTAGTGAGTTTTCATCAAGAAAAGGGTAAGTAGATCACTCACCTGCAATAGGAGTAGTTTTCGTATGTAAGTTCTTGTTGTAGAACCATGTTTTATGATGCATGCTTTAAGATTATGGTTATCGGGTGTTTTAAGTTTTTAAAGATGCATGTTTTCTCATGATAGAATTTTAATTGGTTTAGATTTGGTGTATGTAAGCTAAGCATGATAAGATTTAATTTTTGAAAAGTCCCAAAAATGAGGTTGGGATTAAGGGCACGCAAGGTGCTCGATGAAAGTCTCAAGTAAGAAAGGTAAAGGTGTTAAGTGCAAAATTTATGCAAAAGTAAGATAGTTTGATACGTATAAGTATTATAGTAAGAAAGTATTTTATTTTCAGAAAGTGACATGTACCGGGCAAATGGAAGGCCCACAGAAAGTTAGAAAGAAGCTCTAATAAGGTGCGGTGACTAGCTACCCCGCAACCTATTAGAGAAGTGCGCAATTGGTACATTGATACCATGGTACAATGTCAAGGCCTAAAGAAAGTTGATTACTATTTTCAAGTAAATAAGTATTCGCAAGTGTTTTCAGTTTTAAGTATGTGCCTTTATTTCATATGTTAGCCTTGATACATTGCAAGCATGTTAAAGAGTAAGAGTAAGGAAGTTAGTGTTTGAATGTATGAGTACGTTGAGGTTGCAAATGATGTAATGCAAGTAATGTTTTCAACATGATTGAGCATGATAAGTAGATGTAAGTTTTCTCATGTGCATGTATTAATTTGGAAGTAAGCATTCTTTGAAATGAGCATGTTTATTATCGATAGCATGGATTTGTGAGTTAGGATTTACTTACTAAGCATTGTGCTTATTAGTTGCATTTCCTTCTATTGCAGATAAAGGCAAAGAAAAGCATAAGTTATGGAGGTGACCAGGACTTGCATTGATGCTCAGTGGCGGTGGAATCGTGGAAGAGATCCGTTGGGTTAAGGCTTAGAGGCAATTTCTGAAGTTTAGAAACTTGTGGTTTTGTGTTTTGGATTGGTAGAACGTAATGATTTTATGTAAACTTTGCATAGAGACAAGGTTGAGTACAAAACTCTAGTATAGCTTTAATATTTAATATTTTGTTTGGTAAAATGTGAACATTGTGTTGGTGCAAGTTGTATCAATGATGTTCTCCTTTAAGTGTTTTAATGTTTGACAATACACTTAAGTCAGTGATACAATGAACAGACAAAGGGGAGCAAAGGAGAAGTAAACTTAGCTGAAGAAAAGTCCTAGTTAATCTAGGAATCGAAACCCTAAGTCCCAGCGAAGGGCTGCTGGGCACCTAGCGAAGGGTTGCTAGGTATCGAAACCCTAAGACCTAACGAAGGGCCGTTGGGCACCTAGCGAAGGGCTGCTAGGCACCTAGCGAAGGGCTGCTAGGCATAGAAGACCTAGCGAAGAGCTGCTAGGCACCTGGCGAAGGACTGCTAGGGAATGAAGACCTGGCGAAGGGCTGCTAGGCACCTGGCGAAGGGCTGCTAGGCACCTGGCGAAGGACTGCTAGGGAATGAAGTCTTGGTCCAAGGGACTGAGCAACATAGCTGAGCGATGACTAAGGACAGGAGTAGAGACGGGTCAGGATTTGGGCGTCTCGAGGTCCGGAGGTATCGGAAGCTAAGTAAAAGTCCACCCGAAGGGCTGGGTGGCAATCATCTCCTGAAAGGAGTAGGTGAAGGGCGAGTTCTCGGGGATGGGAACTTGCACCGGTTCGACCTAGGGTTTCGTGCAAATTTGAAATCCGAACCAAGTCCTTAAGCCTAATATTGTGTGTATATATGCTTTGTGTTTGTGTATCTTGCAGGTATCAAGAACCGGAGACAAAGCAGAAAGGTTGATGGAAAATGGCTGATGGGGGCGCCCCCACTGTTGGGGGCACCTAGAGCAAGGCTTAAAACCCAGTCTTGGGTTTAAACCATGATTGGGGGCGCTCGGAATGATGGGGGCACCCGGAGTAAAGAGGAAAATGCAGTTTTCGTGAAGTAAGCAGAATAGGTGTCAAGGGGAGTCCCCGGAAGGTCCGGGGCGCCCGGGTTGAAACCTATATTTGCTGTTTCAGGTTCAAAATGTAGATAAGCACTCAGGAGGGCACCCGGGAGGTCCGGGGCGCCCTGGCCAAAGATTTTATCACTTGCGGCGAGGTAGGCGCAAGGATAAGGTTTGACCGAGTTATTAGGGGCGCCCCCGACGTCCAGGGCGCCCCCAGGAGTGCTATATAAGGGGCTTCGACCCCTCTGCTTCAAAAACAACTTCCAAGAGCGATTCCAATCATTCTGACCGACGACAACGCGCTAGAGACGAGGCTCTACGACCGGGAGGCTCCAGGAGGAAGTGCGCGACACTTCGGAGGTCCAGATCGGCCGAGCTTCAGACTTTGTCTTGTTGGTTTGCTTTTATTTAGTTCCACACTTAATTTTATTTATCCTTTGATTGTAAACTTGCACTGTAAGTCAGGTTTCTCGGCCTCCGGAAAGTCCGGGAAGGAGACCAATAGTGGACGGGCGTTCCCGTGCATAGGCCTTGGATGTACTGACCCCGGGGGGTTGGGAACCAAGTAAAAATCCCGCTGTGTCCTTTGTATTGCTTTAGTCTTTCTATTTATTTTCCACTGCACTAACGCTCTGAGTAGATCGAAAGTTTTACGAAGGTTTCACGAAAAAGATTTCACGGTCGATATTCACCCCCCCTCTATCAACGGCACCGGTCCTACAATTGGTATCAGAGCCGAGCCGCTCTTCACCGGACTAACCACCGACGGAGCAACGATGCCAGGAGTTGAGGGGGAGCTCAGGGGTGAATCAGGTATTTTTAATTTTAAAATGTCCATTTTTAAATTTCATGTTATATGCTTCACATGCAGGGAGAGAGGGCACTATAAAAATCAGTGTCCTACTCATAAAAATCGTTCATCACCGCCGGCAAAGGAGGAATCAACGCCAGGAGTCCGGAGAGATAAAAGTCACATCAGATGTTTCAAGTGCGAGAAGTACGGACACTACAAAAATAAGTATCCGGCCAAGGTACATAAGATTTATATTCCGAAAATTTTCAAATCTCCTGCACTTTCTTATGTAAATTGTTTAGATAATGTTACTGAAAAGTTAAACTGTGTAAGTAGGCAAATCAATATTCTGAATGATCAATTAGAAAGTGTAAATAATGTTAAAATATCAAAAATTAACTGTCTAATTTTTAATGTTAATTCAAAAATTGCTGAAATTAATTCTAAAATTAGATCTGGTAATACCACTGGTACTCCTGAAATTAAATCAGATAATGTTAAAATTCTTGATGATAATTCTAAAATTAATCTTAATTTTAACTCTGATAATTCTGAATTAAAATTTGAAAATCTCTTAGATAATTATGAATTCAAATTTGAAAACCCCTTGTACAAACCTGAACCCAAATTTGAAAATCCTTTAGATAGTTATGAATTTAAAATTGAAAATAATAAAGATAATTCTAAAGATAATTCTAAGGATAATTCTGAGGATAATAAAGATAATTCTAAAGATAATTCTAAGGATAATTCTGAGGATAATAAAGATAATTCTAAAGATAAGTCTAAAGATAATTCTAAAGATAATTCTGAGGATAATATGGATAATTCTGAGTATCATAAGAATAATTCTGAGGATAAAAAGGATAATTCTGAAGACAGTGGAGATTGTTGATGCAGTCTGGCCCGGTTGTTGTTTTGGTGTTTGACAATGATTTAAGTTTGGTTGAATGAAATTCGGGTTAAGTCTAGGTGGATCTGGGAGATCGCACGCTGGCATGGAAAAAGTCCTAACTTGGAGAGTTGGGTGAAAAGTCCTAGCTTAGAGGGCTAGGTGAAAAGTCCTAACGTGGAGCGTTAGGTGAAAAGTCCCAACTTGGAGGGTTAGGTGATTGGTTAAAATCCCGGTGAGTGAAGCCGGGTCCTAGTGAGTGAAGCCAGGTGATGGAAATCTCGGTGAGTGAATTCGGGTCCTGGTGAGTGAAGCCAGATGATGGAAATCCTAGTGAGTGAAGCTAGGTTGAAATCCCGGTGAGTGAAGCCGGGTCCCGGTGAGTGAAACCGGGTGACTGAAATCCTAGTGAGTGAAGCTAGGTTGAAATCCCGGTGAGTGAAGCCGGGTGACCGAAACCCTGGTGAGTAAAGTCAGGTCCTAGCTTGGAGGGCTAGGTTGAAGTCCCAGTGAGTGAAGCTGGGCATAGCACGAGTCAGAGAAGGGTTGAAGGCTTGTTCTAGTGACTTAGAGTGCATTTGGGCTTGCCTTGATCGGTCTGGTGACCGATCAGGGAAGTTGGCACGGTGCTCCTTCGTGGATCGGTCTGGTGACCGATCCAGCGATGACTGATCAGTCTGGTGACCGATCAGGGAGTATGCGTTTCACTCACTGAACGACTCCTGATCGGTCTGGTGACCGATCAGGGAGCTCACAAGTGGGTTGAGTTCCCTTGCTGATCTGCTCCTGATCGGTCTGGTGACCGATCAGGATCACTGTGCAGATCATTCTGGAGAATGATCCAGCATCGCAGGTTCCTCTCTATGATCGATTAGGACGGAGCCTAATCGGTCTGGACCCAGCCTGATCGGTCTGGTGACCGATCAGGAGGCTCCCTGATCGGTCTGGTGACCGATCAGGGATCATACAGTGGGTTTTGGGAACCTTACTGCTCAACTCCTGATCAGTCTGGTGACTGATCAGGGATACTGTTCAGATCAGTCTAGAGAACGATCAAGTGTCGCGAGATTCTCCTTATGACCGATCAGGATGGAGCCTGATTGGTCTGGGAGCAGCCTGATAGGTCTGGTGACCGATCAGGCTGGAGCCTGATTGGTTTGGGGACTGATCTGGAGTGTGCAGCAGAATGCTGGATTGGTCTGGAGACCAATCAGGAGTGTGCAGAAGACTGCTGGATCAGTCGGGTGACCGATCAGGGTCCTCCTGATCGGTCTGGCGACCGATCAGGAGTAGAACTTTAATTCAAATACGCTGTCAGAAGGGTCTGATCGCATCTGTTTTGCTCAGGATTTTTTCTTCTATCACTGATCTCATTTGATATTCATTTGCTAAACCTCTGATTGAGTGTGCAAGTGACAGGGATGGATTCAAACACTCAAGGAGGGTCAAAGAGAGGCTTTCTGTTGAGCAGGTTTGGCAGTTTTCCATCGCAGGTTACAACGGGCGCTGCTGGCAACGGCTGGAAGCTGACCTGGGGCTGGGGCTCGACTGAGGAGAGTTCAGTGAGTCCAGAGGAGGTCAGGGGTAGCTGGCTTGTTACAGGTGAGCAGCTGGGAGCTGTGTGGAGCGTCTGTGGGTTGGCGATGGCAGCTAGGATAAGTGTGGGCTGGCGATGAAGAGAAGGAAGCTCTCTCGACTGCAGCAACACTTGATCCATCCTTAGCAATCACTCTGAGTCTTGAAGCTTCTGAAAACTTGATCATTCTTTGAAGCTTGAGAGACTTGAGCACTAAGAAGGACTCGTGGCAAGGCGATCAACAAGCAAACAAGGAAGAGCTGAGTGAAGGCTCTTGCCGAGGTTGTGCTGGGTTGTTGTTTGTGCTTGTAAGCGTTTCTCTTCATCTGCTTGTGCTCTGTAAGTCTTTGATTGTCTCTGTGCTCTTCATACTACATCAACTTGTCGAGACATTTTATGGAGAGGTTACTCCACCGAGAAGGAGGATTTGATATCTGGATTTCCGGGACTTGATCTGCCGACGATCAAGGGATCGCCCACCTTAAGGGCATGCCAAGGAGTAGGGGCAAGATATCCCCGAACCTTGTAAACAATCCTTGTTAGCGTTTTGGTTTGTGTTTCATTTCTGCAACTTCTTTTCTGTCTTGTATTTGTCTTCCGCTGCTAATCACTCAAGTGCAGAAATCCTTAAGCTCAAAGAAATTATGTCTGGCTATATTCACCCCCCCTCTCTAGCCATCCAAGTTCCAACAAGTGGTATCAGAGCGTGGGTCTCTACTTCAACGGCTTAACATCCGAGAGCTAACAAAGATGGCCATGGGAAGAGAAGGGTTTAACACCAACCGACCTCCACTCTTCGACGGCACTGATTTTTCATATTGGAGGTCGAAGATGGAGTTTTACCTCAAAACCAACCTCAGCATGTGGTTTGTTGTCAAGGAAGGTTTTTCCACTCCTAAAGATGCTGAGGGAAAAGAGATGAACTTCTCAAGTTGGTCGGCAGATCAAATCTGAAAAGGTGAAGCCGATGCGAAAGCGGTGGTAACTTTGCAATGCGGGTTGACCAAGGACCAAATAATCAAGGTTGGTCCCTTCATAAGTGCTAAAGACCTATGGAGCAAGATCATTGAGCTCCATGAAGGCACTCAAGACACCCAGACTGCAAGAAGGACCTCCTTCTCACCCAACTCCAAAATCTGTCCATGGAAGAGAATGAACTGTAAGTACACTCCATGGACGATTCAAAGAAATCCTCAACGGTCTCCACTCCATTAATGAGAAGGTAGAGAACCGAGATCTTATAAGGTATGTCCTCAAAGCTTTTCCTAGGAACGCCTTGTGGTCATCCATGGTGGATGCTTACAAGGTGTCCAAGGATTTATCTTTTGTTAAGTTAGAAGATCTATTTTGTGAAATGGAACTACATGAGATCTCTAACAAAAGTTCAAAAGAGAAATGTATTGCTTTAGTGGCAGGTGACAACAAGAAGAAGAAGGGGAAGAAGAAGGAGAAGGAAGCCTCTTCATCTTCATCCTCATCCGAGTCCGAGTTCAAGGAGGAGGGCAGCTGGTCTTCTTCCTCCGAGATGGCCAACTTTGTTAGAAGAATGATGAGGAAGAGCCGGCGCCTCAAGGGTAAAGGTAACCCGAGTGAAGTTAAATTTGATAAGTCTAATGTTACTTGTTATGAGTGTAGCAAGAAAGGGCATTACAAGGATGAATGTCCGAAGTTAAAGAAGAAGAAGGATAAATCAAAGAAGAAAAGGAAGGCCTTGAGGGCCACATGGGATGAATCGTCCTCTAGTTCATCCGAAGAAGAGAAGGAGGAGAAGTACACTCATCACCGTGCCTTCATGGCCATAGAGGATTCAAATGAAGAGGAGAGTGGAGATGAATCAAGCTCCTCAACCGCGCCTTCATCATCTTCGGATAATGAAGAGGTAATTTCTCCCAAGCTAGATAAGTGCTATAGAACCATTGCATGTCTAGCTAGATTGCTTAAAAAATCCAAGAACAAAGTTAAATTGTTGAAATTGGAAGTAGAAGAATTGAAATCCTCTAGGGTGGAGGATATTAATGATTTTCATGAGAAATCCTCTAAAGATGAGGATATTGATAATTTGCATGATAAAAAGCTTGAGGATGACAATAGGATCTTGAGGAGTGAAGTTGAAAAATTCAAGAATATTCTTAAGAAGTTTTCAACTAGCTCTAAAACATTAGACATGATACTAAACTCCCAAAGGGCGGTTTACAACAAGGCCGGTATAGGTTACTGACCTAAGGAACCAACCTTTGTATCATTAATGTCAAGAACCCAATTTAGATCATCAAATGATTCTAGGGTTCAAAAAGTTAAAAAGAAAATGACTAAGGCATGGGTGCCAAAGTCTTTGATTGAAGGTTCTTTAGGTCCCAAAATTTGGGTACCTAAAACCTTTATCTTTAGAATTGTATAAGCATTATTTGAGGGGGAGCATCTATCAACATGGGAGGTTGATATTTGGTGCTCCAAACCCATGACCAAAGGCAAAATTGTCATTCACATGGATGGTTATGGAAAATTCGAATTAAATGCTTTGAGCTCCATTGTTTTAGATCTTATGATAATATAATCCCTTGGCTAGTGATTTTTATGGTATTCATGTGTTAAAATACTTAGTCATGGTAAAATCTACTTTAGTGTTTAAGTTCTTCCATGAACAAGTATGTCATGATTTTCTTGTATGTATTATGCCAACATGAAGAACACATGGTTTGTGAAAATCACTATGAAAATCTCACAATACATGATTAGACAAAGAACATGAGTTCAAGGCCTAGGCTTAAGTTTTTCTTATTATTTTGGAGATGAATCTAGATGAGTATGCCATGACTTTGATGTTTGGATGATTAACCTTAATCTATGACATGCCCATTTTGATTAAAAACAATATGAACACATAGCTTAAATTGATCATGATGTGAAATAAGCATGTTTTGGAATTTTGATCATCCATTGGAATTGGCACAAACCTAATTTTGGTTAAGAACAACATGATCACATAGATTATGATGTTTTAAGTTCCATGACTTGTTTGATTTCCCACTGATCATGCTTGGAATATACTTATCATCACTTGATACAAATCTGTTTTGAAGTATCCAACTTAGATTTTGGGAACCTGATCATGCTTTGATACAAACATGTTTTGATATTCAATTTCATGCTTAGAAAATACTGATCATACTCTAACACAAATCATGACATATATTTTGATTAAGGGAACCCTTAGAATCAAATGGATTACCTCTATGCTTTGACACAAATCATGATGATTATTTTAGTTTGGGAAATACTTTTTGGTTAAAAGAAACCCTTTAGGATCAATGGGATTAAATCTAATTGAATTAGGGTTTCTGAAATCTCGTTTCTGAAACTGTACAGTGAAACAGATTATTTTTGAAACTGATCAGTTTCAGAAAACATACTGTATCAGACCTGATCGGTCCACCAACCGATCAGGACTCACCCTGATCGGTCTGGTGACCGATCAGGAATCATACTGATCGGTCTGGTGACCGATCAGATCAACAATGATCAGTTGTATCAGACCACTCCTTAGACCAATCCCCCTTCATCAATTTTGATGAAGTATCAATATAACTGAGTAGTAGGATGATGGTTAAGATACTTGGAACAAAACCTAATACTGATTTGATACAAACCTATGTTGGAATGTTCAAATTCATAAGAAAGGGTTTGTTGAGTCATGACTCTTATTCTTAATGTCGTATTTCGGAATTGTTTCTGAAATATCGAATATTAATAGAGTCTACTCCCCGGTTATGGAATGCAAATTGTTAATGCAGTCTGATCAGGAACGTATCAGAATTTCTGAAATTTTTCTGAAATCTGATCGCTCCCCAAACTAATCAGATATCCTTCTGTATCACGTAATCAACAGACCTAGTTGGTTGTGACGACCCACCTTCTGGTACTAAGTTTTAAGGCGGATCGCTACTAACTAACTAACTAACTAATTAGTGATTTCTTATAATGCTAAACCAACTGGGAGAAATTAAAATTTCTTATTTCGCTATTTGCTGAACTAACAATTCATAATCATGTTTAAAGTACTAATCAGCCAAAATAAAGCAAAAACTTTAATTTTATTAGCTTGGCCAGGAATTGACCCCTAGACCTCTTAGTTGTGAAACTAAAGCACTAACCAGCTACTCTATACCACTTTCTTTTCAATGGTACCAGTCGACTGCTATATAGCCAGTCTACTGGTATCGGCCACAGAAACTTTCTGTGCCCGGCACCAGTCGACTGACCTCATGGCAGTCGACTGGTGCATCGAACAGAAGGTTCTGTTCGATATCGCAGTCGACTGGTTCTGAACCAATCGACTGGCACGCCTGAAAACCTGCATTTCAGACCTGAAAACCATCTCCAACGATCCACAAAACATATACTTCCAAGATATACAAAGACACAACTCCATTTCTATACTCTATACTAGTTTTATGAACATTTTAGCAACTCCAAACGAATTCAATAACTTGAAATTAGAATCCTTGCGAGATTTAACAAAACTATCAAAACGTAAGCAAAACACTCTAGAGTTTGTACCAAACTTAACCTCTATGCGTAGTTTAAACAAAGTCATTCATTCTACCACTTCAAAACACCAAAACACGTGTTCTACAAGACTTAGCCCAAAGATCTTTCCCACAGTTCCACCGCCACTGAACATCAAAGCAAGTCCCTTCGCCTCCTTAACTTATGCTTTTTCTTTACCTTTATCTGCAATAGAAGGAAAATGCAACTAATAAGCAAATTGCTTAGTAAGTAAATCCTAACTCACAAATCCAAACGATAAGGGATAAACATGCTCTTTTCAAATAATGCTTACTTCAAAACACATGCACTTTGAAATACTTACACATGGAAACTTTCACATACTTATCATGCTCAATCATGCTTGAAAACATTTACTAGCATTAAAAACATTGGCAAATCTAACATGCTCATAATTTCTTTTGAGACTTGCTACTTATGCATTTCCATACTTTAAACCACTAACTTCCTTGCTCTTGCTCTTTAACATGCTTGTAACATAACAATGTTAACATACTTAGCAAAACATATGCTTAAACTGAAAACACTTACATATACTCATATACTTCAAAATAATAATCAACTTTCTCAGGCCTTGACAATGTACCTGGTATCAGTGTACCAATGCGCGTATCCCTAATAGGTTTCGGGGTAGCTAGCCACCGCACCCTATTAGAGCTTCTTTCTAACTTTCTGTAGGCCTCTCTTTTGCCCGGTACATGTCACTTAACAAAAGTAAAATACTTTCTTACTCATAATGCTTGTATTTATCAAGCTAACTTTCTTTTTGCATAACTTTTTGCACTACAAAACTTTACCTTTCTCACTTGGAACTTTCATCGAGCACCTTGCGTGCCCTTAACCCAAAACTCATCTTTGGGACTTTTCAAGAACTTGGCCTTTCATGATTAGATCACACATATAAAATCTACTCCAATTCAAGTTCTATGATTAAAAACATGTATTCTTGAGAAACTTAAATCACACCATAAACAATATTCTCCAAGCATGCACTTAGATTACAAAATCAAGGTTCTACAACAAGAAAACTACATGCGAAGCTACTCCTATTGTAGGTGAGTGATTTACTTACCCTTTTCTTGAAGAAAACTCACTAAGTATCTCGAAATTCCTAGTGTAGGGTTCTTTTCCTCTTCCTTTGCAAGAAAACTTCACCCTTGGCCCTAGGGAAGAAGCCCTAGGTTTTCTACTTCATGAGGAAGAAGAAGGAGGAGAAAACTCTCCTTTTCTTCCCTGTTTTTCACAGCCTCCCACCCAGCTCGTGCGACCTCCTCCAAGCCCTAATGGGGTCTTAACTCAACTTAAGTGGAAGTTTAAATACCTCTTCATGAAACGGGCTAAATCAACTATAATATTATTTCGCTTCATCCTTTTTTGTGCTTGATACCCTTGCCCAGCTGGTTACTTGGACTTGCTTAGGGATTGGCTTCTCGCGTGGTCGCGAGATCAATCCCCACCCGACCCTTTAATTTTTTTCTTTTTATTTTAATTCCGAAAAATGCTAGAAAAATTCCGAAAAATCCCTAATAATACCAGAAAATTATTGGGTGTTACATTGGTCACGGAGACCAATCAAGAATATGTTTCAGATACAGTTGCATTCCTTACTTGTCCTATGAAGCATATACGTATTTGACCATGATATACTTCTGTATATGTCTTCACATGGAAATCCAAGTGTTAATGCAGTTCGATCTTGAACGAATCATAATTACAGAAATTTTTCTGAAAACTAATCGTTCATAGATAAATCAGAAATTTTTCTGTATCGATCATCAATCTGATGGAACTGCGATAATTATTGTCATATGATGCATATACATTGTTGCCATGATACATTTATGGTATATGCCTCTCATATGCAATTCAAAAATAATCCTTTGACTTACTTATGAAACATATACATGCTTGACCATGATATTATTCGGTATATGTTTTCATGTGCGATTCAAAAAATTATCCTTTGATTATTCTGGGTTTGGGGAGAGACCCTTGGTTGAGGGGGAGTTTGATGTTTAAACTTAATAACCATACCCTTTTCGATGTTTGACAAAAGGGGAGAAAATGACTGATTAAGTTTATAGTTATTATAGGGGGAGGATCATGATTCCCTTATGAGAATTGAACGGACTTCAATTAATTGATACCTAAACATAAATCGGGTTGTCAAACAACAAAAAGGGGGAGATTGTTGATGCAGTCTGGCCCGGTTGTTGTTTTGGTGTTTGACAATGATTTAAGTTTGGTTGAATGAAATGCGGGTTAAGTCCAGGTGGATCTGGGAGATCGCACGCTGGCATGGAAAAAGTCCTAACTTGGAGAGTTGGGTGAAAAGTCCTAGCTTGGAGGGCTAGGTGAAAAGTCCTAACGTGGAGCGTTAGGTGAAAAGTCCTAACTTGGAGGGTTAGGTGATTGGTTAAAATCCCGGTGAGTGAAGCCGGGTCCTGGTGAGTGAAGCAAGGTGATGGAAATCCCGGTGAGTGAAGTCGGGTCCTGGTGAGTGAAGCCAGGTGATGGAAATCCTAGTGAGTGAAGTTAGGTTGAAATCCCGGTGAGTGAAGCCGGGTCCCGGTGAGTGAAGTCGGGTGACTGAAATCCTAGTGAGTGAAGCTAGGTTGAAATCCCGGTGAGTGAAGCCGGTGTTGGATCGAGAGATGCGATAGAGGGGGGGTGAATGTCGCAAATCGTTCGGATTTAAAAGAAAGAGTAAGTGCGCGGCGGAAATAGAGACAAAATAACACAACGCTAACAAAGTCGTTTTTACTTGGTTCGGAGCCTGGGTCGACTCCTACTCCAAGGCCCACGGTCGTTGACCGTTTACTTTGGGCAATTCTATAATGCGTAGAAAGAATACAGAGGAGAACTATAATTTGCAATAAACAAAGATTACACTTCTGTATTTACCAACTCCCGGGGAAGGCTCGAGTTTCGGTGCAGCGGGAGGTCGACGGCGCTTCGGACTTGAGTCGGGAAGTTCCTGGAGCAGAGCGCGGTCGTCAGAGAGTTTGGATGCGTTGAATGAAAGTTGTGTGTTGAAGAAGAGGGTCGAGGGCCCTTTTTATAGTGCCTGGGGGCGCCCTGGTCGACGGGGGCGCCCCCCCACGTGGCAGCAGATCCACAAGAGGCGCGGTCGTCGACTTATCCCTTAATCCTCGGGATAAGGCTTTGACTGGGGCGCCCTGGACGCTGGGGGCGCCCTGGTTGACCTGGTCAAACCTTATCCGCAGCGCTGAGCTCTCCTTGGTAAGGCTGGGGGCGCCCTGTGCGCTGGGGGCGCCCGGGACAGCGGGGGCGCCCTGGGTGCGCAGTGCAGACGCGGCAGCAGCTTAACTCTTTAGTTGGTTTGCCATGGGGGCGCCCGGGACAGCGGGGGCGCCCTCAGAATGTACTGTCGAGGTTCTTCTGGTTGTGTTGTGTTTTGTGTTCACCTTGGGGGCGCCCGGTACACTCCGGGCGCCCTGGTCAGTGATCGCCTCTTTCCTTTGAGGCATTCTGAGCTGCAGACACACGTTCCTTTGGTCCTGCATCCAAGGTTAGTCCAAAACACAATAAACCAATAACATAATGAATTATACAGCCTTGGCTATCTTGGTTCTGACTTTGGTCTCCAAAATGGAGCCCTAGGTCGAACCGACGCCTAATGTTCCCTCAAGGGGAACGCGTCCTCACCTACTCCTCTCGGGAGAATTTACCTGGTGCCAACCGGCTCCTCCAGTTGGACTTTTGCCCGGCAGTCCTTCGCCAGGTCTTGAGTTGCCAAGCTGCCCTTCGCTTGGTGCCTAGCAGCCCTTCGCTAGGTCTTTTCTTCTGGTAGCCCTTCGCCAGTGCCTAGCATTCCTTCGCTAGGGCTTGTCCATTCTGGCAGTCCTTCACCAGAGCCTAGCAGTCCTTTGCTAGGGCTTTTCCTGTCTGGCATTCCTTCGCTAGGGCTTTTCCTGTACACTCAAGAAACTTGTTAGACAACAACTAACCCTTAACTTTTGAACCCTTTTGCCAATATCGAAACACAGGTTTGACTTGGGTGCATTCTGCACCAACAATCTCCCCCTTTTTGATATATGGCAACCTAGTTCAAAAAGTTAAGGAAAAAATGCTGAAATTGAAATCCTAAGTTAGATTCCCTCCCCCTGGAAGTAATCTCCCCCTAGGTTTTTCAAAAGTAGGTGGTTTGAGTTTAAATACTTAGATAATTTTATTATAGAAAAAAACTTTTTAAGTATTGGTTGAGTTTTTCAAAACACGTTCTATGTTTGAAGAAGTTTTCATATTTTAGCAAATTTTGAGTTTAGGAAAACTTTTTAGACTTAGACTTTTTCAGTTTTTGAAAACTCTTGTTTTTAAGCACAAAAAAAAATTCAGGCTTTTAAAAATTCATACTTAGAAAGACTTGGAAAACTTTTTCAGACTTAGAGAACTTTTCAAAGAATATTTTAAGCAAACATTAATAGCAATTCAGAGCAAAAAGAATTTTAAGCAAATAAATTAAGCTTAGAAATAATTCAGAGTTAGAAAATTTTTAAAGGATAAATTTACGCTTTGAATTTCTAACTTTGAGTTTAAAACTTTTTGAGTAAGGAAATCGTAAACATGGTAAAAAAAATTTGAAAAACATTTTTGTTCCCTGTTTCCTTTCCAACTCTCCCCCTTTGACATATATCAAAAAAATGCACAAAAAGATATTTGCAATAATTAAATAAAGCATTTGCTGTACTGAATCGAGCTAGGACCTAAGTCTGGTTAAATCTTTAGGGACCTGTCTAACCCAATTAGCTACTTACTAACTGTTATAAACAGTATCTTTTGCTAGGGTTAGTCAAGTTAAGTGAGCTGTTCAAGTTAGATTGTCTAAACTTGACACTTAACCTGATTGCTGTTCAGTTTGTATTTAGTGCCCCAACTACTGCAGATGCACTGACTTAAAGCATCTTGAGTTAAGGCAAAGACCTAAGCATCTCAACCCTTTCTAGGTTATCAATCAAAGTACCCTAAGGTGCTTGTGAGAAGCTGGCTTCTAGATCTATAGGTGCATGCAGTTCTAGGGTTAGAGCCTAGGCTAAGTCTATTTCGAAAAAAACCTTAGTTTTGAAGGGGGTAATTTTTGAAATAAAACTAAGTCAAAAAAAAAATTTTAGAACTGAAGAAAAAACTTTTTAAAGTCAAAGTAACATTTTTAACAAAAACATTTTAAAATCAATTAAGACATTTTAAGATCAATTTAAGACATTTTAAAATCAATTTAAAACATTTTAAAACAAAAACCAAATGATTCTATTCTACTAAGCACAACCCTAACTGCCTTCTTAGTGAGCTAAACTCAGATTCAGGTAGGGGTTTAGTGAATATGTCAGCTAGGTTGGACTTGGAGTCTACATGCTTAAGGACTATTTCACCCCTAGCTATGTGATCTCTTACAAAGTGATGTTTTACTTCTATGTGTTTGGTTCTAGAATGTTGTATTGGGTTTTTGGTTAAGTTAATTGAGCTAATATTGTCAATATTGACTTGGGTCTGATTGTAGTCTAGCTGAAAGTCCTTAAGAGTATGCATCATCCATAGGAGTTGAGCTACACACTCTCCTAAGGCTACATATTCAGCTTCAGTTGTTGATAAAGCAACACAGTGTTGCTTTCTACTGCACCAACTTACTAAGCTGTTTCCTAAAAGTTGACAGCTTCCACTTGTACTTTTTCTATCTAATTTACAACCAGCATAGTCAGAATCAGAATATCCTGATAACTTAAAGGATGAAGTCCTAGGGTACCAAATCCCTACATTTAGGGTGCCCTTAATGTATCTTAAAACTCTTTTTAGGGCTGCTAAGTGAGTTTCCTTAGCACAGGTTTGGTACCTAGCACACATTCCTACTGAAAAAAGTATATCAGGTCTGCTGGCTGTAAGGTACAGTAGACTTCCTATCATACTTCTGTAAAGTTTTAGGTCTACTGGTTTACCCTCAGGGTCACTATCTATTTTTACATTTGTGGCCATTGGGGTACTTATACTTTTAGAGTTATCCATTTTAAATTTCTTAATTAGTTCTTTAGCATATTTAGATTGATGTACATAATTTCCATCCTTAGTTTGTTTGATTTGTAACCCTAGGAAAAAGTTGAGTTCCCCAACTAAACTCATTTCAAACTCATTTTCCATTATTGTTACAAATTCTTTTAGAAATTTAGAATTAGTTGATCCAAATATTATATCATCTACGTAAATTTGGGCAACAAATATATCCTTTTCTAAAATTTTAACAAACAAGGTTGGGTCAATTTGACCTTGTTTGAATTCTTTAGAGATCAGGTAATTGGATAATCTTTCATACCAGGCCCTGGGTGCTTGTTTTAGTCCATAAAGGGCTTTACTAAGTTTGTAGACATGATCGGGTTTTTCTATATCCTCAAATCCTAGGGGTTGTCCTACATAAACTTCTTCCTTAATAAGCCCATTTAAGAAGGTTGACTTTACATCCATTTGGTATAATTTAAATCCTTTATGGGATGCAAAGGCTAGTAACATCCTAATAGACTCAAGTCTAGCTACAGGGGCGTAGGTTTCATCATAATCCAACCCTTCTACTTGGCTGAATCCCTTAGCTACTAAGCGGGCTTTATTTCGGACTATTTCACCTTGATCGTTTAACTTATTCCTAAATACCCACTTAGTGTCAATTACGGATTTGCCCTTAGGTTTAGGTACTAACTCCCAGACTTGATTTCTCTCAAATTGGGCTAACTCTTCTTGCATGGCTAAGATCCAGTCAGGATCAGGTAGGGCTTCCTCAATAGTCTTAGGTTCAATCTTTGAAATCATGGCTATTTGACTAAGATTTCTATAGGAAGCTCTAGTTCTGACTCCTAAGGTTGGATCACCTACAATTTGGTCAGTTGGGTGACTGAGTCTGGGTTTCTTGGTTTTTCTAGTACTTGGCTCAGCTTCAGGTCCAGCTGGTCCAATAGGTTCAATTCTGGGTTCATTGGTTGGTTCAACTGATTCAGAAGTTGGTTCAATTGTTAAGTCATCAGTTAGGGTTTCAGAGTTATCTTCTTGATCAGTATTTGGTGAAGCTAAGTCAGAATTATCAGATTTTGGGTTAGTTTCTTCATCAAATATTAAGTTGGTTGTTTCTTCAATTTTCTTAGTTATTTTGTTGTAGACTCTATAAGCTCTACTTGTTGTAGAGTACCCTAAAAAGATACCTGGGTTTGACTTGGATTGGAATTTTCCAAGATAGTCTTTGGTATTAAGAATATGGACTTTGCATCCAAAGACTCTAAGATAGTGTAGGTTTGGAAGTCTATGGTAGTAAAGTTCATAGGGTGTTTTATTTAACCTTTTATTAAGCAGAATCCTATTTTGGATATAGCAAGCTGTGCTAATTGCTTCTGCCCAATAGTGGTTAGGTAGGTCAAATTCATTGAGCATAGCCCTAGCAGCTTCCTGTAGGGTTCTATTCTTCCTTTCTACTATGTCATTTTGTTGGGGGGTTCTAGGACACGAAAATTCGTGTTTATATCCATTTACTTTGCAGAATTCTTCGAATCTTTGATTCTCAAATTCTCCCCCGTGGTCAGACCTAAGTCTTTTGATTTTGGTATCATTTTGATTTTCAATCAATTTACAAAAGTTGTTAAATAGGTTCAGGGTTTCATCTTTGGTCTTTAGAAACCTGACCCAGGTGAACCTAGAGTAGTCATCAATTATCACTAAGCAGTATCGGTTTCCACTTAGTGACTTGGCTCCATGTGAATCAAATAGGTCAAGGTGTAGGAGCTCAAGTGTGGTTTGGGTATGATCAGATTGGATCAATTTGTGACTAGACTTGTTTTGTTTGCCTTGATTACAGGATTCACATATTAGGTTTTCATTATTCTTAATTTTGGGGACACCTTTGACTGAGCCAAGTTGGGTAATTTTTGAGATAGTTCTTAGATTGGTATGACCTAATCTCCTATGCCAGAGTTTTGATTGTTCTAACTGTGTTAACATGCATTTGGGTATAAGGGGAAGATTTATAGTGTATACATTGTTTTTCCTAGTGCCCTTAAGCATGATTTCTGAGTCTTGTGCATTTCTAATCAGGCAATTAGAATTGTTGAAAGTAACTAAATAACCAAAGTCACATAATTGACTTATACTAAGTAAGTTAAAATTGAAGTTTTCCACCAATAGAACTTTCTTAATAATGAAATTGGATTTAAGTTCAATATTACCTGACCCAATTACCTTGAGTGTAGCATTGTTACCAAATGCCACTGAGCCCAGGTTTTTGAACTTGAGTTTGGTGAACTTCAATTTGTCCCCAGTCATATGTCTGGAGCACCCGCTATCTAACATCCATTGGTCCAAATCTTTATGTTCCTACACATAAAGAATTTTTGATGATTTGGATCCAATTTAGTTAGGGATAGCTTAAATTGAGTTTCACTTCCTAGTCTGTCTCACCCCAGTCTAGGGTTTTCAAACACGTTAACCTTAAGGTTTTTGTGAGACAGGTTTGAGGGTAAAATTAGTTTTGAAAAGGAATTTCAATTTATTTTGAAAAAGTTATTTTATTTTGAAAACAGATTTGAAAAAAATGAAATTTTGAAAAAGATTAAGTGTTTTTCAAAAGAAATAAGTTAAATAGAAGTTTTGAAAACAGATTAGAATCTATAATTATTTGAAATTTGAGTTAGATTCGAATTTGACAAAAGATAATTTGAATTTGAATTTCAGAAATTGGCTTCCAGGTCTTGGCGAGGCACTAGGCCTTCTTTGGCCGTAGCCTTATGGGATCATCCACCCTTTCCTTGACAAAGCCTTTTAATGAAATTTCATTTANAAGTAACTCTATAACCAGAATCACATAACTGACTTATGCTAAGCAAGTTAAAATTAAAGTTTTCAACCAATAGAACTTTCTTAATAATGAAATCAGATTTAAGCTCAATGTTACCTGACCCAATTACCTTGAGTGTGGCATTATTGCCAAAAGCCACTGAGCCTAGGTTTTTGAGTTTGAGCTTGG
Source organism: Boesenbergia rotunda (assembly GCA_024364735.1). NCBI lineage: Eukaryota > Viridiplantae > Streptophyta > Magnoliopsida > Zingiberales > Zingiberaceae > Boesenbergia > Boesenbergia rotunda. The sequence continues at coordinate 121,156 of JAGFNQ010000957.1, read as the reverse complement.
TGAACTTCAATTTATCTCCAGTCATGTGTCTGGAGCAACCGCTATCCAACATCCATTGGTCCAAATCTTTATGTTCCTACGCATAAAGAATCTTCTTGATTTGGATCCAATTAGAATCAGGAATAGCTTAAATTGAGTTTCACTGCCTAGTCTGTCTCACCCAAATCTAGAGTTTCAATCACGTTAACCTTATAGGTTTCGTGAGACAGGTTTTGATTAGAAAAACTATTTAAAAAATTTGAAAAACTTAATTAATTTTAAAAGAAGTTACATCTACAAATAACTGAATTTTTGTGTTAGATTCGAATTTGACAAAAAAATTTGAATTTGAATTCAGAAATTGGCTTCCAGGTCTTGGCGAGGCACTAGGCCTTCTTTGGCCGTAGCCTTATGGGATCATCCACCCTTTCCTTGACAAAGCCTTTTAATGAAATTTCATTTTCAAAATTATTATTTGAAAAATTTCTGATCTAACTAGTTTGAGTTTTGGATCGGTAGCTTCGGCTAGTTTCACCAGTCTAAAGAGACCAAGTGAACTTGATCTTATTAGAATTGTTTTCCCTAACATACTATCATCTCACCTCTACCCAATACTATGTTGTCAAATTTCAGCTAAGTTTGTTTAGTCCTTAAGCTAGCCTAAGTCTAAGCATGGTATATTGCAGAAAAATAAATAATCAATCAATCAAGCAATTTAAATCAAGAATAACATGTTTATCTAATAATAAAAATAGTTTTCAGTTTGGCTCCCCCTGGACTAAAGCCACGGTGATGGTTGGGCAAGATGTGAATCTTGTCCTTGGGGATCCAATACTGATTTGATCCAGTAGGTTGGTTCAGGCACAGTTTAGGTACCCATGCCTGAATTTTTCTTCTGGACTGATTCAGTACAGTCAAATATGATCTTTGTCGGGATTTGGTTCGGTAGCCAAGTCCGGATCGATTTAGAACTGATTTCTGTTTTCCAAGGATCATGTCAAGACCCTTGGAACCAGATGTAAATCATTCTAAAGCTGTTCTAAAATCCTTAACCTGAGTTTTCAGGGAGGAGTTCTCCTTTTCAAGTTTTTCAACTTGAGTAGGAGTTCCTTCCTGAACCTTCTCGGTTAAGGGTTTAGAGTCAGCTCCCTCTTTCAGGAGTTTTACTTCCTGTCGGAGGGTTTCGACCCGGAGTTTGGCTTTTGCCAAATCTCGAGAAAGAAAAGAAATCAATTCAGTTAACTGTAATCTATTAAAACCAATTACCTTAATTTCTCCGTCTTCTGTGAAGGTCAGCTCGCCGTCCTCTTGTTCTGATTCTGATTCTGTCTCGACTTTATCTGAGGCGGTCAGAGCTAGGAGGTTGGACTGGGGTGCCTCTTCTTCTTCTTCTGAGGAAGACTCGTCCCAGGTTGCTTGCAGTGCCTTCTTTCTTCTCGGCTTTTTAGTCTCTTTTAGGTTAGGGCACTCTGACTTGTAGTGGCCCTTTTTCTTGCACTCGTAGCAGGTCACATTGGGCTTGTTTGCTGGTTCAGTTGGTTCGTCCTTTCTTCGGCCGGTTTTTTGTTTGTTGGTTCGGTTCTTCAGCTCCTTGTAGTAGCTTCGAGCGAGCCGGACCAGCTTAGTTTGATCTCTATCTTCTTCTTCTGAATCTGAATCTGAGTTAGATTCGGTTTCAGGTTCAGGCTTCTTCTTCGTTGTTCTTCCAGTCTTGCCTGCAAGAAAAGCAACACCTTTCTCAACCATATTGGTGTTAGTTTGTTCGTGCAGTTCTAGTTCAGAAAATAATTCGTCTAATTTTATTTTAGAAAGATCCCTAGAGACCTTGTATGCATCTACCATAGATGCTCATAAGGTGTTTCTAGGGAAGGCGTTTAGAGCATACCTTATTAGGTCACGGTTTTCAACCTTGTGACCTATTGTGTGAAGACGGTTCATTACCTCTTGGATTCGTGCGTGGAGCTGGGCTGCTGTTTCGTTGTCGGCCATCTTGATAGTGTAGAGTTTGTTTAGTAGCAGATCCCGCTTGCTGATCCGAGTATCTGAAGTCCCTTTGTGCAGCTCGATCAGTTTTGTCCATAGCCCCTTTGCACTATTGAAGGGGCCCACGCGGTTCAGCTCTTCCTTTGTCAGCCCGCATTGTAGGGTTTGTGTCGCTTTTGCGTCGGCTTCTATTTTGCGTTTAAGGGAGTTGTCCCATTCAGAGTAGCTTTGTGGTTGTCCTTCGGCATTTTTGGGGATCTCCAGACCGGACTGGATGATGATCCACAATCCACCTGAGTTTTTAGGTGGACCTCCATACGACTTTTCCAGTAAGAAAAGTCTTCTCCACTGAAAAGTGGAGGTCTGGCGGTGCTGAATCCCTCTTGCATGGCCATTGGATCTATAACAAAAAAACTAACAGAAGAACAAATTTTCCAAGACTAGGTCTTGGATTAGTAGTGCTGGATTAGGAAATAAAATATCGAGGGGTGTTGCACCAACCTCGATTAACAAAAAAAATCGAACGAAAAAAATATTTAAAAAAAATTCAAAAATCCGAAAAGAAATTTTCAAACTAGTGGTTGCACCAAGTTTGAATAACCCCGCTCTGATACCACTTGTTGGATCGATAGAGTCGATAGAGGGGGGTGAATATCGACAAACTTTTCGAATTTATGGAGAGAGTAATTTGCACAGCGGAAATAAACAAAACACGCGAACACAGTCTTTTTACTTGGTTCGGAGCCTAGGTTGACTCCTACTCCAAGGCCCACGATCGTTGATCGTTTACTTTGGGCAATTCTATATGAACGCAAAATCAGTTTACAGAAAGAGATTTACAAGTACAGCACTATAAACTTTTAATAAAAAGAATTCTTCTGTTACCGACGTTCGGTTGTAGGTTGACTTTCCGGAGCAGCAGGACGTCGTTGCTCGAGTTGGGCAGTTTCTGAAACAAGGCGTGAGCACAGAAGAGCGTGGAAGCTTTGGTACGAAGTTGATTTGAAGCTTGGGGTCGAGGGGTGCTATTTATAGCACCTAGGGCGCCCTGGACGTCGGGGGCGCCCTGCCACGTGTCAGCAGATCCGCGCTTCGCTTGGTCAAGCGTTATCCCACCGCAATAGGGATGAGGTTTGACCTCTGGGGCGCCTTGGCTGACTTCTTCCGCGCAGAATTCTCGGCTGTGGATAAAGCTGGCTTCGCAGTCTTGGGCTTGGAGGCGCCCTGGCTGCTGAGGGCGCCTTCGCTGACGAGGGCACCTTCGTTGCTGAGGGCGCCTTGCCCAGTAAGCAGCCGAAGCTCTTTTTACTTCGCTTGGTTCTGGTTCACCTTGAGGGCGCCCTGGACACTCAGGGCGCCTTACTCAGCTGCTGCCTCACTCCTTTGAGACTCTCTGAGTTGCAGACACACGTTCCTTCGGTCCTGCATCCAGGGTTAGTCCAAAACACAATAAGACAATTAATTATTTATTTTATACAGCCTTAGCTGTCTTGGTTCTGACTTTGGTCTCCAAAATGGAGTCCTAGGTCGAACCGACGCCTACTGTTCCCTCGACGGGGAACGCGTCCTCACCTACTCCTCTCGGGAGAATTTACCTGATGCCAACCGCTCCTTTGGTTGGACTTTTGCCTGGCGGTCCTTTGCCAGGGCTTGGATGCCGAGCTGTCCTTCGCCCGGTGCCTAGCAGTCCTTCGCTAGGTCTTCAGTCCCAGACTGTCCTTCGCCTGGCGCCTAGCAGTCCTTCGCTAGGGCTTTTAACTCTGGCATTCCTTCGCCAGTGCCTAGCCGTCCTTTGCTAGGGCTTTCATTGCACACTTGATTAACTTGTTAGAAAACAAGAAAGACTTAACTTTTGACCTATGTTACCATTATCAAAACACAGGTTTGACTTGGGTGCATTATGCACCAACAAAGGGATCTTGTTTCCGCTGCGTTTTTGTGTTTATGTCGCCGGGAGATCACTACACGTACTTAATATCAAAAGATCTTTAGGTAAGTACCCTAGAATAACTCTTTTCAATTTTTGTGCTTCACGAATCTCGGTGTGTAGGGAAGAGCAGGAAAACATACAACATCACTCAGAAATCGTGAAAAAACCAGGAGGAGTCATCAACGGACTATGAAAATACAACGAAGATGGTAAAAAGCCTTAAAATTTTCATTTAAAAGGCTAATAAATTTTCAATGTTTCAGGGCAAATGTCGATCTCCAAAGAAACGTACAGTCCGATACTATAACTGCAAAGAGGAAGGTCATCTAAAAGACCAGTGTTCCAAACTCAAGAACCAGCCAAAGAAGAAAAAGACGCTGAAAGCCACCTGGGACGAGACCTCGTCCGATGAATCGAAAATTGAAGAATACGCTGGACTTATACTAATGGTAAGTCATCAAAAGAAGAGCACTGATGAAGGGGGAGCTACGTCAGAAGAAAGTAGCGATGATGGGGGAGTCCTTCTTTTCGAAAGCGATCCGGTAAGTGAGGTATGTTTTCTCCCTCACGATCAATTATATTCTAGAATAAAAGCGATGCTTATAGCAAACTGTAAATTAGAAAAAGAGAATCAAGAATTGAAAAACGTATATTAATTTGAAAAACTTAGTTGAAAAATTAGATTTTGATATTGCATGTTTACGATAATGGAAAAATAGTTATCCTAATAATTTGAACTCGTATATTAAATATCACAGGGGCCAACATAGAAAAGTGTCCAAAAATTATATTCCTCCCAAATTTTTAATTAACCTGTTAGATAAGAACTTGTTTTGGATTCCTCATGTATTTCAAAATTAATTTTCAATCATTATATGTTTTAGTACTATCTAGAAACATACTAATATTTTTTGTCAAAATTTTTTTTTCACTCTTCATTATTTACGTTCTTTGAGAAATGGATATCAGTTGAATTTACTTTGATAAAATCATGATCATATTTTTTTCTAAATACACAAATATTTTTTTACTTATTGTGAATCTTTAAGATTTTTTTGAATATTTTGTCGAATATTCATGTTTTTTGTGTTCGAAATTTAAATTTTAAATTTTAAAAATTCATAAAAAAATTTATATTCGCAGTTCCGATTTTTTCGGATCTAGATATGATCAGTAGGCTTAGTAAATTTTTTTATGAATTTTTTGAAGTGTTTTAAATTTTAAATATTTATTCTTTCAAAATTCTACTATGTCAATATTTGATTTATTTTTGGACTTAGATAATATTTTTAAAGTTAAAAATTTTTTACAAGCTCAAAATCTATTTTCTGCTTATACAAAAATTTTTAGATTTTTCTAATATTTGTGTATTTTTCTATGAATTTTTTTATTGAAATTTGATTTATAATTTTAAATTTCGATAGAAAATTATTTTTATCAAATTTGATTTTTCAAGATCTACTCTTCATTTGTTGACCTTAATATAATTTTCTTAGATTTTTTTTATAATTTCAAATTTTAAAAATTCAATCTTCAAGAATTTTAATATGTGAATATTTGATTTATTTTCGATCTCAGAATATTTATTTTATTTCGAAATTTTTTACCTGTTATCAAATATTTTATTACACTTACTCAAAAATTTTCAAAATTTTTTCATCGAAAATATTTTGAAATTCTCTTTGTTTTTCTTTTCCATTTCGCTACTCTTATTTTTGTCCCCCAATTTTTTGCTGTGTTCAAAGGGAGAGACTAGCTTATATTCAGCGGGAGGTTGTAGTTTTAAATTGTAATATTTCTTTTATACTTAATTTTCTTAGTTAGTGTTATTTTTATTTTTAATCCTGATTGAACTTGGGTTGATGCACATCAAAAAGAGAGAGATTGTTGGTGCCCCAGTTGGTTTTGATATGATCAACCAAGTTAGGTTAGGTCCTGTTGTGTTTTTTATCCCTTTGTCTAAGTGTTCAGGAGCTTATGAGCGGAGAAAGTCGAGCGTAAGACGCAGTAGACAAGAAGGATTGCACAAGAAATGAGCCGATCAGCTCGGTGTATTCGAGGGACGTAGAAGTTGCGGATGTACACACTGATGGAGCGAGAAGGTCATGCGTGACGTCCGAGAGACGAGAAGCCGGAATGAAGGACGCTCGAGGAGCGAAAGGCTGGAGTCGGGTTCGGGTGAGCCTAACTCTGGTTGGCCAAAAATCACCCAGGAAGACACGCTGGAGACTAGTCAACAAGTTGTTGACCAAATATCACTCGAGCACCCTTATGTATAGGTGCGCTCGAGAGTAGCTTTTATCCACCTAACTAGTTGTTTGCGAACGTTACACATCGGATAATGCACAAGTCACGTGCCAGGCGCTCTCAACCACTCGACGCCCTTATAGTGTCACGTCAGCAATCAGATAGAATTGATCGGGCTATAAATAGGCCCCCAGAGCTTAGTTCTAAATTATCCATCAAAGTATACAAATTTATATTAGATCGTGATTGTCAAGCTAGAGGGGGAGTGAATAACTTCTTTCGATTTCAATCTACGATGTTAGTGTGCGCAAGCGGAAACAATAACAATAAAAACAACCAAACGCTAACACGTTACCGTTTACGTGGTTCAGAGATGACGCTCCTACTCCACGGCAGTCCGTAAGGTGGACAATCCCTTGATCCTTTGGTGGATCACTCCCCGGATGCCCTCCGACTAGCTCATGTAGCTCCTTGTTGGTGGAGAAACCTTGCCATAATCCTAGCTGCACCTCTGAGCTCTTAGACTACTATTTGGCCTTTACCCAAAGCCAAATTCGTCAAGAGTCCCAGCCAAAATGAAACCCTTTTAAATAAAGCTTACCTCTGTTTTGGCCGCCATCAGTCGACTGGCCCCACTCAAACTCGACCGTTGAAGCCCCAACGTTCGAATTCTAGCCGCTACCAGTCGACTGCCCCCATAGCAATCGACTGATCTTTCTGCCACTCTTATCAGTCGACTGCCTGGGGCTCAGTCGACTGCCACCTAGGTTTTTCCCTTCCCGAGTACAATTCTCTCAGCAATCGACCCCTAAGATTTCCCGAGTACATTCCCTAAGCACTCGACCCCTCACAACCCAACCGACTCTTCACCAGCAGCCTCAATCTGTTGCCTTCACGCCCTCTTTGTCTTCAGCTCTCGTCCCTCAGATGCGCACATAAGCCTCCAGCTTGCCTCCATGCCATCCTTCACGTACGCCTCGAAGTCCGCGTCCCTCGGCTCATCATCCCTGCTATCCATGGTCCCTCGGGTGCACACAAGCTCACGGCTTGCCTCCATGCCACCCTTCACCGTATCCGAAGTCGTCCAGCTGAGTCCATTTAATCCTGCAACACCTGCACACTCCAATACACATATCAAAACATAAGGGTAAACCTAACTTAAACTCTTTGCCCAAACATCAAAACACATGGTCACTCTAGACCATAGATTGCCCCAACAATTTCTTCTTGTTTTCTAGCTTCTGTCTTATGCTATAAAGTCTGTAAAAGGCTTCTCCGCCAGAAGAAGATTTTATTAATGAGCTTCAATCATCTTAGATTAGTAACTGCCCAAGTTGCAACCATGTAACTTCTTATGTCGTAGTCTTTTACTAGTTTAATTAAATTTATTGTTGCAACTAATCTGAAATCTTTGTGAGTCGCACAAATGATTTATTTTATTTTACAAGGGCAATTCACCCCCTCTTGCTGGTCCACATCGATCTCATAAAAAATATCGTTGTTAATAGTTTTTAACGATATATAGTATTGCATATTATCGTTAATGATAATAACGACAAGATTATATACTGTCATTAATGGCAATAACGACGGTTATATATATCATCGTTAATATACCGTCGTCAATGACAATAACGATGATCATATGTATCGTCATTATTTAACAACGTTTAACGATTGTTGAAACTACAACGACCGTGAAAAATACTATAGTTATAAATGCTTGTTTCATTGTTGTAGAGGTGTTTTCTCATTGTTATTACATATACGCAATTCATATTTTAAGACCTATTAAAATATTAACTAAAGATGAAATATATATATATATATATTCTATAAATATATTAATAAATATTAATAAAAAATAAAAAAATATGTATTTTGAATTGATCATATACATAATCTCAAATACCCAAATCAAAATATTTCCAAGGTGGGTAACCTATCTAGGCTCCATATAGACAACTCACCTTCTATCATTTGTTTTCAAAATTGAATAAAGTTCAAAGATTAAATGAAAGAGTGGAGACTAATATTGTCCGTACGTTTAAAATTTAAAGATTAAAATAAATAATAATAATAATAAATAAAAAAGAACACTAGATTAAAAAACATCATTAGAAATGTAATCTCATTTCGGACTAAGATATGCGAGGTAAAAACAATTTCAGTTAAATTTTCTATTGATTTTGTAAAGTGCATATGGATGTATTAACAATGAACTCTAGATTTTGATAAACATTGTTAACATTTGATATTTTTATTTTGACTAAACATTGATAACTCTAGATGTTACTTGACTGACATTGCACTACCTAACTCTAATTTATTAACTTGAATGATATTCGTGAAGACTTTTGTCAATATATAGTCAGGAGAGACTATTGGTGTAACATGAAAGAGGTCCATGAGTGAAGTCTTTTAGTAAAAAACAAAAAAAGCTTGGTTTTAAATATTCTTACATTCATACAATCACTTAATTGTGTGAATGTATTTGGCATCATTCATTGTCAGAAAATTATTGGTGTTGACAATCTTTCAACATTTTAGTTGATAATTAAAATATAATGTTAAAAAATTATACAGACCGCTAAAAAGATATAATGATCATTGCATAATAAATTTCATTGATATTTGATTTTTCTCCAAACATTTCAAAGATGAACAAGCATAACTCATTATCCTTCTCATAATTTATCAATGGTACATACAGGAGTTAATTATCTTAGCAAGTACTAAATCTATTTATCCTTATCTTAATTGCTACCCAAACTTTGTTATATATACATTTTGTCTATCATTTGAAAATAGAAATTCCTCCATTCTTGCTTGAACAACAAGATGATAAACACACTCCATAATCCAGTAACATATCCTACAAAGATGCCAAGGTAAAATGATAACAACTGTGATGTATTATTCTGATACCCTTCAGGTGTCAAATTATTTCCATTATAATCAGAGCAATTCTTGTGGATGACATCTCCACACAAATAGGCATTTCCTTTGTAAATTGATGTATCTTCTAGTGTCTGAAGTTGATTTCCTGAAGGAATTCGCCCTGATAAATTGTTGTAAGAAAGGTTCAAATGGCTTAAAGTAGTCAACGTTGACAAACCTTGAGGAATAACACCAGACAAATTGTTAAATGACAAATCCAGAGTTTCCAATGACTTCATTCCACCAATAGTATATGGAATCTTGCCTCTTAAATTATTCCTCGACAAATTCAATGTTTGAAGTCCCACTAGAGATCCTAGTGCTATAGGGATCTCACCGGTAAGACCATTATTTGAAAGATCTATATTCTTCAACAAGTAGAGAGTGGATGAAAACGTATATTCATTTCCCTTGGTGACAATTGACATACTGTCATATTCTCCAATCAAAACATCTTCCACTCCTGTTCCAGGTAAAACTGAAAGAGACAGTATTGCTCTGCTTGTGGATGCCAATGCACTGAGCTTACCAAAGGAGTATGGTATATCCCCTGATAAGTTATTATTGGCAAGGTCAACAATTTGAAGATTTTTTAATTTCCCGAGATTTGAAGGAATAATGCCAGAAAATACATTTGATCGTAGTCTGAGAATAGTCAATTGTGGCAAGCTTTGTCCAATCCATTTCGGTATTCTTCCAGAGAATTTATTATCAGCAAGATCAAGAACAACTAACCCACTGCAATTTTGTAATGACAATGGAAGATGTCCACCAAGATTATTATTGTTCAAGTGCAAAGACTGTAAACCAATCAAGTTTCCAAGAGATCTCGGAATCTCCCCGACGAGCTTGTTGTGTCCCAAATGAAGAAGATAGATGCTCGTATTTGCTTCCTGCCAACACTTGGGAATCTCACCAGATAATTGATTGTTGGATAAATCCAAGCGACCAAGTTGTTTCAAATTACAAAAATAAGATGGTATGCTCCCATTAATCTGATTATTTGACAGAAGTAACTGAAATTCTTCTGAGTCAAAGGAGCTTTGCCATGGAGAAAAATTAAAGGAAGTTGATGGTAATGGCCCTGAGAAGTTATTGAAAGATAGGTCAAGAGACGAGATTTGAGTTGGCCAACGAGGTACAAGTCCTTCTAGTTTATTATAACTCAGAACCAACGCATCAAGTGTTGACATGCTCGCTAAGGATGGCGGGAGACTACCACTAATTTTGTTATGAGAAAGATCAATAAACCAAAAGGTGGCAGACGAAATATTCCAAAACCAACTAGGCAAGTTGTCCTCGATGTTTGTATTTGACAAAATCAACTCAGACATGGATTTCTGTGAGCGAAGCCATTGTGGAAAGCTAGGACCCACTATACAAGAGGCCAAATGAATACTATCTAGTTGAAAAGGAGGGGCCCAGTCATAGTCTAATGAAATGGTAAGTTGAGAGTTTTTTTCCAAGGTTAAACTCTTTAAGTTGGTTAGGTTTGCAAGATGGGGTTCTGAGAGGACACTCACTAGAGAGTTATAGGAGAGATCTAGTTCCACTAAGTTGGAAAGCTTTCCAATCTCAGTAGGTATGAGACCTGAAAGTGAATTAACAGAAAGGAAGTGAATTCTTAGATTAGTCAAGTTTCCAATTTCAGTAGGTATGGAGCCTGAAAGCGAATTAGAAGAAAGGTCCAGAGTTGTCAGACTAATCAAGTTCCCAATTCCTATAGGTATTGAACCAAAAAGAAAACTTTCATAAAGTTTCAGAGCTGACAGTTTGGTGAGTTTCCATAACCAATCAGCTGGCAAAGTGGAGTTGAAGTTATTGCCACCAAGATCAAGAATGATAAGAGAAGTGAGGTTTAGATGAGAATTAAATGAAGAGGGGATGTAATTAAGATCACAGCGATGCAAATAGAGTTCTTCCAGGGAAGGGAGTAGGTTGACCTCTGACAACCAATTCTGGGAGACCTTACTGAGATTTACCAAGTTCATATTCAGGTATGTCAAAGAAGAGAGACCTGAGAGCCAATCCAAACGATGGGCAACTGCACCAGCATACGGCCTCGACTGCAGACCAAGATGGCAAAGGCTTGACAAATTACCAAGTTGAGATGCAATCACTCCAGAAAAATTGGACCAAGAAAGCTCAAGATACTTGAGCTTTCGAAAAGAGCCAATAAAATATGGGATTGGAGTGCCTTCGAAGTCGTTCCTACTTAGATCCAACCGCTCTAACCGAGTCAAGTTCAACAAAGAAGGATTCAGTATCTCACCTCGCAAAGCATGCTCATCGTCATCGTCGTTCGAAAGGTTGAGCTCCACAACATGCTGGCCTCCGAGCAAACTTGCGTTGTTGGCCTTGCATACGACGCCACTCCATCTGCAACAGTCTATTTGTGGAGACCACGAGGCCAAACGGTGGGAAGGATCTTTGACGTTGGCTTTGAAGGTGAGCAGGGCGTCCCGCTCGACTTCCGAGCAGCCTCGTGTAGGCGTTGCTACTGCTTCTTCTATGAAAGAAAATGCAAGGCTCATAAGCCCACAAAACATAATCAAAAAGTAGTAGAATGAGTTGGGAGGCATAGCCTTCATCGAATCTGGTAGACTACTTGATGCTTTCTTGAAGGGGAGTTGCAGCAGCTTATGTTTAATATTTATAGGCAGCATCTCAATTCTCAACCTATCCTTCTTATTGCTTCAGCATCGGCGTTCTTACGTCACGTTGTAACATGGATGAGGTGTTAAAACCGATGTCATCCTTGGGTTATAACAGCCATACATTTGAACGTGGTCATTACGTTGAACGCGTTCAATATATAAAATAGAAAAATGATAAGGAGTGTAAAAATGAGAAAGTGAATGGTAGAGTGAATGATGTGGTATTTTGTATGTAGCGATTTTCGACGGATTCACCGTGCTCCCAAGGTATAATTTGATTCGGGGCGGCGGCCGAAGACCACCAATGTGTCCAAGCGATAATCGGACGTGTACATGTAAAATGTCACATCATTCTCTCAAGTGTCACGTTATTTACTCTACTATTCACTTTTCCATTTTCACTCTCTTTATCCTAGCTCTATAAAAAAATAATAATATAATATGGATTTCAGAGGTGTGAGGGTGGGCCACGTCCACCCCGTACCCCATGCATGTGGTTCAAAAACCACCCTATGTGAATTAGTGGATGATGAAACCCACAAATAATGAGTGTTTGTGTTAAAATAAATATCAGAGAATAAATATATTAATATGATATGTATATGATATATGACCCCATAGATAATGAGTATTAATGTTAAAAATGAATGTAAGTAAATGAAAATGTTAATATAATATGTATGTGACATGTAAATCTATAATGGTAAGATGTACATGCCACATATATATTATATTAATATTTTCATTCTTTCATATTCATTTTAATATTAACACTTGATCCGGGCGAGCGGTTTTTTATCAGGATTAGGAGCCCGGTCGGGATTTACCCGGTTCGACCCGGTTCAGGGAGAGCAGAGGCCGGGGCAGGTGGAATCTCAGGTCGAAGTCAAACTCGCCCAAGGTTATCCTCCCGAGGTCCGAAACTCGTGGCCGAGCGCTCGAGGCCGAGCTCTCGAGGCTGGGTACTCGAGGCCGGGTACTCGAGGCCGAGCTCTCGAGGTCGGGTACTCGTGGCCGAGCTCTCGAGGCCGGATACTCGAGGCCGAGCTCTCGAGGCCGGGTATTCGAGGCCGAGCTCTCGAAGACGGGTACTCGAGGCCGAGCTCTCGAGGCCGGGTATTCGAGGCCGAGCTCTCGAGGCCGGGTACTCGAGGCCGGGTACTCGAGGCCGAGTACTCATGGCCGAGCTCTCGAGGCCAAGCACTCGAGGCCGAGCACTCGAGGCCGAGCTCTCGAGGCCGAGCTCTCGAGGCCGAGCTCTCGAAGCCGAGCGCCCGAGGCTGAGCACTCGAGTCACGTTCGCCGCCAAGATCTGTCAGAACTCTTCATTAAGGGGAAAAGACCACTGATACAATCATTGCCTAACATAGTCACCGAATCTTAATTAAGGTTGAAAGGGACAGATTTGCAGAGTTGTCAGGTGGCTGTGTCAGTCTCACCCCGATGCTGAGATGGCCAATTACTTAGCCTAATCCCTGACCGATCCTGAATGAGACGTGACAGTTCGCACGCCGGAAGCTCCTTTCTTCCCCCTATATAAACTCCACTTGAGCTTGAGAGAAGGGAGCTAGGCTGCCCTTTTGCAATCACATCACCACTTTGGGAGCCCCGGTTTGATCGTGCTTAGCCCGGGTCCGATCCCCCGAGATACAACAGACCGGGTCGTCTTGGTCAGACCGAGTCATCCGACTGAAGACCGGTTCTCGCTCATCGACAGGATCAAATTTGGCGCCGTCTGTGGGAAATCTCGCCTGATCGAGAGCCGAGGATGAGTGACTCCAATCGGGTGACCGTTACTCTCTCACAAGAAGACTTGGAGCTGCTGATAGAAGCTAAGGCCAGGAAATTGGCAGAGGCCCAGCAAGCAGCTGCCCAACCCACGCGGGTGGGCCCAGCCGAGCACACCGCTCGCGTGAGCACTGGGGGAGGGGTTCGACAGGAGGACAGTCCTCATTTCCACCGGGCGCTGTTTGGCCCGGCTGAGGGAGCAGGACAATCAAACCCTCATGAAGCTACATCCAGCCGTACCAGAGCTAGCAAAGGGAAGGCCCCCCTTGTGCCGACCTCGGCAGAGCGCACAGGGTTTTCCTTTTCCAGCCAGGTCTTGCAAGAACCCTTACCTAAGCATTTCAGACCCCCGTCCATCACTGAATACGGGGGAGCTACGGATCCCGAAGAGCATTTAATGAAGTTCGAGAACGCTTCAATGTTGCATCAATATTCCGACGGAGTAAAGTGTCGAGCCTTCCTGACCACTCTGTCCGGACCAGCCCAACGATGGTTCGACAGACTGCCGGAGGGATCTGTAAGAGAATTTTCTGACTTTAAAAGATTGTTCCTCTAGCATTTCGCGAGCAGCAAGAGACACCACAAAACCAGCCTCAATCTTTTTACCCTGAAGCAGGGCTCCAAAGAGCCCCTCAAAGCATACATCAAAAGGTTTAATCAAGTCGTATTGGATGTACCCACTACCACGTCTGAGGTGCTAGTCAGTGCTTTCGCACAGGGCTTACAGGAGGGCGAGTTCTTCAGATCCTTGATCCGAAAACCTCCGAAGGACTTCGAAAGTCTCCTAGGCAAAGCCAGCAAATAGGTAGATGTAGAAGAGGCACAAGCCGCCAGGCGACCGAAGGTCAGACCGGTGCCCGAGGTCCCCCAGCATCATCAGAGGAGTGCGCCTCCCGGAGGACCTCTCAGAAGTCCCAGAGCTATGGGACACCGACAAGGAACCAAAAGGGGAATAGTTCAGCAAGTGGCTCAGGGTTGCCTCCCTTCCAGGTGGCAGCCCTACTGCTCTTTTCACAACAGCCACACCCACGACCTTCAGGACTGCTGGCAGGCCGGAAGAGGTCGGGGTCGTGCTGGACGGGGCAGTCCGAGAGGAGCCCAACAGGGAGGCAGCCGAGGTCGAGGGAGAACAGCACAGAACCAGTCAAAGGTCAAAGCTCGATCGACCACCCCCACAGCCAGACAACTGTTCCCGACCCCCACCGCTCCGGGGAGCGGCAATGCTAATGAGGAACAGGCCAACCAGAAGAATGCAGTACACGGAGCCATTCACGTGATTTCCGGTGGCCCCACCTATGGAGATTCCAACCGAGCTCGGAAGTCGCAAGTTAGGCGACTCGATATCTACCAAGTGGGTTGCAGCTCTGCCCAAGCTCAGGGACCGCAGATCAGTTTCGGCCTTTCAGATTTACAAGGAATAGAAGTACCTCATGATGACGCCCTGGTCATCACCGCAATCATAGCTAATTACCAGATTCATAGAACCATTGTGGACACGGGAAGTTCGGTAAACATCTTGTACTTGAAAGCTTTTGAACAATTGCAGATTGAAACTGCTGAGCTCCAGCCCGTGGCCACACCTCTGTTTGGGTTCACGAGAAATGAAGTCCAGCCGCTGGGCCAAATCAAATTGGTCATCTCACTCGGTGAGGAACCTTTGAGAAGGACTCGGTGGTCTACCTTCCTGGTGGTGGATGCCCCCTCAGCCTATAACGCCATCCTGGACCGACCGGCAATGAACGAGTTCCGAGCAGTGGTGTCTACTTTCTACTTGAAGGTCAAGTTTCCAGTAGGCGATCAAGTCGGGGAGGCCAGAGGGGATCAAAAGGTAGCTCGTCGATGTTACGTTGACAATGTTCGGGTGGAGGTAAATAAGACCTTCCGAGCTCCACCGGCCAGCTGTAACATGGTGAAGTCCTCTCAGCCTTCCCCCTGGGCTGAGCTGGTAGAAGAAAAAGAGGAGATCCAGCTAGTGCCTAACCGAGAAGAGACCAAAGTGAGAATAGCTCCGGGGCTGCCATCCGACCTTCGGCAACAACTGATAGAATGCCTGGCTCAGAATCAAGATGTATTCGCCTGGTCTCAGCTAGATCTGAAAGGGGTCAGGCCCGAGGTCATAGAGCACAAGTTGCATGTCTACCCGGAAGCCCGACATGTGAAGTAAAGAAAAAGAGACTTCAGCCCCAAGCAAAACAAGATTATTCAAGCTGAGGTGGAGAGGTTGTTAACAGCTGGACACATACGAGAGGTGCAATTCCCGGCCTGGCTAGCCAACGTGGTGTTGGTCTCCAAGCCGGGTGGTAAGTGGAGGGTCTGTATTGATTTCAGGGATCTCAACAAGGCCTGTCCCAAGGACTGCTATCCTCTCCCTCGGATAGACCAGATGGTGGACTCTACCGCGGGGAGTGAGCTCATCTGTATGTTGGACGCCTATCAGGGATACCACCAAGTACCCTTGTCTCAGGATGACCAAGAGAAGGTCAGTTTTGTCACGGCGGAGGGTACTTATTGCTACACTGTTATGCCCTTCGGATTCAAGAATGCTGGGGCCACTTATCAAAGGTTGATGAATAAAGTTTTTAAGGAGCAGCTCGGGAGAAACATGGAAGTATACGTAGACGACATTCTCATCAAGTCCTCCCGAGCTGCCGATCTCATAGCAGACGTGCGGGAAACCTGCTGCACCCTTCGAAGGTATGGCCTCAAACTCAATCCTGCAAAATGTTTGTTCGGAGCCAAAAGTGGGAGATTCTTGGGCTACATCTTGACCGAGCGGGGAATAGAAGCCAATCCGGGTAAAGTGAAAGTTCTGCTGGACATGCCACCGCCCAAGAACCTAAGGGAAGTTCAGCGCCTGACCGGGAGGATCACGGCCTTATCCCGATTCATCTCCCGGTCGGCTGACAGAAGTCTGCCGTTCTTCAAGATCCTGCATAAGGCCTCCAAGTTCCAGTGGGATGCCGAGTGCGACCGAGCTTTTGAAGAATTGAAGACTTACTTGGTCAGTCTGCCAGTGCTAGCCAAACCGGACGAAGGAGAACCTTTGTACGTTTATTTATCTGCTACGGAAAGAGCGGTGAGCGTAGTGCTTGTAACCCAGAAGGAGGCCGAGCAACAACCGATCTACTTCTTTGGGCATCTGCTTAAAGAAACCGAGTGTAGATACACTACACTTGAGAAGTTACCCTATGTACTTGTGTTGATGGCTAGGCGATTGCGACCGTACTTTTTGGCTTATCCTATTCGGGTGTTGACCAACAGCACACTCGGGAAGGTACTGATCAACCCAGAGATCTCAGGTCAGATGGTCAAGTGGACCACTAAGCTGAGTGAATACGATATTCAGTATCAACCCAGGACTGCCATTAAGGCCCAGGCGTTGGCTGATTTCCTCAGTGAACTTCATACAGAGGAAGAGGAGGAGGTCTGGAAGATATATGTGGATGGGTCGGCTACTCGGGCAGGGAGTGGTGTAGGGGTCTTGTTGATGTCCCCTAAAGGAGATCCCATCCATCTGGTCGTGCGCCTAGAATACCAGGCTACCAATAACCAAGCGGAATACGAAGCCCTCTTGGCAGGTCTGCAAGCGGCCAAACAGGTCGGGGTCGTCCGGGTCATCCTACATTCTGATTCTCAATTAGTGACTCAACAGCTAGCCGGGCGGTTTGAAGTGAATGATGAGAAGCTACAGGCTTATGTAGAGGCATACCGACAACTACAGACAGAATTTCAAGAAGTTCAGATTACGCAGATCCCCCGAGGGGACAATGCCAAGGCGGATGAGTTAGCTAGGTTGTCCAGCTCTGTCCGTCCGTGGGTCTTCCCCAAGCCTTCACCTCAAGCCATGCTGGTGGCTCAGGTTGAAAGGGAAGCGGAAATGGAGATAGAGGGAGACTGGAGGGCTCCCTTCATCGCCTACCTGAAAGAAGGAACTCTTCCGGACAGTCCCAGTCAGGCCCGGATACTGAAGATAAGGGCGGTCCGGTTCACTCTGATAGGGGATGCCTTATACAAGCGGGCTTTTTCCCAACCACTACTCAGATGTCTCGGAAAAGAGGATGCGGACTATGTGCTCAGAGAAGTGCATTTGGGATGTTGCGGAAACCATTCAGGAGGTCGGTCCATGGCTTGAAAGGTCCTGCTGGCCGGCTACTTTTGGCCAACCCTTCAGAAAGATGCAGAGAAATTGGCCCTTTCCTGCCTTTCTTGTCAAAAGCACCATAATCTATCGCACCAACCTGTCGAGATGCTGAGAGCTTCCACTGTATCCTGTCCCTTTGACCAGTGGGGCATGGATATAGTGGGACCATTTCCTAGGGCGGCAGGTCAGAAGAAATTCTTGCTAGTGGCAGTGGACTACTTCTCCAAATGGATTGAGGCAGAGGCCTTGGCCCGGATTACCGAACGAGCGGTGAAGAAGTTCCTTTGGCAAAACATTCTCTGCAGATATGGCATACCTCACAAGCTGGTGTCAGACAACGGTCGGCAGTTTCAAGGTTGGGTGATCCGAGAGTGGTGCAAGGAGTTCGGGATCAAGCAAGCTTTCACTTCAGTGGCATATCCCCAAAGCAATGGTCAGGCGGAGGTAGCTAATAGAGAAATTTTGAAAGGGCTCAGAGCCAAGCTGGACCAGGTCGGGGGGTCTTGGGTGGATGGAGCTGCCCGGTGTCCTATGGGCTCTCCGGACCACCCCCAAGGAGGGGTCGGGATGCACTCCCTTCCAGTTAGTATATGGTAGCGAAGCTGTGGTCCCCATGGAGGTCGGCTGTGAATCTGACAGAAGACGTCTGTATGGGGAAGACAACGCAGAGAAAAGGCGAGCAGAGTTAGATTTGGTTGAGGAGGTCCGGGCTAAGGCTTCAGTTCGCATGGCTGCTTACCGACAGAGGATGCAACGCCACTACAACCAGAAAGTCATACCCCGAAGTTTCCAAGTAGGGGACAAGGTGTGGAAAAGAATCAAGCCAGTTGGCGAAGTGGGCAAGCTAGAGCCTCAATGGAGTGGCCCTTTTCTGGTGACTAAGGTATTGGGATCCGGAGCTTACTATTTGCAAGACGCTCAAGGAAAGCAGCTCGGGAGGCCCTGGAGTGCAACACACTTAAGAATGTACTGTGAGGAGAGTTGAGTGGATTAACCCTTGTACTTGTATTAGAAAAATATGACAGAAGAGCTTGAAGGCAGCTAAAGAACGATCCTGCAAGTTATAAGTGGGTCTATTCCCACGCACCCACCGGACTCGGCGCCGATCGGGCGTGGCATTCCACGTTCGGTCGGGCCCGGTCGGGCGTGGCGATCCACGTTCGGTCAGGGTAAGTCGGACGGTGTCCAGACTCTTGCTAAGGCAAGTTATAAGTGGGTCTATTCCCACGCACCCACCGGACTTGGCGCCGATCGGGCGTGGCATTCCACGTTCGGTCGGGCCCGGTCGGGCGTGGCGATCCACGTTCGGTCAGGGTAAGTCGGACGGTGTCCAGACTCTTGCTAAGGCAAGTTATAAGTGGGTTTATTCCCACGCACCCACCGGACTCGGCGCCGACCGGGCGTGGCGTTCCACGTTCAGTCGGGCCCGGTTGGATGTGGCATTCCACGTTCGACCAGGGTGAGTCGGACGGTGTCCAGACTCTTGCTCGAAGGAATTACGCATCAGCACATTTACGTAACATTTATCACCTGGGTATGGCTGCCCACGTTCATACAGACAGAGCAAGTATTTAGTTAACCTGGCAAACCTCAGGCGATCGAATAAGAGCACACCAGGTCTCTCGGCCTAGCCACAGAGGCCAGCCGAGAGGGAGTAAGGGGAAATGCTAAGAGGTCGGCCCGACCAAGCAACATAGCTGAGGCCGAAGACCGGTCGAATAAGGCCGTTTATGACTCAAGTGTTCTGAGCAAACGACACTTAGCGGAAATTTCTTGCCTGACCTGAAGTGATTCATCCTACATTAATAAGTCAAATATCCCGAGCAGTCTACGCTTGGCGAAACTTCGCTGCATAACTTATGGCATCAACCTCGTAGGAATAGGTCGGGTGCACCGGATAAATAAGGTTTTGAAGAAATTTCAGGCATTATAAACAACTGAGTAAAATGAGGTCCGGGTCCCTTACAAAATTAGGCCTTGAAGGCCGAGTCGAGTAGTCAGACATCATTACAAAATTGTGAAGGAGAAAGCTTGAAGTCCAAATAAAAGCAAGCCGAGTGATAACTCGGGTAGAAGGATTGAAAGGCGAACTAAGTAAATTTGGGAAAGGCATCTGGGGGGATCGTGGCCTTGATCAGAGTGGGCTTCACCACGTTGGGGGGCAGGTCGGCAGGGAGGTGGCCGGCTTCCGTGAGCTGCTGTATTGCGCCCTTCACCCCGTACATAATCATACCCACGGTTCGCTTAGTCACTTGCTGAAGGAAGGGCTGCGATTGGATATAGGCCAAACGAGATTGCTCGATCCGAGCTGACTCTCCAGACTTATAGTCGGCCAGTTCCTTCTCCAGTTGAGCAGTCCTGGCCTCTTGGTCTTTAAGTTGGGCGTCCTTAGCCGCCAGTCCTTTCTCGGTGTTCACTAGCCAGGCTTCCAGAGCTTGGAAAGCTTCTTTCTGGGCGGTGAGCTCTGTTTCCTTGTTCTTCAGAGCCAGGAGAGTCTACTTATGAGTGGTGGATGCCTCCCGCAGCTGCCGTTGCAAGTCTAGGACCTCATTGGTTTTCCTGTCCGAGTCCGAGCGGGCCCTGGCTTCGAGAGTAAGGGCGGTTTTCTTCGAAACCTCGGCAGCCTCCAGCCGAGTGCCGAGCTGATCCATCTCATGGGCTGAGGCCGCCAGTACCTCGTGAGCTCGCTCCAACCAGATATCACCCTCCGCCAATTGCATTCGGAGGGAAGTTATCTCATTTCGGAGTCGGGTCTGACCCTCGTCACCAGGGGGAGGGCGCACTGAGCCAGTTGGTGCTCTAAGTACTGTATCTTGTATTCAGCCGCCCGAAGTTCCCTAACATTCGTGACCAAGGCCTTAGTGACTGCCTGACCCCTGACCCACAGCTGCACAGGAACAAGCAATGTGAGGAGGGAACGAAGGGGGCGAAGGGTAGGAAAAGGTATACCTTGACCATGTCCATGGCAAAGTTGTCGGTCAGGCTGAAAGGACTTCGTCCTTCGGTTAACTCCAAGCCTTGGTCCCAAGCCGCAAACAGGTGACCATGCAGGTTAACTGGCTGAGGTTCGACCCTCCGAAGCAAGACGGTCTCAGAAGGAAGCAGCACCTCTACCGGAGCTTGGGGGAGGTCATGCATGGATAGAAGGGCATCAGCGGCTTCCTCACTGACAGGATCAACGACGGCCGCCGGGTGGGGAGGACCCGAGCTGGAAGCCAGGTCACCTGACCGGGGTAAGCCCGGGCTAGGTAGAGAGACGTCTGGCCGGGGAGTGCCTGAGGACGGAGCGGAAGTCCCCGGATGAGGAGAGGCCGAGCAGGAAGTTGAGAGCCGAATCCTAACTCGACCGGGCAGAGGAGGTGGTAGATCGGGCGCTCCGCCGAGCTGAGCCCGAGCAACGGAAGCGCTGGGAGAAGCAGCCTCCCGAGGACGTTTTTTCTTTTTAGACACCCGGGAAGAGGATGGATCCGCGGCAACAGTCGGCACTTCGGCCTCCGCGTGGACCTCTGGGAGGTCCGCCTCAATGCTCTGGGCCAACACGTCGAGCTCCGAGTCACTCCCCGTCACGTCCGGTCGCTCGGGAGCTGGTGCTATGCGTACAGGAGGCACATTCCTACTTGCCAATAGCTCGGCCGCCCGAGCATTCAAGGCTTCTTCTTGCAAGGCCAACTCATCATCCATGAGGGCGTCCATCAGAGCCTGGGCTGCAGTTCGGAAATAGCTTTAGTTAGCATTAAAAGACCCTGAGGAAAAAAGGATATTTACCGTAGGTGCCTGGCAGCTCCGCTGGGATTTGACTCAGCCGGCAGATATAAAGCACGGCCTCGGTCAGCAATTTGCCGGCATGAAAACGACGTCCTCCGATCTTAGAAATGGCTGATCGAAAGCCAGGGTCGGCTCGATACTTTCGGGGAGCAGCAGGGTGGTCGGGTAACTCCTCTAGCCAGTTAGTAGGCCAGGACGCAGGTGGGGTGGTGCTTATGTAAAAAAAGTGGGATTTCCATCCCTTGTTCGAAGAAGGAACCTTATCTAGGAAGGCTGTATTAACCCTTGCTTGAAAAAAGAAACAGCCGGGCTCTTGCATCTTAAGGTAGAAGAAGAGATGGAAGACCCTAGGGGTAAGGGGAACTCGGAAGGACTCAAAGATGATCACCGTTCCGCACAGGATCCGTATTGAGTTCGGAGCTAATTGGGAAAGGGACACTTGGAAATACCGACAGATCTCCACAATAAAGGGATGCAAAGGGAATCGCAGGCCGGCTAGAAGGTGATCCTTAAAGATGGTAAAATAGTTTACCGGGGCTCGATCGGGTCGGTCATCCCGAGAGAGGAGAACAAAAGGGTGATCTTCCGGAATGCGATAATCTATACGAAGGGTTTCTAAGGAACCCAGACTCAAGGTCGAGCGGGTGGTGGTATACCACGGCCCGGGTGCGAAGGATGAGCCGGCCATGTAGTCGGACTCGGGAAGTAACAGAAGAAATGTAGGAAGGGAGAAGAGTACCTAATGTTAGGGCTCAGGGTAAAACGCTGATCGTCGAAAGCACTGTTCGTCGAAACTCGAGGAAGTCGGGTGGCGGAGGTCGGACAGAAGCAAAAGGAGAAGCAGAGGTCAAAGTGAAATGGAGTGAAATGAAGGGCTAAGCCTATTTATACTGCAGGCCAAGTAAAGATGACCGTCGGATGAAGAGGAAGAAAATGGCGGGCTCCGATCTCCACCGTCCGATCCATGCGATTCCCCACGCCTCGAAGCTTCTCACGGACGCCACACAAAGCCGCGCCAATGACGCCTCGATAACAGAGGCACCCATTCAGTAGCCGACACGTGGTCAGACATTAATGAATGACTTGACGAGGGTTCGAGTGTGCGGAAGACTAACTCGGAATGCGAAAAATGCGTGGGAAGACGGAAAGGAAATCAGGCCGACCGGGCCGGGAGCCTAGTTAGTCGGACTTGACGCCTCCTTCGACTAGACTTGAAGGGGAGGCTTGTGATCCGGGCGAGCGGTTTTTTATCAGGATTAGGAGCCCGGTCGGGGTTTACCCGGTTCGACCCGGTTCATGGAGAGCAGAGGTCGGGGCAGGTGGAATCTCAGGTCGAAGTCAAACTCGCCCAGGGTCATCCTCCCGAGGTCCGAAACTCGTGGCCGAGCGCTCGAGGCCGAGCTCTCGAGGCCGAGCTCTCGAGGCCGAGCTCCCGAGGCCGGGTACTCGAGGCCGGGTACTCGAGGCCGAGCTCTCGAGGCCGGGTACTCGTGGCCGAGCTCTCGAGGCCGGGTACTTGAGGCCGAGCTCTCGAGGCCGGGTACTCGAGGCCGAGCTCTCGAGGCCGGGTATTCGAGGTCGAGCTCTCGAGGCCGGGTACTCGAGGCCGAGCTCTCGAGGCCGGGTACTCGAGGCCGAGCTCTCGAGGCCGGGTATTCGAGGCCGAGCTCTCGAGGCCGGGTATTCGAGGCCGAGCTCTCGAGGCCGGGTACCGAGGCCGACACTCATGGCGAGCTCTCGAGGCCGACCACTCGTGGCCGAGCTCTCGAGGCCGAGCACTCGAGGCCAAGCTCTCGAGGTCGGGTACTCGAGGCCGAGTACTCGAGGCCAAGCACTCGTGGCCGAGCTCTCAAGGCCGAGCGCCCGAGGCTGAGCACTCGAGTCACGTTCGCCGCCAAGATCTGTCAGAACTCTTCATTAAGGGGAAAAGACCACTGATACAATCATTGCCTAACATAGTCACCGAACCTTAATTAAGGTTGAAAGGGACAGATTTGCAGAGTTGTCAGGTGGCTGTGTCAGCCTCACCCCGCTGCTGAGATGGCCAATTACTTAGCCTAATCCCTGACCGATCCTTAATGAGACGTGACAGTTCACACGCAGGAAGCTCCTTTCTTCCCCTATATAAACCCCACTTGAGCTTCAGAGAAGAGGTCGCTGCCCTTTTGCAATCACACCACCACTTTGGGAGCCCCGGTTTGATCGTGCTTAGCCCGGGTCCGATCCCCCAAGATACAACAGACCGGGTCGTCTTGGTTAGACTGAGTCATCCGACTGAAGACCGATTCTCGCTCATTGACAGGATCAGACATGAACGATCATTTTGTCTTTAATTTTGTAAGTTTTGCTAGCTTATAGGTGTGTTCGATAGAGCAAGACTAACTCAAATTTTAATTGGTAAATTCATGCTTAGGTATGTCATTTCGAATCTATTTCCTATCCAATTTTAATAATTTTCACGGCCTTGTAACAATTTTAATCAAAATTGATGGTGTCTCTTTCACTCACTCGGACTCTTACTTTTCCCAAAACTTTGATCGCCTCCTCCAAGGTCAAGACCGAGAGGCTTGAGTCGTTGGGCCCTGCTATCTCCGAGGATGCGGCTGCACGGGCTCTGAGAGTTCAGGAGGGAGCTTCTTCCTCCGTCGTGGAGACTCCTACTCCCGTCGTTGATGCCCCGTCTCTCCTAGTCGACCCTCCGATTGCTCCTCGCGGCAAGGAGGTGCCCAAGGATCTGCCCCGCTCTCACCGGAAGGCCTCAAAGGTGAAGAAGAAGACGGCAGCCAGTACTCAGTCCCTCCGAATAAAGGGGCTTGCTTCTGAGAGTTCGCCTAGGGCTTCAAGTTTGGAAGAAGATGTCCCTAACCCCAGAGACGTTCCCAGTCAGTCCGGGCCTTCTACTGAGGGAATTCTTCCTTTTCCTGTTCTACCATGGCGGGTAGCTGGATCACCCCACTACCTGGGCATGTTACATCAAACTCTATTGTCGGTAAGTATTTTAGAACGCTTTTCATTTATTTAAAAGCCTCTTACTAACTGTCTGCAGCGGCCCTGTAGGTTGCTTCTAACTGCACGGCCACCAGCCGCTTACTTTGTTCCGGAAGCGTCACCGAAGACCTCCTCCAGCGAGTGGCGGAAGCCGAGGCAGAAACTGGTCGGGCCCGCGAGGCTGGCCTTATTCAATTAGAGGTCAGTCGGGCTCTTCGAGAAGAAATAGAGCACTATCTTGGTGCTTTAATAGCGACCGAGGATACTCTGCATGGGTATAAACTCCGGGAGCGCCTTGAATCTGAGAAGAATCATACCCTTACGGAGGAACTGCAGAAGCTATCCCAGGAACGGGAGCAACTCCAAGCCCAGACGAAGGAGTTGTCCAATCAAGTTTACCTCCTGGAATCTGCAAAGAAAACCTTAGAGGACCGGGATACGCAACGCGAGCGTCTGATGACTATAAAAGAATATGATTTAGAGACGGCGTGCTTCCACGCCGCAGACCTCCACGAGCAGGTTACCCGAGCCAAGGCTCAAGCTGTCGCTGCTACCCAGAAGCTCCAGGAGATACAAGAGGCACAGGATGGGCTACTTCGAGAGGTGGTAACGTTGAAGGCTACCAAAGAGGAGGTCGAGTCCAAGATACAGTAGCAGCAGCGTATTCACGCACCTCAACTATCCCAGGCCGAGGTAGAGTCCAAGACCAAGTATCTAGAATCGGAAGAGTATGCCAAGGTGGTAGTCGTGCAAGCATTTAAGCGCCTCAAACACGACTTCCATGACGCTATCAATCAGTTGGAGAAGGATCCGCTATTGAAGTCAGACGCGAACATGCGCGCGATAACCGTCCAACGGGTCTGGGACGATTTTCCCCCGGAAGAGAAAACCCTATAGGATCCTTCTTGACCCAGGCAGAAACTGCCTGACCACTTTTAGGCCCCTGTGTTCTTCTTCTTTTTAAGTTCTCTCTTGTAAGACAAGTATATAACTGTTTCACCATTGAATGTCGGCATCGCTGGACTTCTTATATTTTCATAAATTTCTTGTCCCCCTTAGAATGCTCAGTGTCTGGCTGGGCCTTTGCAACACCTAGGCCAGGCTTAACCACCAAGAGGTTGTCGGGTTCAGGCAGCCTACACGCCAAGGGACTGTAGGGTTTTAGCAGCTCTTGGCCGACGTGTGCAACTCCGAGGCCAAGCCTACTCACCGAGAGGCAGTAGGGTTTTAGCAGTTCCTGGTCGGGTGTGCATAGCTCCGAGGCCAAGCCTACACACCGAGAGGCTATAAGGTTTTAGCAGATCCTGGCCGGGCGTGTACAGCTCCGAGGCCAAGCCTACACACCGAGAGACTGTAGGGTTTTAGCAGATCCTGGCCGGGCGTGTACAGCTCCGAGGCCAAGCCTACACACCGATAGACTGTAGGGTTTTAGCAGCTCCTGGCCGGGCGTGTACAGCTCCGAGGCCAAACCTACACACCTAGAGACTGTAGGGTTTTAGCAGCTCTTGGTCGGGCGTGTACAACTCCGAGGCCAAGCCTACAGACAGAGAGGTTGTAGGGTTTCAGTAGCTCTTGGTCGGACGTGTACAGTTACGAGGCCAAGCCTACTAACCGAGAGACAGTAGGGTTTTAGTAGCTCCTGGCCGGACGTGTATAGCTCCGAGACCAAGCCTACACATCGAGAGGTTGTAGGGCTTTAGCAGCTCTTGGCCATGTGTGTACAGCTCCGAGGCCAAGTGATAAGTACCATTTTATTGATTATTTTAGATGCCAAAATCCATGTTTGACCCATGTTTTCCTTGCTTAATTGTGAAATTACCCTAGGTTTTAGAATTTGCTTTTATTTTGGACTTAATTGCAAATCTGTACATATTTGGATTATTTGACCACTAAATTTTTGATCTATTTTTGTAGGCATGAAAGGTTCATGGACCTAGGGCATACTGGGTCAAACTTGAGTCGGAAGTAGACCCGGATCGAGTTATCAAGCTTCGGATTAATCTGGGCCGTCCGATTCAAAAGCGGCTAGATCTGAGCCATCCAGGACCATCTGAAGCAATCCAAGCTAGGGTTAGGGCTGATCAAGCACTCTGATCAAGATCTGAAGGTTTCATCCCAATCAGAGCTCATTCAACCGTTGGATCAAGCTCAGAGGGTTCTAGTTCGTCCATTCAAAGATTAGGTTGATCTGGACCGTCCGTTGCACATCTGGAGGATCCGAGCTACCACGAGGCAGATCCTGACCCTTGATCATCATCATCAAAATTTGGTTCAGATCGGATGAAT
Source organism: Boesenbergia rotunda (assembly GCA_024364735.1). NCBI lineage: Eukaryota > Viridiplantae > Streptophyta > Magnoliopsida > Zingiberales > Zingiberaceae > Boesenbergia > Boesenbergia rotunda. Next base: position 94,452 of record JAGFNQ010000957.1, on the reverse strand, counting down.
ATCAGCCGTTGGATTTCCTCAAATCAATCTGGGTCGTTCATTCCTAATTACTTAAGGAAAATTCTCCCCAGCTTTCTCCTCATCGCGTCTTCGCCGCACAGTTCTTCGTCTTCGATTTTTCTTAGCATTTTCTTCAAGTTTTCTTCAATCCAAGGGGCGCGACCCATCAATTCCGATCTTAGAGCAAGTTCCAGATCTTTGGGAAGCTGATGCCGTGAAGTTTCCAGCCCTAAATTGCCCAAGAACAGAGCATGATTGAGGTCTCATCAACTCTGCCATCGATTGCCTTGAATCTGGTTTTGTTCCATCCTTAATCAATCTGAGCTATCTGGAGGGGTTTGACGAGCCCAAAATATACTAATTAATTTGTCACGAAATGTATGGGCTCATCAAATTTAAATATCAATGAATAGCTGGAAACCCTTTTTACAATCAAAATATGAAAATGTAATATAGGGGCCACAGGTCGTATTTTTCTCGGGGCTAGTTGACGTTGTTCGATTCGCGCTTGTATTTAGGTGTCGTTTGTGTTTTCGGGTTTCAATTCAAAATTGGGTTTTGGGTTGCAATTGGAACTGCAAACATCAAAGGAAAAAAAACAAACAAGAACTCGACTATGGCACTTAACCCAAGTGATTCCAACAATGAACTCAAATAATTTGTAAGCTTAAATGCAATTTACCCTAGTTTGGAAAATACATCTGATGTCGAAACAATTCAAATTTTGAATGATACTACTGCAAAGAACTTCTTCAGAGTTATTACACCAAACAAACCAAATGGAAATCAATCTTCAACCAAATTGATACAAAACCAATGCCGATGCTGTGCTTGATACAAAGTGCAAACCTATTACACATGAGATTGCCGAAAAGAACAAAATGAATTGCTAATAGCTACAGAAATTCAGAGACATTGAATGCAGAACTTCAATTGCAAGAATTCAGAATGCATGAGCTGAAGATTTCAGAAATTAAAGGTGGATGGCAGAACTTGAGACTTGAATGACAGGTCTGGATTCAGAAATTCAGGAACAAGGATGATAACTTCAGAAATGAACTCATGTGCAGCTTTTGGAATCATAAATTCAACAGCAGATAATGGAATCGAGTTCTCAGGAATCGAATTGCAAAAACAGAATCACTGCAAAACAATCTGTGCTTAACCGCAGAAATTAATCTAACTTGCTAACAACTCAAATCGATTGAATTAGTAACTTAAATATTGTCTTTAATTGCAGGGATGAACAAAAGCTTGGCACGCAGCAAATGAGTTGATACACAAGCAGTAACAGGGAAACAAGATGCAGAAATCAGGGTTCAAGCTTTCAAGGATTATTTCCGCAACTCATTGGATGAAAAATCCAGCAAGCTACTGAAGTCAAATACTGTAAATTCCGAGTACAAAGCTTCACTGATGTAACTTCACAGATAAAAACTAATGGTATTCAGAAATGAGATGGAGTTTTGCAGGAATTGAGATTAACTGCAGAAATCGAACTTAGTGCAGAAATGGAATTAAAGTGCTACTCAATGGAAACAACTGCAGTGTAATTTCAGCAAGTAAACTATAATTAGCTTGATACAACTGCAGGAACTCAAGAGGAAAGAACTAATTTGCAGGAAGCAAAGAATCTGATACACAGTAGGGTTAACAGAAAATTCAGAAATGAAGAGAGAACTTGATACGCAAAGGCTGAACTGAAGGTTCAGAAATAGAACTGAATGGAATTCCAGCTCAGCTCTAATGCGTCGGCTCACTAAAGGTTATCTTCAATCGAAGGGAATGAACTAAACACAGATCTAACTGGGAATAAACTGAAATTTTCGAAACGAAACAGAAAATTACAGAACAGCTATGCAGAAAACTTGATACGCAGCTTAAAACTAGATTCAGAATTGAATTGCGGCTAAATAAACTGAAATTAACAACAATTATCCACTAATCAAGCTGACTAACTACTCAACTTGAAACTTTAAATCCTAATTAAGCAGAAACCAATCCATTAAACGAAATTAACTAATTCTGAAACAAGAACAGAACTAAATAACAGCAGTGATGGAATTACAGCTATAAAACGAAATTAACCAAAACTAAGCTTCAATCTCTCATCTCAGCTCAAGAAATCCTTGCTGTCACTCAAGGAAGAGCCTCGAATTGAGAAAGAATCGATCCATACAAGAGAACGAATCATCTGATACAAAATCCAGAAATAAATTGGCAGAAACGAAATTACAGCTACAACTTGAAAATTCGCTGATTAAACTAAACCCCAATCCTTCTCCTTGCTGTCACTCAAGGATTAGCATCGATTTGAGGTGGTCGCGCCTCGAATTGAAGAAAAACTGAGGCAAAAATGAAGAACAAACGAAGAAATGGAAGCTTGTGGCGAAGACGCGACGAGAACAGCTGCTGCGTGATTTTTCCTTAAATAATAACCAATGGACGGCTCAGATTGATCGGAGGAGATCCAACGGTAGATCTTGCTCTGATTGGAGCCAAACTTTTATGATGATGATCTGGGGTCAGGATCTGCCTTGTGGTAGCTCGGATCCTCCAGATGTCCAACGGATGGTCCAGATCAACTCTATCTGTGAATGGACGCTCTAGAGCCCTCCTTGCTTGATCCAACGGTTGATTGAGCTCTGATTGGGATGAAACCTTCAGATCTTGATCATAGAGCTTGATCAACCCTAACCCTAGCTTGGATTGCTTCAGATCGTCCCGGATGGCTCAGATCTAGCCGCTCTTGAATCGGACGGCCCGGATTAATCGTAGGCTTGATAATTCGATCCGGTTCACATCCGACTCAGGTTTGACCCAGTATGCCCTAAGTCCAGGATCCTTTCATGCCTACAAAAATATATCAGAAAATTAGTGGCCAATTAATCCAAAAATTGTGTAATTTTGCAATTAAGTCCAAAATAAGATAAAGTTCCAAAACCTAGGGTAAAATCATAATTAAGCAATAAAAACATGGGTCAAACATGGATTTTAGCAATTAAAATAATCAATAAAATGGTGCTTATCAGGGTTCTCGGGTAAGCTCGGATCATTCCCAAGCCATCAGAACAATTGGACCAAGCTAGATTGAGGAGATCGAAGGGGTTTTCAGATTTGAGCAGAGGTGAGTTGGTTGACTCGCAGATTCAGTTTTCCAATCGGTTTGTTGAGCTTAGGGGTTCGAGGCTCTTCCTTGCGTGACGAACAAGGTGTTCTTGAGCTGAGAGAAGGGGTTGATGATAGATTCTTTAGTTAATTTCAGTTTGTAGCTGTAATTTTATTTCTGAATGTTACTTCTGTTTCTGAATTTTTGTTTCAGCTGCTGTAGTTTACTTTTCTGGCTTGATTCTGCTTAATTAGTGGTTCGAATCTGTTCTTCCAGTAGTTAGCTAGCTTGTTTAGTTAATACTTCACTAAGTTTCATTTCTGCAATTTCGGTAGCTGTTGCGTATCAGGTTGTCGCTGCGTGCCATTTCATTTCTGATTTTTTTTGTGTAGTTTCTATTGAATTCAATTTGTGTTTAGTTTAATTCCAGAGATTAGATACAGAATTTAGTGTGCTAATGCATTTCTGAGCTTGCTTCCCATTTATGTTTCATTGCTGCATTTTACTTAACTTGTAATGTATCAGTTAATTCCTGCTTATCGATTTTATTTCTGCAAGTGTTAATGTTAGTTTCTTAATTGTGTATTGGTGAGCATTCCTTTTTCTGAGCCTCTTCTGAGCATTAGTTGTTACTTTGCAATCTGATTTGTGAGTTTTAGCATTTGATTTGCCTCTTAATGTTTGCGTTCAATTCTGCAGTCCCGCATTTGCTTTATTACCACATTTTTTTCCATTAATGTCCTGCATTTTTGAATCCACTTCTTCCATTCAATTGTTTCTGAATTGGACATCCTCATTTCTGAAATCTTCAGTTAACATTTCTAAAATTGTGTCAAATTAGCTCAATTTCCACTTATGAACTACCCTTGTGGTTGTTTCATCCCAAAGCAATTGAGATTGAGTTCTGAAACTGGGTTTCAATTTGCGCAGCAGTCCTTTCTTGCGTGCCAATTATAATCTCTGCACTTTCGGTTGCTTGTGAAGTTTGTATTCCAATTGTTTGTTTCCATCCAATTGCTGCACATCAATTGCTACCCATCAATTTATAGAGCTGAATTTAGTTAAGCTTTTGGCACAAAGGTTGTTCCCTTGCGTATCAAGTTGGCACCATCTATGGAATATGTTTTAAGTGAAGATTCAGCTAATGATTCATGGTTTTGAGCTTTAATTCATGTAGTTAAACGACCCTTTTAGTGAGCTATTGCATTCGAATCCAGCTTGTTTCACAGCCAGCTCATTTCTTTAATTTTAAGCTTCATTCTGAATATTAGTTTTAGCTGCTGCATTTCTTGTATCAAGAGAAGTTTTGGCATCGATTGACGTCAAGTTAAGTGTGATTTTTAGTGCATTGTAATTTCTGATTGCAACCAAAACCTAATCTTATTCGAAACCCAAAATTCACAAACGACACATAAATACGAGCTCGAATCAAACAAACTCTCAACTAGTCCCTAGGAAAAATACGACCTGTGGCCCCTTTACTACGTTTTCATATTTTTGATTGCAAAAAGGGTTTCCAGCATTTATAAATATTCTAAATTTTGATGACCCACACATTTCGTGACAGCCTATTCTGAGGTCATCACCAAGCCTACACACCGAGAGGCTGTAGGGTTTTAGCAGCTCTTGGCCGGGCGTGCATAGCTCTGAGGCCAAGCCTACACACCGAGAGCCTGTAGGATTTTAGCAGCTCTTGGTCGTGTGTGTGCAGCTCCGAGGCCAAGCTTACACTGCGAGAGGCTATAGGATTTTAGCAGCTCTTGGCAGGGCGTTTGCAGCTCCGAGGCCGAGCTTACTCACCGAGGGGCAGTAGGGTTTTAGCAGCTCCTGGCCGGGTGGGTACAACTCCAAGGCCAAGCCTACACACCGAGAGGTTGTAGGGTTTTAGCAGCTCTTGGCCAGGCGTGTACAGCTCCGAGGCCAAGCCTACACACCGAGAGGCTGTAGGGTTTTAGCAGCTCCTGGTCAGGCGTGTACAGCTTTGAGGCCAAGCCTACTCACCGAGAGACAGTAGGGTTTTAGCAGCTCTTGGCTGGACGCGTACAGCTCCGAGGCCAAGCCTACACACCGAGAGGCTATAGGATTTTAGCAACTCTTGGCCGGACGTGTGCAACTTTGAGGTCAAGCCTACTCACCGAGAGGCAGTAGGGTTTTAGCAGCTCCTGGTCGGGTGTGTACAGCTCCGAGGCCAAGCCTATACACCGAGAGGCTGTAGGATTTTAGCAGCTCTTGGTCGGGCGTGCACTACAAGAAAATTATGATTTCACAACACTTGAAAGACAACATTTTTTTAAAAAAGCGTTGTCTTTTTTTTTAACAACGCTTTTAGTGAAAACCGTTGTCTATGTTTTTTTATTTCTTATTAAAGACAACGCTTTCAAATACGCGTTGTCTATTGGCCTTTTTTTTAGATCAAAGACAACGCTTTTCAAAAAGCGTTGTGTTTGAGTATTTTTTAGCATTTATAATAATAAAACTTTAGCAAGTTTTGTCAATGTAAAATACAGTGTAAAAAATTAGTCCCCGTATAAAATTAGTCCCAGTATTTTTTAACTCCTTCTCCCGTATAAAATTAGTCCCCGTGCCCTAAACCTCATCGCGCCGATCGACCCGACTCCTCCTCCCCGATCTCTTAACTCGCGCATCGCGACGCCGACGCCGTCGGTCCACACCCCCCCCCTCTTTGAGCCGATGATCCTTTTCTCCAGCGATATCTCCTCCTCCTCCTTCTCTGTGGTTCGCTGATCACCGTAGATCACCGCCCGTCGTCGACCCCTTTCTTTAGCAAGCTCACCAGGTAATCCTCTGTTTTTTGTTATGAGTTCTTGCCGCAACCTCCTATGTTCTGGATTTTTGCATATTGATAATGATTGAGTTTTTACAATTAAATCTTTGGTGTTGTTTACAGGACTAGAAACCGATCAATCAGAAACCTTCAGAAGAATGAGAACAATCAACTGCATGTTTACAGTACTAGAAACCTTCAGAAGCTTCACAATCAACTGCATGTTTTCTTTGAACAGACTTTTAACAACAGTGCTTTTAACAACGCTTTTTAAGTCACATAGACAACGCGTAAAAAGCGTTGTTGTTTAGCTTTTTTTTCTTGTAGTGGTGTGTAGTGTTAGATCGTTGATGTTTGCTATAGGGGGTGAATAGCATTTGTCTCATTTTCTTCCTACAATCGTTAGTGTGCAAGCGGAATAATAAAAGAAACTAAAACTAACGAAAGAGAATAACACACAAATGTACGTGGTTCGGAGATAAACTCCTACTCCACGGCTGCCCGTAAGGTGGGCGATCCCTAATTCGTCGGTGGATGATTCCCCAGAGCACCTCCAGCTAGATCGCGTAGCTCCTTGTGGGTGGAGAAACCTCTCCACAACTCTTGGACAGTATCTAATCACAACAGGCTACTAATAAGCTTTGACCAAGTAATTTTCGCTAAGAAACAGTAGCATGAAACAAGCTCCTTTAAATAGAGTCTGAGTCTAAACTGGTCGCTACCAGTCGACTGGTGATGGACCCAAAATACTAGGTTAAAGTTGTCACGAATGTGGATCCATCAGAATTTAGAATTTATAAATGTGCTGGAAACCCTTTTTGCAATCAAAGAACAAAAGCGTAGTAAAGGAGCCACAGGTCGTATTTTTCCAAGGGCTAGTTCAAGTTTGTGTGATTCGTGCTTGTATTTATGTGTCGTCAATGTTTTTGGGTTTCGAATAAACTCTGGGTTTTGTTTTGCAATGAGAAATGAAGAAGCAATGAGAAGTAAGGAAACTTAACTAAAAGACTTAAACTAGGTAATGGTAGCTAAAGAACTTAACCAATAGAAAAACCTAATCAAACAATTACACTTAATCGAATCTGACAATTTAATCTGATATTAGATGCAGGTCAAAAACAAAGCAAATAAATTGAAACAAGGCTGAGCAATCTAAAACTAATCAACTCAAGAGCACTGCCGAAAACTAAATTGACACTAAATGCAAGCAACCAAAGTAAGCTTCACATGCAAAGATGGATAATGGAATTCAGAACTATTAGGTGTAAAATGAGCTACTGACCAACACCTTATCACATTCGTAATCTCACTTACTTGAAACTAAAACTGATTTTCGATACAAAGTGGATAAACCGAAACAACTTGATACAAAGGAAAAGTATCTTATGCACCTTATATTACTGCTAAATTCAGCACTAGAACTATCGAATTCAGGAATACAACTGGTTCCTTAGCTTGAGAAGGTGAGCTATCATTCAAATGAAACTGAAAACTGAAGAAGAAATTCAGAAGTAAGGAGCAAAACAGTGCAGAAATGGGAAAATGCAGAAACGTTTCAGATTTGCAGAAACCCTACAACTGCAGATCAATCAAAGCAAAGCAAGCTAGATATGAATGCATCATCCATTGTTCAGACAAGAAATAAGGAAACTAATGTTTACTTGGCTCGAAATTCTGAAACTACAGCTGAAAAGATGCAGCCTTGAAACTGAACTTGTGCAGAATTGAAACTGAAATGTAGCTTTAAACTAATGTGCAAGGCAGAAAATGGAATTAAGTGCAGCAACTAGATGTAAATACTTGTAAATGAGATAAACTATAATGTAGATTCGAAAGATGAAATTAAATCTATCCTAGAGCACAATTCAGAAACTCAAAAAGAGCACTGCCACACTAGAGGAGATGAAAACTGGCACACTGTTACCTCAATGATACACAGATGAAAAAAACATGAAATAAACTGAATTTGCAAACAATTGTTCATTAAACAAACTCCCTAAATGATTGTCTTGCAGGATTAAAACCTAATTAAGGAAAAACAGTTCAGAAACTGAAAGTAACAAAGACGATACAACTGCAGAAAACAGAATTGGATTCAGAATTGAGATTACAGCTAAATCAAGAAGAAATACAGCTAAAAACTAATCCTCGACCATTCCTTGTCTCAAGACCACCTTGTTCGTCACGCAAGGGCAAGCCAAGAACCCCTTCAACTCGCAAATCAATGAGAAACTTAGCTCCAATTCAGATCTGCTCTCAAAATGCACACAGCTGGGAAATCCAATCTAAACTCCTAGATCTCAATGTGAAGAGTTGCGATGATGATTTGGAAATCATCTGAGCTCATCCTAGGACCCCTACAGATGGTTCAGATGGAAGGAAATGGATGCGATTGAGATCCAAGAGCTCAAATCACAAAGCTGCCGAAACCCTCGCACAGCTCTGCATCCGGCGCAATTTGGAGCTGAAATCTCCACTGAAGCTTCCTCTCAGCGATCCAAATCTTGCTCCAAGGTTGTGATCGAGTTGGCCACGCCTTCACTGAAGAAACTCGCAAAAAGAAACGAAGAACAAACGAAAAGAAACGAAGAACTAAGCTGCTGCTGCTGGCGAAGACGCCACCCAGATCTGAACTCTGTTTTCAGTTTAAGTAGTTGAACAGTGAACGGCTGAGATTGATTCCGCTTCATCCAACGGTGGATCTTTGTCCGATTTGATTCAAAATTTTCAGATCTCGATCAGAGGTCAGGATCATCCTCGTGGTAGCTCGGATCTGCCAGATCTGTAGCGGATGGCTCAGATCAAGCTGATATTTGAATGGATGGTCTAGATCTCTCTGATCGTGATCCAATGGCTAGATGATCTCCGATTGAGCTGAAACCTTCAGATCTTGATCTGATCGCTTGATTAGCCTTAACCCCAACTCAGATTGATCAGAAGTTCTCATATGGTCTAGATCTAACCGTTCTTGCATCGGACGGTCCAAATGAGTCGTCGCTTGATTCCTTTGATCTGGTCCACTTTTGACTCAACCTTGACCCAACATATCCTAGGTCCACGATCCTTCCGATCCTACAAAAGTAGATTAAAAATTTAGTGACAAAACAACTCAAATATATCAAATTTTGCAATTAAGTCCAAAAAGAGTATAAATCTTAGAACCTAGAGTAAATCCACAATTATACAAGTAAAATATGGGTCAAATACGGATTTAAGCATATGAAATGATCAACAAAATGATGCTTATCAACTCCCCCACACTTAAGCTTGAGCGTCTCGCGAAAAGTACTAAATATGTATCCCCTAGTTAATTTCCAAACATAAGTAGAAGCAATTGAAAAGAAATTACCTAGGGTTGTTAATTCTCAAAAATCTAAGCTCTATAGACTAGTATCTTGTCCTTAAATCAACAACTTAACAAATTCAATCTTCATGATTCATTGAGATGAATTTCACTCTCTAAGCCTTTCAAAGAAACTTTTGGTGGCTCTCTTCCCTAGTTCTAAGTACATGATGAAAATGGAGCTCACTCATACACACATGCTTCTTGCACCACCATAAGCTTGCTTATTATCTACTCTCCACCATTATTCATGATTAGAATCAATCATCTATATAAGTTTATTCAAAAGTGAAAGACATAGAAGATGGTAAAAATTGAAATAGAAGACATGAAAATAGCAAATTTGATGGAATGGAAGACTTGAATGTTCAAGGATATTCTTGATGCATTTTGCCCTCCTTTCAGTACATATAATGAAATCCAAAGTGTGGTAGAGAGAGCTTTTCGTATTGCCCTTCAAAATTTTTATGGAAAAGCCTCATCAACTCCTTTGTGCCAACTTCCCATCTTGTGTGCCAACTTGTGTCTTCTCTTTTCTTTTCTGTTTTTTTTCTGTTTCTTTCTTTTCTCCACTGGAATCAGAATGTATTGGAACACAGCTCTGATTCGGATGAGAATCTCCACTGATTTCATGGTGCCAACAACTCATTGTGCCAACTTGTTCCTTTTGTTTCCTTGTTTTTTTTTTCAAACTGTTTTCTCTACTTTTTTTTTTTTTTTGTTGACAGCTCAGTCTTGTTATTTGGACAGCTCCACGACATTACTTGTAAATCCTGCAATTCTCTGATGTTTCACAGCAATTAATATCAACTTAACTGCATTTTTCTTTGGATCCCAAACTGTTTCGGAATTAACTCACTGTAATTTTTTTTTCTGCTTTGATTTAAGACATTCAACATCCACATTTCTTCCTGCTTTGATCAGCAGTGGAGACACTCAACATCTTCTACACATTTCGGTACTTCATTCTGCAATACACAGCCTTGTAAATCCAAATTACAGCTTCAAGTTGATACAAAACTTGTGTAAAAACAGCTTGTATGGTACGCTAACTTTATTCCTAGTAGTCAACTGATTTTTTTTTTCTGTTAATCACTTGATTCTTTACTTGATACTCCCTGTTTACTTCAAATTCCAGCAACCCTTTCACTGGTTTCAGAAAAGTATAACTGCAACTCAGCTCCTAGAAGAGTAGCCGAAACAAGTTCTTATCCTTTTTCCATTTGGTACAAAATTTTTGCTTTTCCTTTTGCACAGATTTTTTTTTTCACTTGTTTCACTTTGGTTCAGATTTTTTTCTTTCACAGAATTTCTGCTTCAATTCAAACTTTACAACTTCAATCCAGATTTAGCAAAGAGTTACTGATTTCATCTTCCATAATTCCTACTTGATCAAAACTTTTTTTTTTTTACTACAAACTCCATTGACTCAAATTCTTTCCATAGCACAATTTTTTTTTCTTTTTTTTTCCGTGTGCCATTTCTTTCCATTGCAGAATTTTAAGATCCACTTCACCTCCAATTCACAACTGAATTCCCATTTATCTTGATACCAAGCTCCACTCCAATTAGCACTTTTTGGCTTCAACTCAAAAATGAAATGAACTCTTTTTTTTTCAAATGTTTCCATCACACTAGCCACTCCCCCACACTTAGTCTTTTGTCCGTCTCGGGCAAAATAACATCAAAGAACATCTCCAAACAAACAAGTCCCTAGGAAGCATGGTAAGGAGTAGGAAATAAGGAAAGAAAATAGAATGAACATGATTATTGCCAAAAATTGACATGGAAAGGTAAACAAATTATTTAGCCTCTATAGATGTGATCTAATCATTGAAATATGATTTTGAAAGAACCTAAGCAAGTTCTAGAGTACAATCACATGTATGTATCACAAAAATAAGGCTAGACCTCACTAGGTACAAATAATTCATCTCAAGTCCTCAATCAAGAATCCATGGCCAAGTAGTACTCAAGCATCCAAGATTTCATCCATGAGCTCAAACCCTAAGTTTTAACAACCAAATTTAATTTGTTTTCAAAAGACTCTAAAATGCTATGAAGATAACCTAGAGGGATACATTTATTCCTATTCATCAAGGAAAAATGCCAAAAATCATACAATGGTATTTACAATATCTATTTATTAATTCTACTCTACTCATGTATTTATTAATCAAGAATTCATTTTAAAAGAAAATTCTACTTTTAACAAGCATAAAGAGGAAAAAGGCAATGAAAGAAAATGTAAGAAAAAGTAAACTCCCTTTTATTTCTGGCGGTCGGAGTCTATCTAGAAATAATCTCCATCGTGGTAGTGGAGGAGTAGGAGTAGCTGAAAAATTTTCCTTCATTTGCTCAATTTTATTTTGCATGACTCCCCCACACTTAAATTTTGCAATAAGATGCTCAGGTGGCCGAAGTTGATTTAGGTACAATAGCCACTTCAGAGGTGGAGTGCTATAAGTTAAAGCAAGATCATCTCCTCCCTCTTTATTCTTTTTGGAAAATCTTCCAGGAGGTCGGAGACTGTTTAGGTGGAGTACCCATTCCAGTAGTCTTCTGGACCCTGTAAAACCATGTAAGACCTCCCTCAAGCGTGCAGGGTAAGAAAGAAGTGCAATATCATCAATCTTTACATAAAATGTATCTAAAAATGCATCGCATCCAATAAAATCAATTTTGGGTACCTCAGTAAATTTTTCACAAGCAAGTTCTATATGAGATATATCAAGAAAAGTGTCACAGTCAATAAAGTCAATCTCAGGTACCTCCAGAAGCTTTTCACATTCAATTTCAGCATAAGAAATAACAAGAGATTCTTCACAATAAACAACTTCAATTTCAGGTTCTTCTAAAAATTTTTCACAATCAAAATCCATCAAAGGTGTATCAAGAAATGTTCCACAGCCAATCAAATCAAGCTCTGGTATCTCCATAAGTTTTTCACATTCAATTTCAGCATAAGAAATAACAAGAGACTCTTCACAATAAACAACTTTAATTTCAGGCTCTTCTAAAAATTTTTCACTATCAACATAATATGTATCAAGAATATCATCATAACAAACAACATCAATTATAGGTTCCTCTAAAATTTGTTTGCAACCCATATCTACAAGAGATGTATCAAGTAATTCATTACAACCAATTAGATCAATTTTTGGTACCTCTATTGGGTTTGCACAAGTGAATTCTACACAAGGTATATCAATAAATTCATCATAACCAATAAAGTTAGCATTAGGTACCTCGCTGCATTTTTCTGAACAAAGAGGAGAAATACTTACCTGAGCTTGCTGGAGAATACCTGAAGGTTCTATAATAGTAGATGTATCTGTGGCCTCCTCCTGGTCAAGTTCATGCTCCTCTTCAGCCTCAGGCTCTGGTGGACACTCAACTGGAATAGGTGATCCTTGGGTGCTTGCTTCCACCATGCAAGTCCCTACACTTTCTGGTTCATCTTCTGAATCTTCTAATGTACCAGTAAATTGTGGTGGTCCCTGGGGCTTAGTGCAATCCCCTACACCTATGGAATCATCTCCTATGCATTCTTCTTCTGTAATATCTGCAACAACAGTATTAGAAAAATTAGGACCATCAATAACACTATCATCACAAAATAAAAGATGAGAAGGGTCCTGTGGAGCTTCAGTTTCTTCTTCTGGAGCTGAAAAATTTGGAATTGAATTTTGAATAGGGATCTCCGGAGGAATGCATGCTGTAGGTGCCCTGATTTTAATGATTTCTTCTTCTTCTTCCACAAAATTTGCAAGATTACTTAAAGAAGGACTTGGCCATGCACTAGGGTCACCTTGAACTGATATAAAACCAACTCCGGGGCTCTCAGAATTAAAAGTAGCTTGAGAAGATAATTGTTCTGATCTTTGGGCTTTTATCTGATTCCATTGATCAACCAATTTTCCAAAGCGTCCTACGATGTCTTGTTATTGTTGGTGGACTTGTTGTATTTGTTGTTGTTGAGCTTGTTGTTGCTGCATCATCTGTTGAAACATATCCTCAACCCTCTGTTGTTGAGCCTCATCCCCATCAGGATCGTCAAAGCCTCCTTGATTAAACTGCTGAAATGGGAAGGGCTGAAAATTCTGAGTGTCTTACTGAAAATTCTGTCCTTGAAACTGGAAATCTTGCTGAAAATGTTGAAATTGTGGTGGTGAACACTGAAATTGTGGGGACTGAAAATTCTGGTGTAGTGGCTGCCCATTCTGAAAATTCTGGAAATTTGGTAGACTTGGCTGAAAATCCGGCTGAAATTGTTGGAATTGCTGTGGTTGCTCGAATTGTTGTAATGGTTGATTGAAAGGTTGGTTCTGCTGAAATTGTGGACACGGCTGCTGATAAGTGGATGAAAACATTTTAAACTGGCAGTCCTGTCACAAAACAAACAAGAAAAATGGCAGCAACCGTATACAAAAGATAAAGCAAAATAAAATAGAACCCAATGATATGTCCAAAAGCATACAAGCAAAAATCAAACAAATCAACTAGTTGCTTCCCCGGCAACGGCGCCAAAAATTTGATGGACCCAAAATACTATGTTAAAGTTGTCACGAATGTGGATCCATCAGAATTTAGAATTTATAAATGTGCTGGAAACCCTTTTTGCAATCAAAGAACAAAAGCGTAGTAAAGGGGCCACAGGTCGTATTTTTCCAAGGGCTAGTTCAAGTTTGTGTGATTCATGCTTGTATTTATGTGTCGTCAATGTTTTTGGGTTTCGAATAAACTCTGGGTTTTGTTTTGCAATGAGAAATGAAGAGGCAATGAGAAGTAAGGAAACTTAACTAAAAGACTTAAACTAGGTAATGGTAGCTAAAGAACTTAACCAATAGAAAAACCTAATCAAACAATTACACTTAATCGAATCTGACAATTTAATCTGATATTAGATGCAGGTCAAAAACAAAGCAAATAAATTGAAACAAGGCTGAGCAATCTAAAACTAATCAACTCAAGAGCACTACCGAAAACTAAATTGACACTAAATGCAAGCAACCAAAGTAAGCTTCACATGCAAAGATGGATAATGGAATTCAGAACTATTAGGTGTAAAATGAGCTACTGTCTAACACCTTATCACATTCGCAATCTCACTTACTTGAAACTAAAACTGATTTTTGATACAAAGTGGATAAACCGAAACAACTTGATACAAAGGAAAAGTATCTTATGCACCTTATATTACTGCTAAATTCAGCACTAGAACTATCGAATTCAGGAATACAACTGGTTCCTTAGCTTGAGAAGGTGAGCTATCATTCAAATGAAACTGAAAACTGAAGAAGAAATTCAGAAGTAAGGAGCAAAACAGTGCAGAAATGGGAAAATGCAGAAACGTTTCAGATTTGCAGAAACCCTACAACTGCAGATCAATCAAAGCAAAGCAAGCTAGATATGAATGCATCATCCATTGTTCAGACAAGAAATAAGGAAACTAATGTTTACTTGGCTCGAAATTCTGAAACTACAGCTGAAAAGATGCAGCCTTGAAACTGAACTTGTGCAGAATTGAAACTGAAATGTAGCTTTAAACTAATGTGCAAGGCAGAAAATGGAATTAAGTGCAGCAACTAGATGTAAATACTTGTAAATGAGATAAACTACAATGTAGATTCGAAAGATGAAATTAAATCTATCCTAGAGCACAATTCAGAAACTCAAAAAGAGCACTGCCACACTAGAGGAGATGAAAACTGGCACACTGTTACCTCAATGATACGCAGATGAAAAAAACATGAAATAAACTGAATTTGCAAACAATTGTTCATTAAACAAACTCCCTAAATGATTGTCTTGCAAGATTAAAACCTAATTAAGGAAAAACAGTTCAGAAACTGAAAGTAACAAAGACGATACAACTGCAGAAAACAGAATTGGATTCAGAATTGAGATTACAGCTAAATCAAGAAGAAATACAGCTAAAAACTAATCCTCGACCATTCCTTGTCTCAAGACCACCTTGTTCATCACGCAAGGGCAAGCCAAGAACCCCTTCAACTCGCAAATCAATGAGAAACTTAGCTCCAATTCAGATCTGCTCTCAAAATGCACACAGCTGGGAAATCCAATCTAAACTCCTAGATCTCAATGTGAAGAGTTGCGATTATGATTTGGAAATCATCTGAGCTCATCATAGGACCCCTACAGATGGTTCAGATGGAAGGAAATGGATGCGATTGAGATCCAAGAGCTCAAATCACAAAGCTGCCGAAACCCTCGCACAGCTCTGCATCCGGCGCAATTTGGAGCTGAAATCTCCACTGAAGCTTCCTCTCAGCGATCCAAATCTTGCTCCAAGGTTGTGATCGAGTTGGCCACGCCTTCACTGAAGAAAATCGCAAAAGAAACGAAGAACAAACGAAAAGAAACGAAGAACTAAGCTGCTGCTGCTGGCGAAGACACCACCCAGATCTGAACTCTGTTTTCAGTTTAAGTAGTTGAACAGTGAACGGCTGAGATTGATTCCGCTTTATCCAACGGTGGATCTTTGTCCGATTTGATTCAAAATTTCCAGATCTCGATCAGAGGTCAGGATCATCCTCGTGATAGCTCGGATCTGCCAGATCTGTAGCGGATGGCTCAGATCAAGCTGATATTTGAATGGATGGTCTAGATCTCTCTAATCGTGATCCAACGGCTAGATGATCTCCGATTGAGCTGAAACCTTCAGATCTTGATCTGATCGCTTGATTAGCCTTAACCCCAACTCAGATTGATCAGAAGTTCTCAGATGGTCTAGATCTAACCGTTCTTGTATCGGACGGTCCAAATGAGTCGTCGCTTGATTCCTTTGATCTGGTCCACTTTTGACTCAACCTTGACCCAACATATCCTAGGTCCATGATCCTTCCGAGCCTACAAATGTAGATTAAAAATTTAGTGACAAAACAACTCAAATATATCAAATTTTGCAATTAAGTCCAAAAAGAGTATAAATCTTAGAACCTAGAGTAAATCCACAATTATACAAGTAAAATATGGGTCAAATACGGATTTAAGCATATGAAATGATCAACAAAATGACGCTTATCAACTGCCCCTGCCAACCCTTACCAGTCGACTGCCCCTAGAGCAGTCGACTGCTCCTTTACTAAGCCTAGGGTTACACTCCCTGAGTATATTTCTCTCCGCACTTGAACCCTCCCGACTTAGTCCCTGAGTACAAACACTCACACTCGGATCCTCACGACCTGGTTGACTCTTCAATCCGTAGTCTCGATCTATTGCCTTCACACCCTCTTCGTCTTCAGCTCCTGTCCCTCGGATGCGCACACAAGCATCCAGTCTACCTCTATGTCGTCCTTCACGCATGCCTCGAAGTCCGCATCCCTCGGCTCATCGTCTCTGCCCATGGTCCCTCGAATGCGCACACAAGCCTCCAGCTTGCCTCCATGCCACCCTTCACCTGAAGACATCAACCAAGTCCATGTATACCTACAAACCTGCACACTCACATACACGTGTTAGTCCAACAATAAAATCTAACTTAACAATATTGACCACACACATCAAAACTCATGATCCTCCAGATCATATTAGGGTCAATTGCCCCAACATGCAGCTCCGAAGCCAAGCCTATTCACCGGGAGGCAGTAGGGTTTTAGCAGCTCCTAGCCGGGCGTGTACAGCTCCGAGGCAAAGCCTACACACCGAGAGGCTGTAGGGATTTAGCAGCTCTTGGCCGGGCGTGTGCAGCTCTGAGGCCAAGCCTACTCACCGAGAGGTAGTAGGATTTTAGCAGCTCCTGGCCGGGCGTGTATAGCTTCGAGGCCAAGCCTACTCACCGAGAAGCAGTAGAGTTTTAGCAGCTCCTGGCGGGGCGTGTATAGCTCCGAGGCCAAGCCTACATACTGAGAGGCTGTTGGGTTTTAGCAGCTCTTGACCGAGCGTGTACAGCTCCGAGGCCAAGCCTACACACCGAGAGGCTGTAGGATTTTAGTAGCTCTTGGCCGGGCGTGTGCAGCTCCGAGGCCAAGCCTACTCACCGAGAGGAAGTAGGGTTTTAGCAGCTCCTGGCCGGGCGTGTACAGCTCCGATGCAAAGCCTACACACCAAGAGACTGTAGGATTTTAGCAGCTCTTGGTCGGGCGTGTGCAACTCCGAGGCTAAGCCTACTCACCGAGAGGCAGTAGGAATTTAGCAGCTCCTGGCCGGGTGTGTACAGCTCCGAGACCAAGCCTACACACTGAGAGGCTGTAGGGGATTAGCAGCTCTTGTCCGGGCATGTACAGCTCTGAGGCCAAGCCTACACATCGAGAGGCTGTAGGGTTTTAGCAGCTCTTGGCCGGGCGTGAGCAGCTCCGAGGCCAAGCCCACTCACCGAGAGGCAGTAGGGTTTTAGCAGCTCCTGGCCGAGCGTGTACAACTTCGAGGCCAAGCATACTCATCGAGAGGCTATAGGGTTTTAGCAGCTCCTGGCCGGGCGTGTACAGTTCTAAGGCCAAGCCTACACACCGAGAGACTATAGGGTTTTAGCAGCTTTTGGTCGGGCGTGTACAGATCCGAGACCAAGCTTACACACCGAGAGGCTGTAGGATTTTAGCAACTCTTAGTCGGGCGTGTGCATCTTCGAGGCCAAGCCTACTCACCGAGAGGCAGTAGGGTTTTAGCAGCTCCTGCTCGGGTGTGTACAGTTCCGAGGCCAAGCCTACACACCGAGAGGCTATAGGATTTTAGCAGCTCTTGGTCGGGCGTGTGCAGCTCCGAGGCCAAACCTACTTACCGAGAGGCAGTAGGGTTTTAGTAGCTTCTGGCCGGGCATGTACAGCTCCGAGGCCAAGCTTACACACCGAGAGGCTGTAGGATTTTAGCAGTTCTTGGTCGGGCATGTGTAACTCCGAGGCTAAGCCTACTCACTGAGAGACAGTATAGTTTTAGCAGCTCTGAGGCCAAGCCTGCACACCGAGAGGCTGCAAGGATTTAGCAGCTCTTGGCTGGGCGTGTATAGCTCCAAGGCCAATCCTACACACCGAGAGGCTGTAGGGTTTTAGCATCTCTTGGTCGGGTGTGTGCAACTCTGAGGCCAAGTATACTCACTGAGACGCTGTCGGGTTTTAGCAGCTCCTGGTCAGGCGTGTACAACTTTGAGGCCAAGCCTACACACCGAGAGGCTGTAGAGTTTTGTGCAGGTGGGCATTCGGCGTTCGTAGGATATTTCACTTGCACTTTTTTATTTACTACACTGCCAGATGGTGGAAAAATAAGGAATACAGCAAGCAAATACATGACACTGTACCTCACTGAGTACGGTAGGGGCGGAGATGGTTGGCATGCCAGGGCCTTTCCAACCTCTTGCCTTTATTATCTTTCAGATAGTAACTACCCCCGGTGAACTTTTTGATGACATTATATGGGTCGTCCCACTGTGGCTCCAGCTTTTCGAGGTCACCCACCGGTTTTGTTCTCTTCCAGACTCTATCACCGACCTCGAAGCTGCGAGCGATCACTCGGCGGTTGTAGGCTTGCTGCATCCTTCTCCGATATGCCTCCAACCTCACTGCGGCTTTGTCCCGTACCTCCGAGATGAGATCTAGATCAATCAGACGCTCTTAATTGTTGTCCTCCTTGCGATAATATTGTCGTCACGTGGATTCTCCCCCCACCTCCACTGGGATGATAGCTTCAGTGCCATAGACCAGTTGGAAAGGGCTCTCACCCGTCCCTTCCCGCGGGGTAGTCCGGTAGGACCACAGGATGCTAGGGAGTTTTTCGACCCAACTGCCTCTGACGTGGTCTAGCTTTATCTTGAGTCCTCGCAGGATCTCCCGATTGACGATCTCGGCTTGTCCATTAGATTGTGGGTATGCGACTGAGGTAAAAGTCTGTTGAATGCCTAACCCCTCGCATCATTCCTTCTGTTTGCATCCAGAGAATTGTCTTCCGTTGTCTTACACCAGCTTATGAGGGATATCGTATCGGCAAACAATGTCCTTCCATAGGATTTTCATCACCGCCCCCTCCGTGATGTTCGCCAGGGGCTCGACATCAACCCATTTAGAGAAGTAATCCACGAGGACTAGCAAAAATTTCTTCTGTTGGGGCCCAACGGGAAAGGGGCCTACGATGTTCATTCCCCATTGATCGAAAGGGCAGGATACGATAGAAACTCGTAAGGGCTCCGTCAGGCGGTGAGTCACGTGCTGATGTCTTTGACAGACCTCACACCCAGTCACTAACTTGAGAGCGTTAGCTTGCAAGGTGGGTCAAAAATATCCTGCCAAAAGGATCTTCCGGGACAGTGAGTTTCCTCCAATGTGACTCTCAAAGATGTCTTCATATACCTCCCTCATCACTTAGTCGGTCTCCTCCGACCCGATGCATTTTAGGAGGGGTCGAGCAATGCCCCTCCTATACAGCTGATCTCCGACCAGTATGAATTTGCCTGTCCGACGGCGGAATAGCCGGCCCCCTTGTTCCCCACCGTAATTGTCCCATTCTGTAGGAACGCTATATAGGGATCCCTCTAGTTGGTCTGGCTGTTGCCCCCGTCTCCCTCTCCAATTTGTGTGACCGTCTCTTCTATCGTGGTGTAGCGTGTCTCGGTGTCCTTTAGAAGGTGCCCGAAGAAATAGACTATAACGTTACCCTTGCTATGTTACAGTCGAACCTTACAATGTAAACTCTTGCATATTTAGCACTATATCTGAATTCTGAAGATGTAACGATCATTGCCGATCCTTTATATCTAAGTTCTAGATCCACGACATGTTTCGCTGCGCCGCCGTAAGCACACATTGGTCCACCGTGGTCGATAAAATCTGCCACAGCCCCGGTGATCAACGTCCTCAGATCCCATGGCTTGCACCGGCACTACAATTCCTTATAAACGGAGAATATAACTATCAAATCAACTACAACTTCTTCAGCTTATCGGAGGGCCGCGTACGTGTATGATATCCCAAGCCGCGCTACTCGCTTCCTCAAGACTGTGGTCCGATCTTCCCATGGTTGGCTCAAGGTTAGTGTGCAGCTCCTTAACCCTATCACCGGCGTGCATATCAACCTTCCTCCCCATCGATCCACACTGTGGGCGACCGGAAGTTGGAGGCCATCAAGGCGCTGAAGATAACAACGTCGTCTTTGTATTCTACTGCCACATAGCCTTTCACAAGGGCAAGCTCTATGCGGCGTCACGATTTGAAGATTGAAGAACATGACGAAGTGATGGTAGCGGCGTATGATCTCATCACGCTGAATTCGACTCCGACATGGACGCCGGTGGTAGCTCTGTCAGACATCATTTCGATTTTGATGTCGTCTTGTACTTTCTTTGCACGTTGATGATCTACTGCTCACACGGACCATGGCGAAAAAATCAGAATATTATATTAACAATTGGGAGGATTGGAAATGGAAAAAAACAGAATATTATATTAACAAATTGAAGGTTTGGGAAGTGGATACAGAGGAAGGGGATGAGAAATTTGGAGAAGTACTCTATTCTTGAGCGTAGCTTCTTCTTATTGCAATGATACCTCACTCTCGAAGATGAAGACTCGTACCACTTCGCTCGATAACTTTCAATGGTTCCTAAGGGAAAAGTCAAGGAGGAGGCAGACTACTTACGTTCAAAAGAGGCCTAATTAGAGAAGAGGAGGAAGACGAAGTGCACCCGGCCACGGAGCCAGAAGTCGGCCGAACATCTTCACATTCCCTTCTTATACGGAGGAAGCCGCCTGCATGAATGTAATAGGCGCAAGACACGTGTAAAGCCTGAAACTGCCACGTCAGGGGAGCACTAGAGAGGAGTCGTCCGACGGGAGACAACTATAGCGGCGCACGACAGTAGAGGTCGTGAAGAGAGCCGTTGAGGCACGTGGCGATAGGGCATTCGCGAAAGGACCTTGTCACCATCAAAGAGCGTCATGCGCCTTTATAACGGATGGACGGGTGTCCTTGCAGTACCCCGAAAGCCATAGAAACCTCTTGGGAAGGACAAACCCGAAAAGGAGATTTCCTAGGGACCCGAAGCAACATCTGCAATCCTAGGACCTCGTATAACTACTAAGGGTGCAGTGACATGTGCAAGGCACCATTGGGATACAACTTCTTCACCACCACACTAGTCCGATCAGTCAGGCACACTTCCTTTGATCAGACTTGAAGGGAGGGGACTTGTGATGGGGTTAAATAGCCCGTAGTAGGTACGTGGGATGAAGAAGCTGCGTGGCAAGATGTGACGAGTTTGAGCATCTCCCCTTGTTGAGCTCTCGGGACACTCTCGAGAAGAGGAGCCTCCAAGGCCCCCCTCGGGAAACACGCCTTGAAAGATCAGATCAGAAAATCCCTCCCGGGATCACCCCGGGAAGTCGGGTCCCGAGATCACCTCGGGGAAGTGGAGTGCCCGCGATCGCCCGGGCCAGAAGGCCCTGAGATCATCTCAGGGAAGCGGAGCCCAAGCTGCCTTCGACCTTAAGTAACGACTCCCCTTCCATCGCGGATCTACGGATAAGCATCGCTACTATCGCAGAGATATCATGATCCTTAAATGTTGCAACAGGTCGAAACACGTAATGACGGCGTGGACCATTTCAAGGGTTATCTAGTAACTGCCAAAGGAGGGGACGTGGCATAGATCATGGGGACACGCCAAGGCAGCCGCCACATGTATAAAAGGTAGCTCGACCCCTCCAGTAAAAGGGGGCACGCACTCTCTACTACTTATACATTTTTCTGCCTTCTATTCTTCTCCATCGAGACATTGACTTGAGCGTCGGAGTGGGCTCCGCCAGACAACCTCCGGGGTGTTCCCCTAACGCTCATGTTGATCTCGCAGGGCGCAGAGTTCTTCCCCTTCCGTCAGCATCCGCGTGGGCTGAACGTCGGTGACTGACCATCGACGTCGATTCCTTCCGGAATAGTCAGCTAACTAGAAAGTCAATTTGAATTCCCAATAAGAAAAAAACATATTGAAATTGAAAAATAATACAAATTAATGTATTAAGAATATGAATTTATAGGTGATAGTATTAAAATTGAAAGAAAAATATATATAATTTACAGGACTAAAACTATAATTTTCTCATTATTTATAATTAACTAAGCCAAATAACTTTTGTTAAGTATTACTAAGTTCATACTATGTACGGTATTTTAAGTCTCTTTTCTATCCATTTTGGTTGAAGATCGTCTAACAATTTTAATCAAACTAAACGATAAATAAATAAATAATAAATCCCACCATCGCATCTAGGGATGATAATGTGTCAGATTTGAATAGAATTATATATATTCTCTGTACTCATACCCCTAAATGATAATGGATCGGATTTGGATAGAATTCTATAGTCTTTGTACTCATACCCATTGGATATCAGATATCCATCCTCATATCTATTCTCATTAAAGGATCAGATATTTTCTATAATAATAAATTATATTATTTCTATTCAATTATTTTTATTTACCAAAACTTATTATAATAATATCATATTAAAAATATATATGATTAAAAAAACAATATCTATATAACTTTCTTTTAACATCAACAAAAATAGTAACAAAAATGGTCAGGGGTCAATCTCCAGGAGATGATGATTTCCATTTTCGGCCCCACCATATACCTGTTGCTTGTGTATCTACATAAACCTCTCTCCATATCCATGGGTCCGACTCCAAGAGGTCGTTAAACTAGTGGGTTTTTTTTTGTAAAGAATGCTTGAGAAGCCACATAAACTAAAATTACAATTTTGTAATTAAATTTGCACTCTCAAATTAAATTTGCAAGCGGGAGTGAATTAATTATTTCTACCTAATTTTAATTAAAATTTTAAATTAAGGTCCGACTAACTCGAATAGAATTGAAATTTAAGTCATTTTGAATTATATTTCGATTCTGTAGAAATTAAAATTCAAATAATTTAAACCAAACTCAAATTCTATTAGGAACTAACCCCGAGTCAAAATTATTTATATTTTTAAGTTTCAAATTAAATTCAAATATCACATATATCATTAAAACCTTCCGTATTATAAATGCATCCATTCTAACTATTTACCCATACATTTAAATTATATTTAAGGCAAAAAAATTAAATTGATAAAACATCTTGCTATATATTTTTTCCAACTAAAAAAAATAAGAATCTTAGGCGGTGTTTGATATGTTTTGTTCTATTTTCATTTTATGTAGAAAATGTGAGAAAACGTGTTTGGTTTGATTTTTCAGCCTTATTTTTCAGAAAAAAAGATATAGTATTTTTTGAAAAATTAAAAAATGAAATAAAATCATTTTTCAGAAAATAAGAAAATATGATTTTTAAAAAATAAAAATAGAAAATAAAGTAAATCAAAGGTCCCCTTAATTTTTTTTTAAAACATTGAATTTATTTTATGGCATTTTAAAACGAATTTATATAAATAGATTATTTCCTTCTTATAAAATATTATTGTACTAATAATTTGTAACGAATAACTGATGTAGATATCGATTTTGACTACTTCATATGAATATTAATATGTGTGAAAAAAAAATAATTCCGAAAAAGACTAAGCAACAAAACGGAACTAGTTAGATGGTAAATTTCAAAAGTTTAGAGACGGCGCCCTTTAAAAAGGGGCAGTAGGCAAGGAAGAGCAATATCCAATTCTCTTGTTGCCCTTTCCGTAGCTGCCGTAGCCGTCGTCACCCCCATCATATATCTCAACTAGATGTCTACTTTCTGGTCGGAGATTCCTATGGATCTGCTATACTCAATCCTATCCCAGCTCTCCACCCCCGACCTCTTTCGCTGCGCCGCCGTATGCTCAAGTTGGTCCGCCGTGGTCGATAAGGTCCGTCGCCGACCCGATGATCAACACCCGCAGATCCCATGGCTCGTGCCGGAAAACCAAATCCTCATTAACGGAGAAAATAACGATCGAAACACCTACAACTTCTTCAGTCTATCAGAGGGCCGCGAGTATGACATCCCAAGCCACGCTCCTAGCGTCTCTAGAAAAGTCGCCGGATCTTCTCATGGTTGGCTCATAACCACCGACGAACTTAGTGTTCAGCTATTAAATCCTATCACCGGCGTGCAGATCGACCTGCCCTCGATCCCCAAACTGTACAACTGTAATTTGGAGGTCTTGAGGGCGGCGTTGTCCTCGGATCCCTCTCGAGGCGGCAATTACAAAGTCGTCTTCGTATTCTTCAGTCCTTGTGTGCGGCAAGACTTCTTGTTCTTCGTTAACGCAGGAGATGAGAAGTGGACGATGATTCCTGGAGGTCTATATTACTATGACGACATAGCCTTCCACAATGGCAAGCTCTATGCAGTATCACAATCTGAAGAAGATTACGCGGTGGTCGTGGCGGCGTACGATCTCGCCGTGTCGGATTCGATTCCGACAAGGATGCAGGTGGTGGCTATGCCATATTTTTGGGATTATACTTTCGACATGTACTTTTTTTGCACGCCTTCGGGGGATCTATTGATCGCACGGGCGAGTACAATGAATAAAGAATCAGAATATCATATTAAGAAATTGAAGGTTTGGAAGATCGATACAAAGAAAGGCGCCATCATCCCAATGAATAATTTGGGGAAGTATGCTCTGTTCTTGGGCTCAGCAGCCTCTTCTCTCTGCCTCGATACTTCTTCATTGCCGGATTTGAAATCCAACTCCATTTACATCTCGAATGACTTGGGTGATAACGTGGTTTACAACATGGAGGGCGAAAGCTTCACCTCGTTGAATTTGCCTTCCGTGTCATCTCCAGAGCTGCATCGGCCGGTGCTAGTTTGGTTTACTCCGTCTTGTGCATGCTGATCTGATGTAAATTTAAAGCTTTCTTTCTTTTTAATAATTTTTTAAGAATTGGTTTCAATTATTGTAGAGTTATATAAACTCGTATACATCAACATTTTGAAATTATGATAATAATATAACGGTTGGATTTTGAGTCATTTTACTTGCTAAAATTTTCTGAATTTTTTGGTATTTTTTATGGGATGTCCCCCACTTGACAACAATTTTGAACCGTGCTCTCTCTCTCTCTCAATCTTTAAATTCATTGAGCAGTTTCAATCAATACTATCATATAATTTCATATAATTTTAAAATAATGAAATTTCATAAATGCAGTTGTGTTCCATGTACATCAACGATCATTTTGTCTTTAATTTTGTAAGTTTTACTAGCTTATAGGTGCGTGTTCAATAGAGCAAGACTAACTCAAATTTTAATTGGTAAATTCATGCTTAGGTATGTCATTTCAAATCTATTTCCTATCCAATTTTAATAATTTTCACGGCCTTGTAACAATTTTAATCAAAATTGATGGCGTCTTTTCACTCACTCGGGCTATTACTTTTCCTAAAACTTTGATTACCTCCTCAAAGGTCAAGATCAGGAGGCCTTAGATGTAAAGGATGTTAGGGTTGGCTGTGTCTATGAGCGTGGTCACTTCGACTTTAAGTCAATACTCAAGTAGAAAAGAAATATCTCTCAAAGAAAAGGAAATGACGAATGAAAAAGAAGAAGAAATGGGAGCCTCACAAAGAAGAGATGCTTCTCCACTCGTGAGCAGAAAACCATATACCTTCGCTTATCTTGGTCTCTTTTTATATAGCTCTCCGTGAATCTCCATGTAGTACTTGGCATTATCAAATTGTATAATGGCATGGTAGTCCGACTATTGATAGACATTTTGTTGGAGGTTAGGCCGTTGGGAATTGTCGAAGGTTGAAAAAAGTATCTAGATTTTTTTAGCCTAAATGAAAAATCGTTAGTACTATAAGAGCAACTCCAATCAGTCACCATAACACCATATTTGGTGATGGAGTGGCACCAAACTTGCCCTACCCATCATCAAACTCCCGCACCAAATTTGGCGATGGGAACAGTGCACCACCAATTTGGTGCGGGAAATTATCAAAAAAAATTTAAATTTTTAAAAATTTATTATATCATATAATTAATAAATTTAAATGCAATATATTATTATATTATTAAATATTATAATAAAAATTAATTTGTAATTACTATCATTTTTTATTATTTATAAAAAATATTAATTTTTTATTATACATATTTATAAATATTTAATTTATTAAAAATTATATTTATAATTTATTTAATATATTTTAATTATAATTACATTTATAAATTATATCACTAATTTCAAAAAAAATATAATAAAATATTAAAAAATTTGAAATGCATAAATGTAAAATACATCATCCATTATATTGACATACAAAATAAAAATAATAATGATACAAAATCAAAATATTACTAATAATCACTTAACAATATGGGTTACACTAAGCATACATAAACTTAAAAATATTCAGGAAATACAAATAAAAACAATACTAAAATACTTAAACCAAACAAATAACTACAAATAAAAATGATACTAAACACACATAAACCTAAAATAACTTTAATATTATAATACTAATATTTAGGAAGATCACTCCCCATTCCGCTTAAATAATTATGAAATTGGCTGAAATAATTTGTAGCATTATGAGATTCTTGATTTTCACCTTGATATTGATTGAGTTGTTATCCTTCTTCCTGTATTGGAAATGATTGAGATCCTTCTCCCTGATGTGCAACTGGATGAGATCCTTGGACTTGCATGATAGAACTTGGGTTTTCTCCTAACCACATGAATTCTAGAAACAAAAATAAGAATTCGAAAGAGAAAAACACAAGACATATAAATATGGATATATTGTTTCTTCAAATTATGACATGGCAAAAATAAAATAATATAAACTGAATGACAAGGAACATGATTGAAGAGTCATCGTCCTTGTCGTAGCGTCGTCGGCTTGATCCATGTGGAAGAAGATGCAGCGGAAGGAAGAAGGAGGATCTTCCAACAGACTTAGATTTGACGGCGTCGTAAAGTTTCTTGTCAATGGGGAACAAGAAACTAGGTCATGAAGATCACCTAAACCCTTAGGGACCTCCCCTTTATATAGCAATCCAATCTGTTATCAGCCCATAGATAATAACAGATTGGTCTAAATTGTTCTATACATTGAACCCGCATCCAATAATCCGAAACCCAATAAACATAAGTTAGATCACTTTAAAGGCTCAAATTGTATTTACTTGTGCAACTTACAAATAAGCCCACCTAATAGAGATAATAATAATATCCAACAATCTCCCACTTGAGCTATATGTGAGTTGTATAGTAAATACAAGCAAAACTTTAGTTGATTTCAAACTTTATGGGTACAAGATACCCCTATAAACAATCTGGTACATTAACTTCATTGGTATAGGACTAAAGAGGTCATAGCTACTGAATATGATCGTAACAAGCCTCAACAGTAATCACAATACCAATGTCATTAACGACATAGATCAAGATGCGGATGTATAGAGTTGAAATTACATGAGATGTGATTAGTAGATGGCAATTTCCCACTGGTCCAAAGCGACTCAAAAGAGTCTGATCATATTTGCAAACACCTTATGCTAAACTGCAACAGCAAATCATGATCCAAACTTTATGATTCCAAAAGGAGTATCATATTTACAAACACCAAATGCTAAACAGCAATAGTAAATCATGGTATCGTATTCAGAGTGTCAAACAAACATATGAATTCCCATTATTATTTTGAACTTTAGGTACGTACAATAATCAAAATAAAAATTGTTTGTCTTTGTTAACATAGAGCAATAAAATAAATACAGACTCCTACTAGATGAGTTCTTCTTCCATAAGAAGAACTCCCATATCCACAACATACGCATGAAACACCTTGGGCACCAAGCCTTTGGTAAGTGGATCGGCCAACATGGAATCTGTGCTGATGTGCTCTACCATGATCTGATGATTCTGAACTCTCTCTTTAACCGCTAGAAACTTAATGTCGATGTGCTTGGACTTCGACGAAACTGCGGTTGTTCTTGGCATAAAGTTCTGCAGCTTTATTATCACAGTAGATCCTCAGTGGCCTGTCAATGCCATCAACGATATGCAATGCTGTGATGAAGTTCCGCAGCCAAATCCCGTGATTGGATGCTTCATAGTATGCTACCAATTCTGCCTCCATAATAGAAGTAGCTACTAGCGTCTGCTTGACGCTCTTCCAAGATATAGCCCCTCTAGCAAGCATGAAGATGTAGCCTGAAGTGGACCTCCTGCTATCTAAGCATCCAGCAAAATCGGAGTCTGAATAACCAATCACCTCCAGATGATCTGACCTCCGATACGTGAGCATGTGTCTTTTAGTTCTTTGCAAATACCGCATCACTCTTTTAATCGCTTTCCAGTGCGCCGGTCCTAGGTTATTAACATATCTGCCTAACATCCCAACTACAAATGTTATATCTGGCCGAGTGCAAACTTGTGCACACATGAGACTTCCCACTGCTGATGCATATGGGAATTGTTCCATCTCCTTTATTTCAAGTTCAAGTCGTGGACACTGCTGCAAACTGAACTTGTCACCTTTTGACACAGGTGTGTCACCAGGTGTACAGTTCTGCATGTCATACCTTATGAGTACCTTCTCAATATAAGCTTGTTATGAAAGTCCAAGAATGCCTCTTGATCGATCACGACAGATCTGAATGCCTAGAACAAAAGATGCTTCACCAAGATCTTTCATTTCAAATTTACCAGATAGAAATGACTTGGTTTCATGCAGTAGACCCTTATTATTGCTCGCAAGCAATATATCATCCACGTACAAAACAAGTATAACAAACTTGCTCCCACTGAACTTGACATATATGCACTGATCAACAGGGTTCTCTCTAAATCCAAATGAGGTAACCACTTGATCAAATTTTCGGTACCATTGACGGGATGCCTGCTTTAAACCATTAATGGACTTCTTTAATCTACAAACTAGGTGCTTTGAGTCTGAGGACTCAAAGTTCTCTGGTTGCACCATATATATAGACTCCTCTATGTCTCTATTGAGGAATGCAGTCTTTACGTCCATTTGATGTAGCTCCAAATCAAAATGAGCTACAAGTGCCATGATTACCCTAAGGGAGTCTTTCGTCGACACAGGTGAGAAAGTCTCCTTATAATCAATGTTTTCCTTTCGAGTGAATCCCTTGGCAACAAGACGAGCCTTATACCTTTCGATATTGCACTTCGAATCTCGCTTGGTTTTAAATATCCATTTACAACCAACGGGCTTCGAACCTTCAGGCAATTCGACAAGTTCCCAAACGTCATTGTCTGCCATAGACTTCAACTCTTCTTGCATGGCGTTAATCCGCCTTGCAGGGTTAGAGCATTGTTTGACTTCTTGGAAAGATGTAGGATCACTTTCCAACCCTATATCAAACTCATGCTCTTGGAGATAAACATAATCACAAGAATTCGTGCTTCTCCGTTCCCTTGTGGATCCCATTAAGGGCACTTGTGTTTAAGGTGGTTGAGGTACTTGCTCATCAATATGAGGCAATACTTTAATTTCAGTGGTAGGCTCCTCCAATTGCATTGGAGATGTCATGGGAATATCTTGGTTCAGTACGCTCACTGGATGTGCAATATCCATAATGTGTGGTATGGTAATCATACCACTACTGATTGCACTAGTAGTGACCATAAGAGGATTACCAGCGCTTTCCTCAAAAGATACTTCCCTGATTTTATCGCTCCCACTGTCCTCAATAAACTTGACATTTCCCGTTTCGAAGAAGAATCTGTTAGATGGATCATAAAATTTATACCCCTTTGATCTCTCAGAGTAACCTGCAAAATTGCAACTAACAGTTCTCGAGTCCAGTTTCTTTTCATTAGGCTTGTAAGGCCTAGCCTCAGCTGGACAACCCCAGACGTGTAAATGCCTAATGCTAGGCTTTCTACCCGTCCACATCTCGAATGAGATTTTAGTTACTGTTTTACTAGGTACTCTATTGAGAAGGTAAACTGCAGTCTTGAGTGCCTCACCCCACTAAGACTCCGGTTGAGATGTGAAAGCCATCATACTTCTCACCATGTCTTTTAAGGTTCGATTGCGACGCTCAGCTACATCATTCTGACTGGGTGTACAAGGCATGATATACTGAGGCACAATCCCACACTCAGCAAGGTAATTTGCAAAAGGTCCTTGACGTTGTTCACCTGATCCATCATATTGACCGTAATATTCTCCTCCACGGTCGGATCGAACGACTTTAATTTTCTTACCTAGTTGAAGTTCAACTTCGGCTTTGAAAATTTTGAACATGTCCAAAGATTGGGACTTCTCATGAATAAGGTACAAATAGCCAAATATAAAATAGTCGTCTATGAAGCTAATAAAATATGTGTGTCCATTCCAAGATGTCTTAGGGAATGGTCCACAAATGTCCGTATGTATTAGCTCCAAAACGTCACTACAACAGCTAGCCCCTTTGTTCCTTTTGTTAGTTGTCTTCCCCTTAACACACTCTATGCAGACATCAAAGTCTGACATGTCAAGAGAATCAAGAATTCGATGTGACATTAACCTTTCTAGGCGTTGTTTGGATATATGTCCAAACGCCTATGCCACAACATAAAAGAATTCTCGTTGGTCAATTTACGTTTCGTACCTATACTATGCATTATTACATTGTCAATTGTAGGAATAATGGTATTTAATTTATAAAGTTTATCAACCAAGGAACCATTACCAATCAAAATTGAATTAAAGAAAATACTAAACATTTCATTTCTAAATGAACAAGAATAACCTGATTTGTCCATACAAGAAATCGAAATTAAGTTTCGTCTGAAAGACGGTACAATGAATGTATTTTTCAAATCCAAATAAATATCAGTTCCTAAATAAAGCCTAAAAACACCAATAGACTCGACTACAGCCTTCTTTCCATTCCCCGTATAGATGTATCTTTCACCATCAAGCGAAAGTCGGCTCCTAAGACAACCCTGCATAGTGACACTTATGTGAGTAGTAGAACCAGTATCTATCCACCAAGTGTCAATGGGTACAATAGCTAAATTGACTTCTAAACTAACAAAGTTGAGAAGTTTACCCTTCTTTACATGTCAGTTGGCACACTTGAGGCAGTCTTTCTTCATATGACCTTTCTTCTTGCAAAAGTAACAAGTGAATTCCTTATCCTGCTTCTTTTGCTCCTTATGGTCACTGCCTCCAGAATCTGCAGTTTGTTTTCCCTTACCTTTGTTATTGATCCTCTTTCGCTTCTTGCTCGTACTTTGAGAATCAAATACTAAGTGAGCACTTTCAGATGTCTCTATAATGTACTCTCTTATGTTTCTTTTACCACTGTGTCGCATGGTTACCAACTTCGTAAGAAGTGTAGTAATCTCGACCTTTTCATTTGAGATGAATCAGTCTGCCAGTTGGTTAAGGAAACTCCTAGCATCTTCACTCTCTGTTATTGAGCCCTTTATTTGTGCCGGTATGGAAAGGTTCATGATGCTTAGACTCATGCGATTTGATTTCTCCCACAGCTGAAATTCAGCCCTTTGCTCTATAGTGCTAGCACTGGTCAAAGGTGCGGAACGATCATTCCTTAATGCATAGTCCAAGTCCATGCAGCCTAAGACTACTATCATGTATTCTTTCCATTCAGCAAAATTTGAACCAGTTAGTGTTGGGATGTTATTAATGTTGGCAGTTACAGATTACACTGAAATTAAAAAAAAATTATTTAAGCTCACGATTTAACTAAAGCCAAGAACATATATATATATATATATATATATATATATATATATATATATATATATATATATATATAAAATAAAATTATGCAAATAAATAAAATTTTAAATGCATATAAATGGGCTCCTTATGAGATACCAAATACAACATTGCATTTTAATATGTAGATTAAAATATAATTTGTTAGCGGTACTCTTTGATATAACTCAACCTTTAATTGGCCACACAATGTGTCTTCCTTTGGGTCAACCCATTGTGTGCATAATATGAAACTTTATATGAGTTATATTTTGGTCCATAGTTTACAACAACTTTAATCTGCCACGCAATATGTCTTCCTTTGGGCCGACATATTTTGTACATGATCAGAACAAAAATAAATTATGTTCAATAATTGTAAACTATTTTGAACATATATCTGGCATAAAAAATAACCTTCCTTTGGGCCGATTGCTCTTAGCATAGATATACGTCTACCAACACAAAATACACTAAACCGACCTAAGGTGACTTCCTTTGGGCCGACACAATAGTTCTATTTCGTAGTACGTTGTGTAGATAGACTCAAGAAAATTCTAGATATTTAATCGAACAGTTAATTTCTTTATTAGTCTTGACACCTCAAAATTAAGCTCATTAATCGATTGACACTATATGATAATCAAATGGTATGATCCAATTGATTATCCCAATAAATCTAAAAACTTAATGTATATGACTACATGATCATATATAGAACCTTTCTTTCGAAATTAAATTTTCTTTATAGTTCTATAATTAAATAATATTATTTAATTTCTTGATCATTATGTATTAAAAGAGAATATTTAATGCAATAATTTTAAAACAGTATATATCTATATGTAAAACAGTATATATATATTTAAAACAATATATATTTCAAACTGTTTATCTATATATCTACTATTTACGTGTTTTTTTTTAAATTCACTGTTTCGTTTTTTTTTTCACGTTCATGATGTGAAAAAAAAACTTAATCCATTAAAATGAAATATATAAGTCTAATTAATTAATCCTTCTCAAAACTAAACAAATTAACACAATTAATCAATTAATTAATCAATTTTAATTATTTCTATTCGTTATTTTAGACTTGGTAATCAATTGATTAAACCATCGCGATTCGACCTAAAAATTAGGTTAAATGCGACGGTTCTTCCGCCGTTTTCGTGTTCTTCATAGGAAAAATGAAAAACTTAGAAAACAAGTCTATCCTAGAATTTTCTTTTACATGATTTTCGACGAAAAAAATTGTATTATACTAGGAAAACTTAATCTAGCATACATACAATAAATCGACGAAAAAATTTAATCTTTATTGCCACAAAAACGATGAAACAAAGCCAAGGCTCTGATACCAATTGATAGAACTTGGGTTTTCTCCTAACCAGATGAATTCTAGAAACAAAAATAAGAATTCGAAAGAGAAAAACACAAGACATATAAATATGGATCTATTGTTTCTTCGAATTATGGCATGGAAAGAATAAAATAATATAAACTGAATGACAAGGAACCTGATTGAAGAGTCGTCGTCTTTGTCGTAGCGTCGTCGGCTTGATCCCTGTGGAAGAAGATGCAGCGGAAGGAAGAAGGAGGATCTTCCAACAGGCTTAGGTTTGACGGCGCCGTAAAGTTTCTTGTCAATGGGGAACAAGAAACTAGGTCATGAAGATCACCTAAACCCTTGGGGACCTCCCTTTATATAGTAATCTAATCTGTTATCAACCCATAGATAATAACAGATTGGTCTAAAGGGTTCTATACATTGAACCCGCATCCAATAATCCGAAACCCAATAAACATAAGTTAGATCACTTTAAGGGCTCAGATTGTATTTACTTGTGCAACTTACAAATAAGGCCACCTAATAGAGATAATAATAATATCCAACATTGCATTCTCTTTTGCATAATTCTAACTTGTTCATTGTGAGTATATTCACGCATCATCGGGTCAGAGATCGAGTTTAAAATTTTGAACACAATTTTAGTTTCTTCCTTGTAAATCATAGCATCTGTCATTTTTGTCGTAGCAGCAGTACTTACATTCATTGTCTCAACAAGTTGAGCATTAATATTAATTACCATTGCAATTTGTTTATAATTTTTTTCTTCATTTTTGCTTTCTTCACCCCAGGAGGTCATTTATTTGAAGTAGCACCGCTATCTGAATCAGTGATATTAAGATCAAAAGTAGATATATGAGGAGATGGTGTACAAAATTCTTCCTCGAAAAATTATTACTCAGATGAACCAACATTAGTTGTTTGTCAGCGCGATCTTATGCCTGCAGTGTCCATATTCTCAGTGCCAAATTTTTTAATGTCTTTAAGAATGTTCCAGACATGGTGAAATTTGAAACCCTTTGTATATTTCGGATCTTCTGCTAACAACACTTTAGCATGAGTTAACTATAAGAAAACAATTAAACACCATGAAGGTAATGATATTAATAATTTTAGACTTTGATTATAAAATTTAGATAGTCTAAAATAAATATGAGCATTGCAACTTACAATATCTTGTTCAAATGCTCCGCTAGGATTCAAATGTTCGATTTGTCGTATGCAAACCTTTCATTTTGGATACTGCACCAAGTATAACAAGCATTCTTTTCTGTAGAGATCTTGGCGGTCGGCTACAATGCGTAAAATTTGGATCTACATGATACTTTTTCTCAATTATTGCCCAGAATTGATCCTTTGATTGGATTTTGTGAAATATGAAGGTAAACATGACATAAGTGATTATCTTCTTCCAATGAGTATGAAGCTTGTCGCGGGGGGGGGGGGGGGGGGGGGGGGGGGGGGGGGGGTTTGAACTCATTTTGATTTGAAAAAAAAAATTGTTGACACATGTATTACACCAATATATGATTAGCCATTATAAAGGGGAAACATGTGAATATAAAAATATATAAATTTTTTTCAAATGTATTTATTGTTAGATCACGTCATCTGCACACAAAAAATTATGATCAGTGTCAGGTCATGCCACATGCTCAACTTGTCCCAATGTTGTCATTGTTATGTCATTATTTGTTCAATTTTGTCCAAACGTGTTCATTATTAGGTCACGTCATCTGCACACAAAATATTGTATTTAGTACCAGGTCACGTCACATGCCCAACTTACCCCAATGTTGTCATTGTTGTGTAACGTCATTTGTGGAATTTTTTCCAACATGTTCATTGTTAGATCACGTCATCTACACACACAAAATTGTGTTTAGTGTTAGGTCACGTCACATGCCCAACTTACCTTGATGTTGTCATTGCTGTGTTATATCATCTATCCAAACGTGTTTATTGTTAGGTCACGGCAACTGCACACAAAAAATTATGTTCAATGTCAAGTCATGTCACATGCCCAACTTGTCCCGATGTTGTCATTGTTGTGTCACATCATCTTGCAACATAATTCATAATTATTAGAAGTTTGCAATATAAAAGATTACCCTATAAATAATTAATTTAATAAATTATTATTAAATATTATAAAAAAAATTTAAGGCAAAAAAAATTTAAATTATAACTATTTAATATAAATGCATCCATTCTAACTATTTACCCATAAATTTAAATTATATTTAAGGCAAAAAAATTAAAATGATAAAACATCTTGCCATATATTTTTTCCAACTAAAAAAATAAAAATCTGAGGGGGAGTTTGGTATATTTGTTTTTCATTTATATTTTATGTGATTTTTTAGAAAACGTGTTTAGTTTACATTAATAGATTATTTCCTTGTTATAAAATATTATTGTACTAATAATTTGTAACGAATAACTGATATAGATATCGATTTTGACTTATTCATATGAATATTAATATGCGTGAAAAAAATAATTCCGAAAAAGACTAAGCAACAAAACGGAAATAGTTGGATGGTAAATTCCAAATGTTTAGAGACGGCGTCCTTTAAAAAGCGGCAGTAGGCAAGGAAGGGCAATATCCAATTTTCTTGTTGCCCTTTCCGTAGCTACCGTAGCCGCCGTCACCGCCGTCATCTCAACTAGATGTCTACTTTCTGGTCGGAGATTCCTATGGATCTGTTATACTCAATCCTATCCAAGCTCTCCACCCCCGACCTCTTTTGCTGCGCCGCCGTATGCTCAAGTTGGTCCGCCGTGGTCGATAAGGTCCGTCGCCGCCCCGATGATCAGCACCCGCAGATCCCATGGCTCGTGCCGGAAAACCAAATCCTCATTAACGGAGAAAATAACGATCGAAACACCTACAACTTCTTCAGTCTATCAGAGGGCCGCGAGTATGACATCCCAAGCCACGCTCCTAGCATCTCTAGAAAAGTCGCCGGATCTTCTCATGGTTGGCTCATAACCACCGACGAAGTTAGTGTTCAGCTATTGAATCCTATCACCGGCGTGCAGATCGACCTGCCCTCGATCCCCAAAATGTTCAACTGTAATTTGGAGGTCATGAGGGCGGCGTTGTCCTCGGATCCCTCTCGAGGCGGCAATTACAAAGTCGTCTTCGTGTTCTTCAGTCCTTGTGTGTGGGAAGACTTCTTGTTCTTCGTTAACGCAGGAGATGAGAAGTGGACGGTGATTCTTGGAGGTCTATATTCCTATGACGACATAGCCTTCCACAATGGCAAGCTCTATGCAGTATCACAATCTAAAGGAGATAACGCGGTGATCGTGGCGGCGTACGATCTCGCCGTGCCGGATTCGACTCCGACGATGATGCAGGTGGTGGCTATGCCATACATTTGGGATTATACTTTCGACATGTACTTTTTTTGCACGCCTTCGGGTGATCTATTGATAGCACGGGCGAGTACAATGAATAAAGAATCAGAACATCATATTAAGAAATTGAAGGTTTGGAAGATCGATACAAAGAAAGGCGCCATCATCCCAATGAATAATTTGGGGAAGTATGCTCTGTTCATGGGCTCAGCGGCCTCTTCTCTTTGCCTCGATACTTCTTCATTGCCCGAATTGAAATCCAACTCCATTTACATCTCGAATGGCTTGGGTGACAACGTGGTTTATAACATGGAGGACGAAAGCTTCACCTCGTTGAATTTGCCTTCCGTGTCATCTCCAGAGCTGCAGCGGCCGGTGCTAGTTTGGTTTACTCCGTCATTGATGTCAAGAACCCAATTTAGATCATCAAATGATTCTAGAGTTCAAAAAGTCAAAAAGAAAATGACTAAGGCATGGGTGCCTAAGTCTTTCATTGTAGATTCCTTAGGTCTCAAAATTTGGGTACCTAAAACCTCTATCTTTAAAATTGTATAAGGATTATTTGAGGGGGAGCATCTATTAACATGAGAGGTTGATATTTGGTGCTCCAAACCCATGACCAAAGGCAAAATTGTCATTCACATGGATGGTTATAGAAAATTCGAATTAAATGTTTTGAGCTCCATTGTTTCAGATCTTATGACAATATAATCCCTTGGCTAGTGATTTTTATGATATTCATGTGTTAAAATACTTAGTCATGGTATAATCTACTTTAGTGTTTAAGTTCTTCCATGATCAAGTATGCCATGATTTTCTTGTATGTATTATGTCAACATGAAGAACACATGGTTTGTGAAAATCAATATGAAAATCTCACAACACATGATTAGACAAAGAACATGAGTTTAAGGCCTAGGCTTAAGCTTTTCTTATTATTTTGGAGATGAATCTAGATGAGTATGTCATGACTTTGATGTTTGGATGATTAACATTAATCTATAACATGCCCATTTTGATTAAGAACAATATGAACACATAGCTTAAATTGATCATGATGTGAAATAAGCATGTTTTGGAATTTTGATCATCCATTGGAATTGGCACAAACCTAATTTTGGTTAAGAACAACATGATTACATAGGTTATGATGTTTTAAGTTCCATGACTTATTTGATTTCCCATTGATCATGCTTTGATATAAATCTGTGTTTGGGACTCAAGTTCATACTTAGAACGTATTCATCAAAATTGATACAAACATGTGTTGTTTCTCCTCATAGAAACTCTTAATTCTTGATATGGAATAACACTTGGTTAAGGGACCCATGTTTGGAACCAAAGTAATTAAAATCAATTGAATTAGGGGTTTGGGAATGGCTAAGAATTGAAACAAACCTGATTTCAGAATTGCTGAAATCGGTTTTTGAAATCTGAAACTGAAAAACCTTCTGTCTGAACCCAGATCGGTCCACCAATCGATCAGGGATCCTTCTGATCGGTCCGGTGACCGATCAGATCAACACTGATCAGTAAGTTCCATGATTGGGTCAAAACTCCTCAGTCCGATCTCCTCTCGTCAAATTGTATCAGTTTAATGATCATACTACAAACAAACATAATACAATCCATTTACAATTGAAACATATTTGATCACCCATTGGTACAAACCTGGTACTAAGGGAGCACAAAATTGTTCAAGTGATACAAACCGGTACTTAATAGTGATTTGATACAAACCTATGTTGGAATGTTCAAATTTTTAAGAAAGGGTTTATTGAGTCATGACTCTTGTTCTTTATGTCGTGTCTCGGAAATTTTTCTGAAATGACAAATATCAATAGAGTCCTCTCTCCTGTTATGGGATGCAAATTGTTAATGCAGTCTGATCAGGAACGTATCAGAGTTTCCGAAATTTTTCTGAAATCTAATCTCTCCCCAAACTAATCAGATATCCTTCTGTATCACGTAATCAACAGACCTGGTTGGTCACGGAGACCAATCAAGACTATGTTTCAGATACAATTGCATTCCTTACTCGTCCTATGAAGCATATACGTATTTGACCATGATATACTTCTGTATATGTCTTCATATGGAAGTCCAAGTGTTAATGCAGTCCGATCTTGAACGAATCAGAATTACAGAAATTTTTCTGAAAATTGATCGTTCATAGATAAATCAGAAATTTTTCTGTATCGATCATCAGTCTGATGGAACTGCGATAATTGTTGTCATATGATGCATATACATTGTTGCCATGATACATTTATGGTATATGCCTCTCATATGCAATTCCAAAATCATCCTTTGACTTACTTGTCTTATGAAACATATACATGTTTGACCATAATATTATTCTGTATATGTTTTCATGTGCAATTCAAAACTTAACTTTGATTATTTTGGGTTTGGGGAGAGACCCGTGTTTGAGGGGGAGGTATGTTCAAACTTAATAACCATGCCCTTTTCGATGTTTGACAAAGGGAGAGAAAATGGTTGATTAAGTTTAGGGTTATTGTAGGGGGAGGATCTTGATTCCCTTACAATAATTGAACTGCCTTCAATTAATCATTTAATGCCTAAACTTGAATCGGGTTGTCAAACAACAAAAAGGGGGAGATTGTTGATGCAGTCTGACCCTGATTGTTATTTTGGTATTTGACACCGATTTAAGTTTGATTCAAGTTTGGTTGAATTCGGATTAAGTCCAGGTGGATCGGGAGATTGCACGCTGGCATGTGAAACGTCCTAACTTGGAGGGTTAGGTGTGGAAAAATTCTAGCTTGGGGGGCTAGGTGTGAAAAGTCCTAACTTGGAGGGTTAGGCATGGAAAAATCCTAACTTGGAGGGTTGGGTGTGGAAAAGTCCTAACTTGGAGGGTTGGGTGAAAAGTCCTAGCTTGAAGGGCTAGGTGAAAAGTCCTAACTTGGAGGGTTAGGTGAAAAGTCCCAACTTGGAGGGTTAGGTGAAAAGTCCTAGCTTGGAGGGCTAGGTGGTGGAAACCCCGGTGAGTGAAGCCGGGTCCTGGTGAGTGAAGCCAGGTGATGAAAATCCCGGTGAGTGAAGCCGGGTCCTGGTGAGTGATACCAAGTGGTGGAAATCTCGGTGAGTGAAGCCGGGTCCTAGTGAGTGAAGCCAGGTGATGGAAATCCCGGTGAGTGAAGCCGGGTCCTGGTGAGTGAAGCCAGGTGGTGGAAATCCCGGTGAGTGAAACTGGGTCCTGGTGAGTGAAGCCAGGTGATTGAAATCCTAGTGAGTGAAGCTAGGTTGAAATCCCGGTGAGTGAAGCCGGGTCCCGGTGAGTGAAGTCGGGTGACCAAAACCCTGGTGAGTGAAGTCAGGTCCTAGCTTGGAAGGCTAGGTTGAAGTCCCAGTGAGTGAAGCTGGGTATGGCACAAGTCAGAGAAGGGCTGGAGGCTTGTTCTCGTGACTTAGAGTGCATTTGGGCTTACCTGGATCGGTCTGGTGACCGATCAGGGAAGTTGGCACGGTGCTCCTTCGTGGATCGGTCTGGTGACCGATCCAGCGACGACTGATCTGTCTGGTGATCGATCAGGGAGTATGCGTTTCACCCATTGCTTGGCTCATGATCGGTCTGGTGACCGATCAGGGAGCAAACAGTGAGGTTGAGTTCTCTTGCTGATCTGCTCCTGATCGGTCTGGTGACCGATCAGGATCACTATGCAGATCGTTCTGGAGAACGATCCAGCATCCCTTGTTCCTCTCTATGATCGATCAGGACAGAGCCTGATCGGTCTGGTCACGACCTGATCGGTCCGGTTCTCTTGCTGATCTACAATAATTGAAACCAATTAGGTGTACAATTATTTTTTAAGAAATTATCAGGAGGTTTCCTAATCGGTCCGGTGATCGATCAGGAGGTCTGGACTGCGAAGCTCAGAATCGCCCGATAAAGGGGTGGATCGGTCGGGTGATCGACCCACAACCTGGGATCGATCTGGTGATCGATCCAGGAGAGTCCCAAAGAAGTCGCGATTTCTAATTGAGCGTTGGGGACCGATCAGGACGGAGCCTGATCGGTCTGGACCCAGCCAGATCGGTCTGGTGACCGATCAGGAGGCTCTCTGATCGGTCCGTTGACCGATCACTTTAATTCAAAATGCACTGTCAGACGCTCTGATCGCGTCTGAACGTATCCGATTCTCTGCGCTTAACATCTGATATATGATTTGCTATTTGATATGCTGCTCTAACACTCTGATTAAGCTGCAGGTGATAGGGGAGGATTCAAACACTCAACGAGAAGTCAATGGAGGCTTTCCTTGGAGCAGGTTTGTCCGTTTTCCATCTCAGGTTGCAACGGCTGGAGCTGCAGACTGGAGCTGCTGACTGGAGCTTGGCTGAGGGGAGCTCAGGAAGTCCAGGGAGGGCTCAGTGGTAGCTGGCGTTGGCAGGGAAGCAGCTGGAGGCTGCAGGAGATGCTGTCACCTGGTGCTGAGTGGAGAAACAAAAGGGCGGAAAAAGGCTTCGTTGAAGTAGAGTTCAAGAGTTCTAGTGTTTGTGAACTGAGTTCTTGCTGCGCCTTTGTGTTCTCCACATCTTGCTTGCGTGTTCTGAAGTTCCATCATCTTGTGCAAGCAACTACACTCTGTGAAGCAATCAACCCTTACTTGAGCACTTGGAGGAAAGAACAAGAGGCTTGGAGTCCGACAGCGGAAAGACACGAGGAAAGGTTTCTTGTGTGAGATCGCTGCTTGGTGGAGCTCAGGAAAGCTTGCTGTGTTCTTGTCTTTGCTAAGTGCTAAGTAAGATCCTTCTTATTGTTTCTTTGTGCTTAAACATATATCTGTATTTGAAACACTGTGGAGAGGTTTCTCCACCGAGAAGGAGGTTGCTTTCTATCCGGTGTTAACCGGGGCTTGATCTGCCGACGATCAAGGGATCGCCCACCTTACGGGCACACCAAGGAGTAGAGACAAGTTATCCCCGAACCTTGTAAACCCTCCTTGTTAGCGATCTTGTTAGTTGTGTTGTTTTGCTTTTGTTTTCTGTTTTTCTGCATACTCTGTCTTGCTACTTCCGCTGTGCTACTAGCAACTCTGAGTGCAGAAATTCGATTAGTGTCTAAGTCCAAGTGATTGGCTATATTCATCCCCCCTCTAGCCATCCGGGTTCCAACAGAATGTTCTTCGGCTTCCACAAATCAAATCCCACCTAATTGGATGTTCCCTTATCGGGTTTTTCTTGCTCCTATCTTAGACGCACCCCCTCCCCTTTTATAGTAGAGGATTCAAGAAGGGGAGGGGGGGGGGGGAGGAAGTGGAGACGTGGGGTGAGAAGTGGGCACCCCACGTCTCCCACTTCCTACAAGAATTCTATATTCTCCGTGCTCATACCCATCGGATATTAGATATCCATCCCCATATCCATTCTCATTAAAAGATCAGATATTTTCTATACTAATAAATTTTATTATTTCTATTCAACTATTATTATATAGCTAAAACATATTATAATAATATCATATTAAAAATATACATAATTAAAAAATTAAATATCTATATAACCTATTTTTAACATCAACAAAAATAGTAACAAAAATAATTAGTGAGTTTAG
The DNA here is from genome assembly GCA_024364735.1 of Boesenbergia rotunda. Lineage (NCBI taxonomy): Eukaryota > Viridiplantae > Streptophyta > Magnoliopsida > Zingiberales > Zingiberaceae > Boesenbergia > Boesenbergia rotunda. The sequence continues at coordinate 52,283 of JAGFNQ010000957.1, read as the reverse complement.
AAAAAGAATTTTTTTAAATATATATATTATTTAATCGGATATTCATGTATTAATAGTCCCTCCATACAATTTTCCATTCTAATCAGATATCAGATCTTCTATTTGAGCCAAAGGAAATTTTATCCCTAGGCATGTCCTTCCCAATCATGATACATGATTTCGCGTCCAAAATTTAATATCTAGGTCACTTGTAGTCTTTTTTTTAAATAAAAATATTACAATAATATATTCTCCTTAAAATCATATAAAAACTAATAATCATGGTTAATATTCCTGTCCTTTCAAGAGATCACATAAGTTTCAAGAGTTCACTGTGGAATCTTAAGTGAGAGTAGGCGTCTTTCTCGATCGCCTTCGTAATTTGACTGAACAATGTAATATGAGAAAGAGATAAACTATCATATGAACTAATAGATAATGAAAATTATGATTTAGGACTCAAAAATGATGATTCAAATATAATAATGAAAGTTTTAAACTAAATGACTCAATCCTTCATAGGATGGTAAGTCACGGTCTTATATCGTCAGTCCACTGACTATCTCAGTTCAATTTCTGTAAGATGCGCTTGTTAAGTCCACCATGATTGCCACCTCGTATGCTTGTTAATTCGATTTTGCCCGAATTAAAATTCAAAAAATTAAAACCAAACTCAAATTCTGTTACGAACTAACCTGAGTCAAAATAATTTATATTTTTGGTTTTCAAATTAATTCAAATATCACATATATTTGTTAAAACCTCCAGTATTATAAATGCATCCATTTTAACTATTTACCCATAAATTTATATTATATTTAAGGAAAAAAAAATTAAAATGATAAAACAACTTGCTATATATTTTTTCCAACTAAAAAAAATAGGAATCTTAATTTTCTAAAAAAAATAGTAGGGAGAGTGAAAATGGGAGATTAAATAGGAGAGCGAATGATGTAACACTTTCCATGTAACGACCTCCGACGAGTTCACCGTGCTCCCAAGGGTATAGTTTGATTCGGGACGGCGGCCGAAGGCCGCCGATTATGTCCAATCGATAATCGAAATTGTGCATATAAAGTATTACGTCATTTATTCAAATGTCACGTCATTAACTTTATCATTTACTATCTCATTATCACTTTTCATAGCTATTTCTAAAACCATTGAATTTATTTTATGGCATTGTAAAACGAATTTATATGAATAGATTATTTCCTTATTATAAAATATTATTGTACTAATAATTTGTAACGAATTTATATGAATAGATTATTTCCTTATTATAAAATATTATTGTACTAATAATTTGTAACGAATAACTGATATAGATATCGATTTTGACTCCTTCATGTGAATATTAATATGTGTGAAAAGGTCACTAGTTGTTAACCCATACATCTGCGGTTCGATCCCTAGCTACGACGCATTTTGCAGGAATTTTTCCTCCAAATGGGGCGCGAATCCTGGGCCGCTGGGCTTCTAGACTGGCCACCGCGAGCGCTTCCCGATTTATCCTGGTGACCGGTGGGAAACTTCCGTGGGGCCAGGCCGATCATCCCAAGTTTAATTTGTCTGCTGTCTGATTCATCATTTTTTTTTAATATGTGTGAAAAAAATAATTCGGAAAAAGACTAAGCAACAAAACGGAACTAGTTAGATGGTAAATTTCAAAAGTTTAGAGACGGCGCCCTTTAAAAAGGGGCAGTAGGCAAGGAAGAGCAATATCCAGTTCTCTTGTTGCCCTTTCCGTAGCTGCCGTAGCCTTCGTCACCACCATCATATATCTCAACTAGATGTCTACTTTCTGCCCCCACGGGCTGAATCAGCTAGTTAAGACACTCGCACTTGAAATAGAGGACATGAGTTCGAGAGTCGACAGTATGAATGAGGGGTGAAACCTCGGCTGCTATTTAAAAAATCCCTCGCACCTGGGTGTCTTAACCTGCCCAGCATTCACCGTGATTTACCCCCTCTGAACACTTGTGGGACAGAGACCAGGGGGCCGCTAGGTTGACGATTCCAATCTTTTGAAATAGATATCTACTTTCTGGTCGGAGATTCCTATGGATCTGCTATACTCAATCCTATCCCAGCTCTCCACCCCCGACCTCTTTCGCTGCGCCGCCGTATGCTCAAGTTGGTCCGCCGTGGTCGATAAGGTCCGTCGCCGACCCGATGATCAACACCCGCAGATCCCATGGCTCGTGCCGGAAAACCAAATCCTCATTAACGGAGAAAATAACGATCGAAACACCTACAACTTCTTCAGTCTCTCAGAGGGCCGCGAGTATGACATCCCAAGCCACGCTCCTAGCGTCTCTAGAAAAGTCGCCGGATCTTCTCATGGTTGGCTCATATCCACCGACGAAGTTAGTGTTCAGCTATTAAATCCTATCACCGGTGTGCAGATCGACCTGCCCTCGATCCCCATACTGTACAACTGTAATTTGGAGGTCATGAGGGCGGCGTTGTCCTCGGATCCCTCTCGAGGTGGCGATTACAAAGTCGTCTTCGTGTTCTTCAGTCCTTGTGTGCGGGAAGACTTCTTGTTCTTCGTTAACGCAGGAGATGAGAAGTGGACGATGATTCCTAGAGGTCTATATTACTATGACGACATAGCCTTCCACAATGGCAAGCTCTATGCAGTATCACAATCTGAAGAAGATTACGCGGTGGTCGTGGCGGCGTACGATCTCGCCGTGTCGGATTCGATTCCGACAAGGATGCAGGTGGTGGCTATGCCATACATTTGGGATTATACTTTCGACATGTACTTTTTTTGCACGCCTTCGGGGGATCTATTGATCGCACGGGCGAGTACAATGAATAAAGAATCAGAATATCATATTAAGAAATTGAAGGTTTGGAAGATCGATACAAAGAAAGGCGCCATCATCCCAATGAATAATTTGGGGAAGTATGCTCTGTTCTTGGGCTCAGCAGCCTCTTCTCTCTGCCTCGATACTTCTTCCTTGCCGGATTTGAAATCCAACTCCATTTACATCTCGAATGAGTTGGGTGATAACGTGGTTTACAACATGGAGGACGAAAGCTTCACCTCGTTGAATTTGCCTTCCGTGTCATCTCCAGAGCTGCAGCGGCCGGTGCTAGTTTGGTTTACTCCGTCTTGTGCATGCTGATCTGATGTAAATTTAAAGCTTTCTTTCTTTTTAATAATTTTTTAAGAATTGGTTTCAATTCTTGTAGAGTTATATAAACTCGTATACATCAACATTTTGAAATTATGATAATAATATAACGGTTGAATTTTGTGTCATTTTACTTGCTAAAATTTTCTGAATTTTTTGATATTTTTTATGGGATGTCCCCCACTTGCAGGGGCGGATTTATACATGGGCTGGGGAGGGGGCCCCCAGCCCATGTGTAAAGTTTATTAATAATACTAATATTATTATTATTTATAATAATAAATTAATTATTTAAGAAAGGAAAACCTAAATTGGGCGTGAAGTGTGCGACGCGGATTGCGGAAGTCGGCGACGGCGCTGGGATTACTCTTCGCAGTTCGCAACTCCGGTGGTCACTCTGATTCGAGAGAAAGGTACAATTTATCTTCTCCTTATGCCTTATCTTAGCAAAATTTTCTCCCTCTGGAATCTAGGCATCTAGGGTTCATTGTGGTTAGGGTCAGGGAGTCATTCTCCGGATTGATCAATCATATCAATGATATCATGCATGAAAAGCGAAATTTCTCTTCTCCTTATTCGCAACTCCGGTTTTTTTTTGTTTGTTTTGGTTTTCAGAAACGAATAAGGCAATAAGCGAAATTGTAATCATATCCTCCTATAACAATAGAGGTTTTGAGTATCAGATAAGGTATCAATGTATCATATCATTAAGCATTTAAGCTACTATAATACATTTGCAACTACGCAAATTGTATATGCAAATCGGTATACTGTGGTCACTAAGAATCTTTGCTAAAATTTCATGCATGAAAATACAATGTAATTAAGAATTTTTTCTATTTGATTAAAATATAAAATACAGAAAAACAAATTGAATCTACCATTAGTGACTAAAATATGAAATTCAGAGAAACTAATTACATCAACCATTGGTAGTATTGTACTAGTAAATTTATTATATCTTAGTAAAGCAAAAGAATAGACGATTATATCTTATTCATTATTCAATACGTAAAACATCATATCCTATCCTAAGTTATTTGATTATGATGCCTTTCACATAATATGAGAATCACATTCTCGTATCCACACTAAATTACTGTGACAATCAAAGTGCAATTCAAACCCAAAGAAATTTTCTTTCATTTTCAATTTTCATGATATCCTTCTAAGTTTTTCTTTTGAAATTTGCTTCTTTAGAAATTATTTGGAAAATCTTTAGAAATATTTTTTTATCTTTTTATCTGTGGTTCTTTAGAAATTTGCTTCCCTTATATGTATAACAAGATGAATTGCCATGAATTTGATTCAGCTACTGCTGCTGTAACTCCTTCAGCTACTTCCAATGAGAAAATCTATTACGATTGATAGATTTTTTCAAAAGAAGAGAGCAAATGAATTTGATTCAGCTTCTGCTGTAACTCCTTCGACAAGCTCAAATGACAATGATCTTCCATCTGAAATTCCTCCTAAAAGATTTAAAAATACAGAAACTCAAGAGGTTGATCTCAATTCTTTAGAGCGTGATCCAGGATTGCGTCGACAAATTTGGGAATATCATCCTAACCAACAAGAGGAAATTCGTCGAGCTTATTTGAATCTGAAAGCATATCAGCCAATTCTCCAACAATATCCATTAAATAAAAATATTAAGCATCCTCGAAGATTTCAGTCTACTTGGTATGAACAATTTCCTTGGTTAGAGTATTCACCATCTAAAGATAAAGCATATTGATTTCCATGTTTTATCTTCAATAAGCCATCAGGATGCTTAAATCAAACTACATTTACTGTTGATGGATTTGATAAGTGGAAGAAAGTTCGAAATGGAAAAGATTGTGCTTTCCTAGGTCATATAGGAAAAGATAATGTATCTTCGCCCCATCGTAATGCTGAAAGGGCATGCGAGGATTTGATCAACCAAACGCAACATATATCAAGGCGATTCGACAATTTTAATGATGAACAAGTCGCAACTAATCGTCTTCGATTAAAGACTCACATATATGTGGTGTTGTTGCTTGCACTTCAAGGAATTCCGTTTAGAGGACATGATGAGAAATCTAGTTCATCTAATCGTGGCAATTTTCTTGAATTTTTGGATGTGCTGAGCATCTACAATGATGAACTTTCAAAGGCAATTGCGAAAGCTCCAAAAAATGCCAAGTATACAAGTCACGATATTCAAAAACAAATACTTCATGTGCTTTCGGTGAGAGTGAAAAATACAATTCGTGAAGAAATTGGAGTTGCCAAGTATTGCATAATTGTTGATGAAGCCCGAGATGAGTCAAAAAGAGAGCAAATGTCTATAGTATTGAGGTTTGTTGATACTCTTGGATTCATTCAAGAACGTTTTTTTGGGCTTATTCATGTATCTGATACTACAGATTTGACTTTAAAGAATGCTATATATTCTGCTTTGGCTCACTACAATTTGGATGTTCAAAATATTAGAGGTCAAGGCTATGATGGTGCTAGTAACATGAGGGGTGAGTTTAATGGATTGCAAGCTTTCATTATAAAAGATTGTGAAAGTGCTTATTATGTTCATTGTTTTGCTCATCGATTACAATTGGCTTTAGTAACAGCATCAAAAAATGTGATACCTATTCATCAATTTTTTGATAGATTAACTTTTATAGTTAATATTGTTGGTTCTTCATGTAAGCGTAATGATGAATTGAAGAATGCTCATGCGGATGATATTGCACATTTGATTGCTATTAATGAACTCGAGACAGGGCGTGGACTTAATCAGATAGGTACTTTACAACGAGCTGCTGATACACGCTGGAGTTCTCATTTGAGATCATTGAAAGGCTTAATTAAGATGTTTAGTGCATCGTGTACAGTATTACTCAAGGTTATGGATGATGGACTTCCATCTCAACGAGCAGATGCAACAGCAGTTTATGATGAAATGACTTCCTTTGATTTTGTATTCATCTTGCATCTTATGAAAGAGATTATGGGGATCACAGATATCCTTTGCCAGAGTTTACAAAGTAAGTCTCAGGATATTATAAATGCAATGGAGCTTGTATTATCTACTAAACATTTACTTCAACAGATGAGAGATAACAAGTGGGATGATTTGCTTGTAAAAGTGAAATCTTTTTGTGAACTTCGAAATATTGACATTCCTGATTTTAATGCTCAGTATATTAACAGACGAGGTCGAGCCCGTGCTCGTCAAGATAATTTCACAATTGAGCATCATTATCGGATAGACCTCTTTTATGCTTCAATAGATTCACAGTTGCAAGAAATTAATGGTCGCTTTAGTGCTGATGCTATGGAATTGCTCATTCTTAGTAATGCCTTAAATCCTCAAAATGTTGCGGAGTCTTTCAGAGTTGTGGATATATGTAAATTAGTTGAAAAGTTTTATGCCCAAGATTTTACAAGAGATGAAAAAGAGCAATTGGAGATGCAATTGAAGCATTACGAGTATAATGTAGTCAAAGGACCTGACTATAAAAATCTTTCAACCATTTCAGAATTATGTCAATGGTTAGTAAAGACTAACAAATCTGTTACATACAACCTCATTTTTAGAGTGATCGTACTTGTGCTTACTCTTCCAGTTTCCACTACTACTTCAGAATGATCATTTTTTGCAATGAATATTGTGAAAACAAGGCTTCGGAGCAAAATGGAGGATGCTTTTCTCTCAGACGCGTTAATGGTATATATTGAGAGAGAAATTGCTAGAAATGTGAGCATAGAAGCCATCATTGAAGACTTCGAAAATTTAAAAGAACGTCGAATTCCTTTTAGTTAGAGAATTATATTTGATACTTAATTATATGCACATTAACTTTATGTTTTTGAACCATGTTTGATCACAATACTGCCTATGATGCTTTTGGTTACCATTATATTTTTTATTGCATCATAATTATTGTTGTTGCATTATATTCGTTGAATGTCTTAGCGATCCCAAAAATTATGATCAATAATTTTGATCGATAGTTGTGCTTTTTCTTGGAGTATGCGGCCCCCCCAATATAAAATCCTGGATCCGCCCCTGCCCACTTGACGGCAATTTTGAACCGTCCGCTCTCTCTCTCTCTCTCTTAATCTTAAATTCATTGAGCAATTTCAATCAATACTATCTGATCCCAGCCTAGCTTACGGGTGGCTTGGCCGACCAGTCTGGCGTCGTATCTGGAGGGGATCGAGGTCGAGGACCCCGAAGTCTAGGTGGATTGAGGGGCTCAGAAGTCAAGTTGATAGGACTCGGCCCAGCCTGACCCACTCATGGACATGGAGGATCTGACCACGACTTGAATGACACACGTCAGTCGACGAAGGCCCGGATCAGGGAGCTCCCGAGTCCGGGAACCCTCGGGCCACTACCTGCCAGACCCCAGGCCCGGTCAGGCGGACCAATACCAAGCGTTCCTTGACTCGGCCACTCAACCGGAAGACCTGAAAGCAGGATAATTGGATATAGCTCTGTGACCCCCAGCTCATAGCGTACCTTGCGTCACTCGGCGATATTACACTCGACCCGTCCGATATCACTCGGGCCACCCGGTCGACAGTCAGTCTCTGGATCGGTCCTTCCTTACGCCACCTTCATTCTAGGACATCATATGTACAACCATGACGTGGGGGTCAGCGCAAACCTTACCCACTCATAGCGCACGTCGCGGATATCCGCTGACCCTGCACCACTGTACTGCTCGAGCACCCCGCACCATGCCGCGGCACCGATCGGTGCTCTCACATGAGCTGACAAGCACCATACCCCTATCTCATGAAAGTACCGACAAGAGATTGACGTAGACAGGGGTTGTCATCTCCGCCGACTATATAACCCATCTCTTCCTCATTCCGCAGGTATGCGCAATCTTGCTCTCGTCTTCTACTATTCCTTTTGCTTCGCTATATTTCTTGCGGATATTGACTTGACCGTCGGAGGGTCTGACCGGGGATCTTTCCCGGCGGGTTTGCTAACGGTCATTTTCTCACAGATCGGAGCCAGCATTAGCAGCTCATGACGCTTGGGGACCATCTCGCTCTAGGGTGATTCCACTTCACTTCGCGACAGTATCACTATCATATAATTTCATATAATTTTAAAATAATGAAATTTCATGAATGCAGTTGTGTTCCATGTACATCAACGATCATTTTGTCTTTAATTTTGTAAGTTTTACTAGCTTATAGGTGCGTGTTCGATAGAGCAAGACTAACTCAAATTTTAATTGGTTAATTCATGCTTAGGTATGTCATTTCAAATCTATTTCCTATCCAATTTTAATAATTTTCACGGCCTTGTAACAATTTTAATCAAAATTGATGGTGTCTCTTTCACTCACTCGGTCTCTTACTTTTCTCAAAACTTTGATCGCCTCCTCAAAGGCCAGGACTGGAAGGCTTGAGATGTAAAGGATGTTAGGGTTGGCTGTCTCTATCGGCATGATCACTCCGATGCTTAAGTCAATACTCATTAGAAAAGAAAAATCTCTCAAAGAAAAGGAAATGACGAATGAAAAAGAAGAAGAAGAAGAAACGAGAGCCTCACGGAGAAGAGATGCTTCCACTCGTGAGCAGAAAACCATATACCTTCACTTTCACTTATCTTGGTCTCTTTTTATATAGCTCTCTAGGAATCTCCATGTAGTAAAATTGGCATTGTCAAATTGCATAATGACATGGTCCGATTATTGATAGACATTTTGTTGGAGGTTAGGCCATTGGGAATTGTCGAAGGTTGAGAAAAATGTCTAGATTTTTTGAGCCTAGATGGAAAATCGTTGATACTATAAAAGCAACTCCAATCAGTCACCAAAACACCATATTTAGTAATGGATTGACACCAAACTTGTCCAACCCATCATCAAACTCCCGCACCAAATTTGGTGATGGGAACTGTGTACCACCAATTTGGTGTGGGAAATTATAAAAAAAAATTCTTTTTTAAAAAAAATTATTATACTATATAATTAATAAATTTAAATGCAATATATATTATTAATTATTATATTATTAAATATTATAATAAAAATTAATTTGTAATTATCAACACTTTTTATTATTTATAAAAAATATTAATTTTTTTATTATACATATTTATAAATATTTAATTTATTAAAAATTGTATTTATAATTTATTTAGTATATTTTAATTATAATTACATTTATAAATTATATCACTAATTTCATAAAAATAATAATAAAATATTAAAAAAATTTGAAATGCATAAATATAAAATACATCATCCATTATATTGTCATACAAAATAAAAATAATAATGATACAAAATTAAAATATTACTAATAATCACTTAACAATATGAGTTACACTAAGCACACATAAACTTAAAAAGATTCAGAAATACAAATAAAAATAATACTGAAATACTTAAACCTAAAAAATAACTACATATAAAAATGATACTAAACACACATAAACCTAAAATAACTTTAATAATATAATACTAATATTCGAGAAGATCACTCCCCATTCCGCTTAAATAATTATGAAATTGGTTGAAATAATTTGTAGCATTATGAGATTCTTGATCTTCACCTTGATATTGATTGAGTTGTGATCCTTCTCCCTGTATTGGAAATGATTGAGATCCTTCTCCCTGATGTGCAACTGGATGAGATCCTTGGACTTGCATTCTCTTTTGCATAATTCTAACTTGTTCATTGTGAATATATTCACACGTCATCGGGTCAGAGATCGAGTTTAAATTTTTTAACACAATTTTAATTTCTTCCTTATAAATCATAACATCTGTCATTTTTGTAGTAGTAACAGTACTTGCATTCATTGCATCCACAAGTTGAGCATTAATATTAATTATCTTTGCAATTTTTTCATCATTTTTTTCTTTATTTTTGCTTTCTTCACCCCAGGAGGTCATTTATTTGAAGTAGCACCGCTATCTGAATCAGTGATATTAAGATCAAAAAGTAGATATATGAGGAGACGGTGTACGAAATTCTTCCTTGAAAAATTATTGCTCCGATGAACGAACATTAGTTGTTTGTCAGCGCGATCTTATGCTTGCAGTGTCCATATTCTCAGTGCCAAAATTTTCAATGTCTTTACGAATGTTCCAAACATGGTCAAATTTGAAACACTTTGTATATTTTGGATCTTCTGCTAACAACACTTTAGCACGAGTTAACTATAAGAAAACAACTGAACATCATGAAGGTAATGATATTAATAAATTTAAACTTTGATTATAAAATTTTGATAGTCTAAAATAAATATGAGCATTGCAACTTACAATATCTTATTCAGATGCCCCACGAGGATTCAAATGTTCGATTTGTTGTATGCAACCTTTCATTTTGGATACTGCACCAAGTATAAGAAGCATTTTTTCTGTAGAGATCTTGTTGGTTGGCTATAATGCGCAAAATTTGGATCTGCATGATATTCTTTCTCAATTCTTGCCCAGAATTGATCCTTTGATTGGTTGATTCCTATGATTGGATTTTATGAAATATGAAGGCAAACATGACATAACTGATTATCTTCTTCCAATGAGTATGAAGCTTGTCGGGGGGGGGGGGGGGGGGTTGAACTCATTTTGATTTGAAGAAAAAAAAATTGTTGACACATGTGTTATACAAATATATGATTAGCCATTATAAAGGGGAAACATGTGAATATAAAAATATATAATTTTTTTTTCAAATGTATTCATTATTAGGTCACGTCATCTGCACACAAAAAATTATGTTCAGTGTCAGGTCATGCCACATGCCCAACTTGTCCCAATGTTGTCATTGTTGTGTCACGTCATTTGTGCAATTTTGTCCAAACGTGTTCATTATTAGGTCACGTCATCTGCACACAAAAAATTATGTTTACTACCAGGTCACGTCACATGCCCAACTTACCCTAATGTTGTTATTGTTGTGTCACATCATTTGTGCAATTTTTTCCAAACATGTTCATTGTTAGATCACATCACATCATCTACACACACAAAATTGTTAAGGTAATCTATGCTCCGGAGTGACCATGTGTTTTGATGTCTGGGCAAATGGTTTAAGTTAAGTTTATCCGTGTGATCTAATATGTACTATTTGATTGTGCAGAATGTGCAGGTTACACATATTGACTTAGCTGGACGACTTCGATACGGTGAAGGCTAGCATAGGGACAAGCTGGAGGCTTTTGTGCACCCGAGGGACCATGGATAGCAGGAATGATGAATCGAGGGGCGTGTACTTCGAGGCGTACGTGAAGGATGGCATGGAGACAAGCTGGAGGCTTGTGTGCATCCGAGGGACGAGGGCCGAAGTCGAAGAGGGCGCGAAGGCAATAGTCAAGGTTGCTGGTGAAGAGTCAGCTGAGTCATGAAGGGACGAGAGCCGAGGGAAGAGGACTTCAAGGGCAAGTCGGGAGGTGGACTTCAAAGGGCACACGTGAAGGGTGGCATGGAGGCAAGTCAAGGACTTGCGTGCGCATCCGAGGGATGATAGCCGATAGAAGAGGACTTCAAGGGGAAAGCCAAAGGAGTGGACTTGAAGGCACACATGGAGGAGGGTCGTTGGAGTGAGGAAGAGTGTTTGTAGAAGCGGGCAGTCGACTGTTAATATAACAGTCGACTGCCAGCACAAACAGAAACTCACAGAATATTTTTGACCTGGGGCAGTCGACTGGTCATGACTGGTGAGTGGCTGAAAATTCGAACGTTGGGCTGCAAATGTCGATTTTCAGTGGGACCAGTCGACTGCCCTGGGAGCAGTCGACTGGTGGAGTGTTTTCTAGCTTGAGTTCTATTTAAAGAAAACTCGGTTTGGGCAGGGAGCTCTGACAAAACAGGCTTGGTTAAGGATTGTTAATAGTCTTGAAAGCATAAAAGTGTACTCAAGGTTGTGGCGAGGTTTCTCCACCCACAAGGAAGCTACGCGAGCTAGCCTGAGGGCATCCGGGGAGTGATCCGCCGAAGGATTGATGGATCGTCAACCTCACGGACTATCGTGGAGGAGTCTTCATCTTCGAACCACGTAAATAGGTTTGTTAGCGTTTGTTTGTGTTTATTGTTATTATTTTCACTTGCGCACTAACACTTGTAGGAAGAACAAACCGAAAATTGCTATTTACTCCCCCTCTAGCAAGGCGTATCGATCTAACAAAAATTGTGTTTAGTGTCAGGTCACGTCACATGCCCAACTTACCCTGATGTTGTCATTGTTGTGCCATGTCATCTATCCAAACGTGTTTATTGTTAGGTCACGTCATCTACACATAAAAAATTGTGTTCAATGCCAAGTCATGTCACATACCCGACTTGCTCCGATGTTATCATTGTTGTGTCACATCATCTGTACAATTTTGTCCAAACGTGCTCATTTTTAGATCACGTCATCTGCACACAAAAAATTATGTTCAGTGCTAGGTTATGTCACTTGCCCAACTTGCCCAGATGTTGGCATGTCGTGTCACATCATCTGTGCAATTTTGTCCAAACGTGCTTATTATTAGGTCACATCATATGCACACAAAAAATTATATTCAATGCTGGGTCATGTCACATGCCCAACATGTCCCGATGTTGTCATTGTTGTGTCACATCATCTGTACAATTTTGTCCAAATGTGTTCATTGTTAGGTCATGCCATATGTACAAAATAAAAAAGCGTAGATGTAACACACATTATAAATATATGCCCCATAAGCAGCATATACCTCATTCATTCAATTATCTCAAATAATGGATAATAACAATGAAGGTTCGTCAAATTTATCATTTTCAAGCTCTGATGATGATAACTATGCGAATATATTTGGAGCAAGGCAGTTTGGCGCAAGGCAACAACCGATCGCTCAAGTGATTTCTACCAATAATCAAATTATCTTAATGAAAAAAGCAACCAAAGTATGCCTCGAGGCTCAATTCATAGTTATAATGTGATCAATCATAATCATGAAACTGCTGATCGTAATTTATTCAATGATTATTTTGCCGAAAATACATTGTATAATCATGCAATGTTTCGAAGAAGATTCTGAATGGGACAGAATTTATTTATGCGTATATATGATGTTGTTAGTAATCACGATAACTATTTTAAACAGAAAAGAGATGGGCTTAGAAGACTTGGTTTGTCAAGCTTTCAAAAAATAAGAGTTGCATTTCGTATATTGGCGTATGGTGTACCAGCAGATGCTACTGATGAGTACATTAAAATAGGAGAATTGACTGCCATTAAAAGTGTGAAACGATTTTGTCGTGCTATTGTTGAAGTTCTTGGAGGGCAATACTTATGATCTCCAAATGCTCACGTTGTTGCTAGGCTACTCCAGATTGATGAGCAATGAGGCTACTCCAGATTGCATGCACTGGATATGAAAAATTGTCCAACGGCATGGGTAGAACAATATTCTGGTTGTAGTGGAAAGCCAACAATTACTTTGGAAGTTGTAACTGATTATGATATGTGGATCTAGCATGCGTATTTTGGATTACCCGGATCGAACAAGGATATTAATGTACTCGAATCTTCTCATCTTTTTGCTAATCTCGTTAAAGGTATTACTATTCCTGCTCGTTATGTCATTCAAGAAAAAGAGTATTATATGGGTTACTATTTAGCTGATGGTATGTAACCAAAATGGTCAACACTGGTTCAAACGATTCATGATCCACGATGTGAAAAGAATAAATTATTTGTAATGAAGCCAGAAGCATGTAGAAAGAATGTTGAGCGAGCATTTGACGTGCTCCAATCATGCTTTGCACTTATTGTAGGACTTTCACGTTTTTGACAGAAAAAGATTTTACATGATGTAGTAACATCATGTATTTTTATGCATAATATGCTAATTAAAGATGAACGTAATTTAAATGCACAAATCGTGGAACATTTTGAGGTGTCAACTCCATGTTGAGCTAACAGTAGATGATCGTACTCGATTTGAAGATTTTTTAGTTTGATACAAACAAATCAAAGACAAAGAAGTTCATATTACCCTTCAAAATACATTAATTGATCATTATGAGAATAATATAGTAATTCTGAATGTTAAATTTCTATAATATTATATTTTCGATTAAATGCCATTGTCTATTTTATATTAGTAATATATTTTATCTTAATTGTGTGATTTTATAATATTTTTAAAATATATTTATGTCTGAATAATTATGTAATAAATATTAAAAATAAAAATAATAATTATATATATATATATATTAATTAGATGTAAAATTTAAAAAATAATTTATTAAATATAAATAAAATATTAATTATTATAACAATGATTATTAAATTAAAATATTACGTCGATAATTAAATTATGAATAAATGAATAAGAAAAAAAATAATATTCTAAGGAATATTTCTTTTTGGTATGATATGGTGTGAGTGTATTGGAGCTGAAATAGTGTTTGATATTGAATTTGTATCATTTTAGTATGAAAATGATACCAAATATAATATTGAGTGTTGGAAATTCTCTAACATCATGCGTATTATAGTATTTAGTGTAGCACCTCCGAGGTCCGAGAACTATGAGTGGTTATGTGTGGTCAGGAGAATATGTTGCATTCTCGAGCACTGCAGGATCGCAACTATTCTAGCATGTCCCTACTGAGTATTCACTGTAGCATCACTGATACTGTAGTATTTATTGTACCATATGTGATCAACTAGTACTCGGAGAATATGCTACTCTAGTATTATAGTGGCAAAAGGTAAAACGTTCGCCCCCAGCGTCTTCGTCAGTTCGTCCCAGGATTAACACGGAGGAGATAAATCATTATAATTGAGAAGACAAGAGATTGGAGGGGTGATTTTTTACACAGGGTACAAGAATTTACGTCTCATCAATTTCGAGCCTCGAATCTAAAATCTTTAATGATAATCTATTAATTTTTTATCATCTCAACTATATCTGTGGGAGCGCTTTCTCTAATACTATAGTTTCACAGCTACGGGAGCATCCGGGTAGTGTAGGATGACTGTAGCACCCTCGGTGCTGTAATTTAACTGTAGCATCCGAGATTTGTTATTGCTTAGGACAATGGGATGCTTTACTGGATAGTGTAGCCCTGTAATTACTGTAGCACTAAAAAACTAATTTAGTGACTAATTTTATTGAAAAAATATTCATCATAAATTAGAAAAGACATTTGTGATAAGAAAAAAATAATCATCCCTAATTAGGGATGAACTTCATGATAAAAAAAAATTATCCCTAAATTAACAGTAAAAGTATTTCATAGTCAAATTTATCATAAAATGAAATTTATTTAAAAAAATTATCATCAATTTTACGATAAATTTTGAATTTATCTCTAATAATGAATCTAGAATTCATCGTCAAAATCTTTGTCAAGTATAGAAATTGAGTGGGATCACAAATTTAACTACGAATATAAATTTCGTTACCAATTGGACAACGAAGATTTTCGTCAAATATAAGGATCGCAGGTGGCATCTCAAACTTGACGATAAAATTCATATTCATTGCCTAATTTAAAGATTTTCAGCATGGCAAAAATCAGAAAATGAGCAAATTCCTATAGGAAGCACATCAAATAAGACTTTAAATTTAAAATCTCGTTGATGCTCAGATAATCGGAAGCTAAAAAGCTAAGTTAGTAGTAAAAATTTAAATCTGTGGATGCAAAAATAGCACAACAATGCATCAACCCTAAAAAAGGGTTTGATTTGCCCCCCGCAGGTATGATATAATTGGTAATGGCTCACTTGGGTAATCTATCACTCTTCGGGTTCGATTCTTCCCTGGTAGAGCGCGCAATATGCTGACGGAAGAAATCGCCATAGGCTGCTGCGTGTTCGGGCCATCAGATACCGATATCATCAGTGGTGAAGTCGTCACGTGTCTCTGTCCATGATTTACGCCCGTTAATCGGTAGGGACTCTCGTTAAAGGCTGTGGGACAAGGTCGGCCAGCCAAGCGGATTAGTCGGGCGCAAGTCTGGATATTCCTCGTAAATAAATAAGAAATAAAAAAGGGTTCGATTTTCTTAGCTCTCATAACACCGTGAAAGTATTCAACTAACACCAAACGAACTAAGAAAAAAAATAGAGATATGAAGTTCAACTACGGCAAAAAAAAAAATGAACAAATTCCTATAAGAAGCGAGTAAAACAAGTCTTAAAATTTGAAATCTCGTCGATTCTAAAATCGGAAGCGAACCATACAAATTTTAAATCTTTCAGTGGAAAAATAGCCAAATTATAAATAACCCTAAAAAGAGGATATGATTTTCTCATGCTCACTCTCTGGCTCGTAACACCATGAAAGGATTCAATAAACTCAATTTTATAATAAAATCAGGGCAATTGACGCTCAAGAGATGGACGTGGAGCGTATTTATCGGGAAAAATAACGAAGAATAAAAATTCATTCAGACGAAATATTGAAGGAGAAAAAATAAAATAGAGGCAACCTTTTTTTTTAAATAAATATTAAAATAACATATCATTTTATATTTTGTAATAAATTTAATCAAAATTATTAAAAGATAATTTGAATTAGAATTATTTAAACTTAATTCACCAATTTGGCGAAGAATTTGGAATCGATGAATTTCAAATTCGTCATCAAGTTGGCAGGAAATTAGTAATTCATCTTGAAATTGATGATGAATTACAAATTGATGATGAACTTTGCGACAAATTATAGATTCGTCGACATGTACAAAACCCTAACTTAAACATTAGACCCATAATCCCTAAATTTACAACTATTGAGGTGACGGCAATAGGGACGACGACAAAGAGGTGCGATGAATGAGAGCTTGGAGAGGTGCGGCAGGAAGATTCCTCCCATCTCCTTTCCCCTCCCGTCTCATTTCCCGTCCCTCACCAACCGGATCTGGTCACGACGAGGTCTAGTGGCCACCAATCATGGCCACGAGGTGTGGCAGCAACTAGTCATGGCTGTAAGGTGCAGCGCCCGCCAGCAATGACCTCGGGCACTAACTCAGACTAGCTAGTCATGAGGAGGCTGGCCGCTGCACCGTTGAGGCTGGCTGGGTGCTAAGGTTGGCCAACCACTGGGCGATGAGGCTGGTCGGTTGTTGAGGTCGAGCGGTCGTTGGGTGTTGAGGCTGGCCGACCGCCAAGTGCTGAGGGTGGCCGGTGTGGTTGGGCGTGACATTGGGCATCACCTTAGGCTGGCTGTCACCTCTGTCGCTGCCATTTTCTTGGCTCCATTCACTATTTTCTTAGCCTCTTTCTTGGCAATTGAATATTTTTTTAAATTTTCTCGTTCTTACAAATATGTAATTCGTTTTTTCCTTCACTTTTTTCTGTACTTTCTTATTCCACCACCAAGATGTCTTACTTAGTGGTGCATGTCCTTTTGACTCACAAGTATATACTCTTGGTTACTATTTTGAACTTTAATACAATCTTATCTAGTGTCGCATTAGAGTTATTATATATTTCACATAATTTTTTTACTCCTACCTTTCCTTAAGTATGTTTGTTTCCCATTCTTTAACATCCGCCACTTAATTCTAGGAGTTGTGTATATCTTCTTTTTATTGATATTATAATTAAGGCATATATCCAATACTACTAATCTATATTAGGTAGTTAAGCTTTCTCCCAGGATGATCTAATCATCTTTACAAATCTTTTTATCCCTCTTCTTAACCATAAAAAGTTCAATTTATGATTTATTATTCCAACTTTTAAATATGACAAAGTATTCTTTTTCCTTAAAAAAATATATTAACTAGTATAAAATCATATGCTATCACAAAATCTAATATAGTTTTCTCTTCTTTATTTCTTATTCTAAACTCAGAATCCCTATGTACCCTCGCATATTCCACATATTTCACCCTAGCATGTCTTTTAAGATAGCATCCTAGTAAAATCATTTCATATGACATAATATTTTATAATACCTCATTTAAGTTATCCTAAAATTTTGATTTAGTTTATTTATTTAATCTTACTTGAGGTGCATATATACTAATTACGTTCACATCTTCTTTCGTCATTATTCTTGAGAGTTTACAATTCTATTCCCCTTTCTAACAATTGTAACAACTTCATCATTTAAAGAATTATAAACAAAAATACTCACTCTATTTCTTGTTTTACTCTTTCATGTTTATCATAACTTAAAACCCAAGTTTTCTACCATCAAATCTACTACATTCTTCTTATCCATTTAATATTGTAGCATGACCCTTGCTATGTTACAGTCGGGCCCTACAATATAAGCTCTTGCATATTTAGTACTACATCTAAATTCTGGAGAAGTAGCGATCATTGCTGATCCTATATATCTAAGTTCTTGATCCATGACATGTTTCGCTGCGCCGCTGTAAGCACACATTGATCCACCGCGGTCGATAAAATATACCGCAGCCCCCGTGATCAACTCTGCAGCCCCGGTGATCAACGTCCTCAGATCCCATGGCTTGCGTCGGCACTACAATTCCTTATAAACGGGAATCAACTACAACTTCTTCAGCTTATCGGAGGGCTGCGTACGTGTATGATATCCCAAGCCGCGCTACTCGCTTCCTCAAGACTGTGGTCCGATATATCTTCCCATGGTTGGCTCAAGGTTAGTGTGCAGGTCCTTAACCCTATCACCGGCGTGCATATCAACCTTCCTCCCCTTCGATCCACGCTGTGGGCGACCGGAAGTTGGAGGCCGTCAAGGCGCTGAAGATAACAACGTTGTCTTTGTATTCTACTATGCCGTTCTATGCGGAAAGAATTTTTGTTTTTGTTTTTGTTTTTTTTGAATTTTTGTTCTTTGTTAATGCAGGAGATGTTAACTGGAGGTGAGTATTACTACGACGACATAGCCTTTCACAAGGGCAAGCTCTATGGGGCGTCACGATTTGAAGATTGAAGAACATGACGAAGTGATGGTAGCGGCGTATATATGATCTCATCACGCTGAATTCGACTCCGACATGGACGCCGGTGGTAGCTCTGTCAGACATCATTTCGATTTTGATGTCGTCTTGTACTTTCTTTGCACGTTAATGATCTACTGCTCCACGGACCATGGCGAAAAAAATCAGAATATTATATTAACAATTGGGAGGATTGGAAATGGGAAAAAAAACAGAATATTATATTAACAATTTGAAGGTTTGGAAAGTGGATACAGAGGAAGGGGATGAGCAATTTGGAGGACTCTATTCTTGAGCGTAGCTTACTGCATTGATACTTCTTGGGTTTTGAAATGGAACTTCATTTACATCCTGTTTAAAAAAAAGGACGGAATTGAATTCCTACCAGAATTAAAATTCAAGTTCATCGTTTAAAATACATTTTAGCCAAGAGTTGATAAAGAATTATAATTCAATTCCCTTCAAATCTTTTAAAATAAATCAGACCTAAAGAGTTTGATTTATGAAATGAATTCTTCTAACAAATAAAAATTACTAAATAGTCTTTATTTCTCACTCATGCAACCCTAATTCTCATCATCTCCAGCGTAGTCTTTCTCGTACTCTAGCAACTCAGCCTGAATCGATTGGTCAATCGATTCAAAAAGCATCCCAAATCGATTACTCAATCAATTACGAAAATTTCTGTTCTCACTATAACAACGCCATCAATCGATTACCTAATCGATTGAAGCTCTCCTTGATCGATCAACCAATCGATTAAGAAGATTTCTATTCGTGAAAAACTCAGTGCTAATCGATTGCTGAATCAATTGACAGATTCCTTAATCGATCAGTCAATCGATTGGCATGAAACACTTTCATCGACTAACTCAGTCTCATTTTGGATGAAGGACAAAATGATAAAAATATAAGAATTGAATTAAATTTTGATAGATTTCAAATCAAGAAATTCAATTCAATTATGTTATTTACCAATTCATTCTAAATATGAGAATTGAATTCAATTCCTGATTGAATTAAATTCAATTTCTTTGTTTAAAAAGTTTTCAAACAGGATGTTATATCTCGATTGACTTGTATGAGATTGGCTGTAGTGATAACTTGGTGGCAAAAGACAATTCGCTCATCTCAGCGCCCCCGCCAACCCGTCCCAGGGCCAATACTGTAATGATAACTTGGTTTACGGCATGGAGGACGAAAGCTTCGCCTCCTTGAGTTTGCCTTAATTATCGTCACCAAAGCTGCCGCGGCCAATCCTAGTTTGGTTTACACCCAGTACTGCACTGCATGCTGATCCAATGTCGACTTAAAGCTTTCGTTTTTTTTATATATTTGTTTCTAATATTGGGATTGATTTTGATTATTGTAGGATTATATAAACTCATATATGAATGTTTTGAAATTATGTTAGATATAAGAAATTGTTCGTTCCATCTTGTCTTGTTTTATTTTCATATCTCATACTTTGTGAGTTTATGGCTAACACAATCAATTGTAGAGGAAATAAACTCTCTTTTATCATCGTTGGATTCCAACACTAACTATGATAGTAAGGAACTGTTTCAAGAGCTGCTCGACAATGTTCTTCCCGAGGGCAAAGATGAAGGTCTCATGAGGAAGAAATCCAAAATCTATATATGATATGTCATGTCGTATATGATTAATGTAGATTTCATGATTCTTAGATGAAAACTAAAATCTATAGATGATAAGCCATGTTGTATATATAATGAATATAAAAGATTAATGAAATTGGATAACGTCAAACCTCAGACGATCGATTCGACTCCACGAAAATTTTTTACCGACAATCAAAATAAATCGAAAAGCGACGATCGTATGAGGTTTGACGTTAATTAATATACCCATCTTTTTTCTCAATCACTGAGGTTTGATATTGAGAAAAAAATTTAATTAGTCTATATAAAATGTCAAAACAAATAAAATATAATTAATATACTTATATTGATTGATAGGGAGCGACGATCGACAAAAGACCCATCTTTTTTCTTGTCGGTCTTGCTGAATAACTCCCAACTAGTGGGAGGTCTCTGTAGCTCAGCAGCCTGTAAACACAAAATATAATGTTTAAATATATCCAAAAAAATATACTAAATGCCTTTAATAACCTAAATAAAAACTACTTACCAAATCACTAGCATGCTGGACAATGGAACGGGATCCAGCAGTGTGCTTTGTGGATCCCGTGGTGGGGCCAGCAACCTCTGAATTGCGATTGCCTCGAGTAATCGCAACATTCTCTTGTCAGTGCCGGCCATCCCAGACAGCTCGCCATGCTGCCCAAATCGCCTCAGGGACCTCTGTAGGCCTATCAGCCTTCTTTCTCCATTTGTAGACCATGTCCCTGTACAATTTGGAGCAGTAGGCATTCCACATCCTCTTGAATTGCTCCTCTGCACCCTCCTCCCAGGTATACCTTTTCTGTATGAAAAAAATAATATGGTTAGTATGAAAAAAATCTATAATATCAAATTAAATATACATCTAAACTACTTACTAAAAACTCTCCGTAATAGAATGTTTTCAAATCATTCTCAATGTGGCCCCATGTCATCGAAGGTGACCGTCTTTCTTTAAATTTTTTAGAAATATAAGATGACAACTGATGCCCATCTGGTATGAAACTGTAGGAAAAAATAAAACATATTAGCAAATTCTATAAGAAAATATACAAGAAGAATAGTTATACCTGTCACCGACGACTGTAAGTCTAATCTGCTGATCACGGGTGCAGCCATGGTATCTGATTATACACAAAGTTTAAGCAGATAAGCAGAATAGGTAAAACATGCAAATGAGACATATTAGAAGCAAATGGACACATGCACTAATGAAGACAAAGTAAATAAATCTAGCAAAGGGATAATCAAGCATCGTATAAAACTGTTCAATACAAGCAGAATGATCTAAATTAACAACTCATCTTAATACAAACTCTGATTAGTTAATGTTCAATACATCTAACTCATCCTAATCTGATGGAACTAAATTAACATGCAAGTTTTCATCGCTTGAATCCGTTGATACATCGACCTCCTCAGTGCTAGATATTTCACCATCATCAATTTCCTCGTAAGAGACATTCTCATCTATAAGTAATTGAGATGCTAATTGTATTTCTGAATCAACAGAGTTGATTATAACTTTTTCATTTTGATAAGCATCGGAGTTTTGGACAGTGATCGTATTTAACATTTCAATTGTTGACCTAGGCTTCATTTGACATACATCAAGTCATTCACTAGGTCGTCTTCTCTTAGTTGGGTACTCCAGATAAAATACTTGACCAGCTTGCACCGCAAATATGAAAGGTTCGAACTTGTTGAATCTTTTGCTTGAATTAACCTCAACTAAATTGTACAACCGATGTTTCCTTGTGCCCGTCCTTGGAGTTGGATCATACCAAGAACACCTGAATAATACACATCTTTTGAAAGGTAACGCTGGGTATTCAACTTCGATAATTTCCTCTAGCTTGCCATAATAGTCAAATTCATTATCATTATTGTTTGTTGATCCTTTGACACTGATGCCAGAATTAGAGGCATATCCATCTGGGAATTTTATGTTTTCAACCAAGAACACAATGTTTGCTTACTTTCTTTGTCCAATGTATAACAAGCCTTCGGATATTTACCAGTTGTTTCATTCTGATACAACTCAGGCCTGCTCACTAATTGTTTTAATTCTTCACGAGATTTGGTTGTATCTTTTGTTTTCCCATGCACATTTAAGACAGTATTAATGATGTTATCAAAGAAATTTTTCTCAATATGCATCACATCCAAATTATGACGAATGAGTAAATATTTCAAATATGAAAGCTCCCAAAAAATACTTCTTTTCCTCCAACCACATTTGTTAACTCTAACAATATACTTGTTGATATCATCTGATCCATCATGATATACTGGTAGAAATCCATAACTATCAATTTCATTTAACACTTCTTCGCCTGACATCCCAACTGGAGGTACTAGCTTCCTAAATCCTAACTACTTCATTCCTTTTGAAATATTTCTTATTTCTTCTGAACGGATGATCAAGAGGTAAAAATTTCCGATGATTATCAAACCAAGAAGTCTTGCCACTGCAGGGCAAAGAAAATGTATCTGACTGACTCATACAATGTGGACATGCTAACTTTCCAGCTGTGCTCCATCCTGATAACATTGAGTAAGCAGGAAAATCACTAATAGTCCATAACAATGCTGCATGCATTAAAAAGTTTGACATTGTAGCAATGTCATACGTCTCTGAACCTATATTCCATAAATAATTCAGCTCAGCTATCAAAGGTTGCAAAAAAAAAAAACATTTATGTGCCCTTTTGGATTTTGAGGACCTGGAATTAAAACAGTAAGAAACATGAATTCATCTTTCATGCACATCCATGGTGGTAAGTTGTATGGTGTTAAGATAATAGGTCACGATGAATATTGTTGTCCATAACTTCCAAATGGCTGAAATTCATCTGCAGAAAGTCCAAGTCTGACATTACGTGGTTCCATAGCAAAGGAAGAAAATGTTGAATCTAAATGTTTCCATGCAGGGGAATCACAAGGATGACACATAATGTCTGCATCATGCCTATGGTTTTAATGTCAGATCATATGACTTGTTGTTGCTGCTGATGCATACAAACGTTAGAGTCTAGCAGTCAAAGGAAAATAATACATGACTTTGTAAGGAATATTTTTCTTCTTCTTCTGATTTACCATGCGAGCACCATGCCTGTAACGAGAATGACTACATATTTTGCATTCCATCAATTCACTATCTTGGTTCCAAAAGATCATGCAATTATTGACACAACAATGTATCTTCTTAACTGGCAAACCTAAGTCTCTGATTAGTTTTTTAGTGTTGTAGAAACTATCAGTCATGCAGTTATCAGTTGGAAGCAACTCTGACATAAGTTGACATATGTCATCATAACATCGTTCTGAGAAATGATGTTCTGCCTTCATATTCAATAATCTTGCAGTAGCAGATAATTGAGAATGACCAGAAGGAATACCTTCCCATAATTCTCTTTCACTAGCCTTTAACATGTCATACATTTTCTGAACATCAGAAGTAGGTACTTGTTCTACATTTGATTGATCAAAAGCATTCATTGCATCGTAAACCATTGATTGCATTGCATCAGCAGGGTTATATGATGTCTCTGGTTCAATTGAGTTCGATGATGATGCAACAGAAGATCCACCAAATTCATATACATACGGCTCTCCATAACAATACTAGTTGTAATAATCTGAAACAAACCTATATCTGGTGATATGAGTTTTCACTGTATCTTCATCACGGAAAGCTGTATTTCTACATTTGCGTTAATGGCATGGACACTTCAACTCTGTGTCATTCAAACACTCAGGATGACACTTTACAAAGTTAACAAATTCTTCCACTCCAGCAAAAAATTCATCACGGATAAATCCATTGTCTAACCTATTATACATCCATGCCTTGTTCGGATACATTGTATCTAAATTCAGATAAGACAATTTAATCAAACCACACATATTATGATCCATATTAAAATTTGATATTGATGTTATACTACAAAATACATCTAATTAATCAAACATGATATAAATAATGAATCAATTATTCTAAGTAATCAAAGAGTTAATCAACAAATTAATCTAATTATTCAATCAGTTAATCTAACATTAATTAAAAAAGATCTAATTAATAAATCAATTAATCTAATTAAGCAAACAATTAAACATCTAATTATTCTATTTAACCACACAATTAACCTAAAATAAATCAAACATTTGAACAATTAATTACACAATTTATGATTTAACAAAGAAAATTATTATCTAAAATAATTAAATGATAATTTAACTAATTAAATAATTGATTAATTAGTCAATTAATCTGTTAATTAATTAATTAATTGACCCTAAACCCTGTCGCAGTAGGGTTCGTCGGCCGCAGGAGGCCAGCAGCAACAGGCGCCGCCCGGCCGCAGCAAGTGGGCCGCGCACGCAGCAGGTGGAGCGCGGCCGCGCTGGCCCGCGCCCGGGCGCGCTTGCCCGCGAGGGGCCCGGGAGGCCGTGCCTGCCCGCGCGAGGCCGCGGTTGCCCGCGCGAGGCCGCGGGAGGCCGAACGCGGCCGTGCCAAGAGCCATGCCTGCCCGGAGAAGACGACGGCGCCGCCCTATGGTTCGCCGGAGGAGAAAATACGGGAAATGTCGCTTATTCGCGTTCCTGGGATCGGAGGAGGGTTCGCCGGAGTAGAATCGCCGGAGGGGGAGGAGATAGAGTTTAGGGTTCGCGTGGCTGCGGGGAAGGGGTCGTCGCCCTTTTTTAAGAAAACTAGTGACGGATTAACTTGTTCGTCGCCAATTAGCGACGGAGTTGACTATTTCCGTCGCTATATTGAGGGGTTTGACCCGTCGCTTAAATCTAGCGACGGACTTTGACCATGTCCGTCGCTATATTCAGGAGTTTGACTTGCCGTCGCAATTCCTTGTTATTAAAAAAGTCCGTCGCAATTCCTAGTTATTTTTGTAGTGTCCCGTATTATAAATGCATCCATTTTAACTATTTACCCATAAATTTAAATTATATTTAAGCAAAAAAATTAAAATGATAAAACATCTTGCTATATATTTTTTGCAACTAAAAAAAATAAGAATCTTAATTTTCTAAAACCATTGAATATATTTTATGGCATTTTAAAACGTAGTTATATAAATAGATTATTTCCTTATTATAAAATATTATTGTACTAATAATTTGTAACGAATAACTGATGATATAGATATCGATTTTGACTTATTCATATGAATATTATTATGTGTAAAAAAAATAATTCAGAAAAAGACTAAGCAACAAAACGGAACTAGTTAGATGGTAAATTCCAAAAGTTTAGAGACCGCCGGCGTCCTTTAAAATGGGGCAGTAGGCAGGGAAGAGCAATATCCAATTCTCTTGTTGCCCTTGCCGTAGCTGCCGTAGCCGTCATCACCGCTGTCATCTCAACTAGATGTCTACTTTCTGGTCGGAGATTCCTATGGATCTGCTATACTCAATCCTATCCCAGCTCTACACCCCCGACCTCTTTCGCTGCGCCGCCGTATGCTCAAGTTGGTCCGCCGCGGTCGATAAGGTCCGTCGCCGCCCCGATGATCAACGCCCGCAGATCCCATGGTTCGTGCCGGAAAACCAAATCCTCATTAACGGAGAAAATAACGATCGAAACACCTACAACTTCTTCAGTCTATCAGAGGGCCGCGAGTATGACATCCCAAGCCACGCTCCTAGCGTCTCTAGAAAAGTTGCCGGATCTTCTCACGGTTGGCTCATAACCACCGACGAACTCAGTGTTCAGCTATTAAATCCTATCACCGGCGTGCATAACTGTAATTTGGAGGTCATGAAGGCGGCGTTGTCCTCAGATCCCTCTCGAGGCGGCAATTACAAAGTCGTCTTCGTGTTCTTCAGTCCTTCTGCGCGGGAAGACTTCTTGTTCTTCGTTAACGCAGGAGATGAGAAGTGGACGATGATTCCTAGAGGTCTATATTACTACGACGACATAGCCTTCCACAATGGCAAGCTCTATGCAGTATCAAAATCTGAAGAAGATAACGCGGTGATCGTGGCGGCGTACGATCTCGCCGTGTCGGATTCGACTCCGACAAGGATGCAGGTGGTGGCTATGCCATACATTTGGGATTATACTTTCGACATGTACTTTTGTTGCACGCCTTCGGGTGATCTATTGATCGCACGGGCGAGTACAATGGATAAAGAATCAGAACATCATATTAAGAAATTGAAGGTTTGGAAGATCGATACAAAGAAAGACGCCATCATCCCAATGAATGATTTGGGGAAGCATGCTCTATTCATGGGCTCAGCAGCCTCTTCTCTTTGCCTCGACACTTCTTCATTGCCGGATTTGAAATCCAACTCCATTTACATCTCGAATGAGTTGGGTGATAAAGTGGTTTACAACATGGAGGACGAAAGCTTCACCTCGTTGAATTTGCCTTCCGTGTCATCTCCAGAGCTGCAGCGGCCGGTGCTAGTTTGGTTTACTCCGTCTTGTGCATGTTGAACTAATGTAAATTTAAAGCTTGCTTTCTTTTTAATAATTTTTTAAGAATTGGTTTCAATTATTGTAGAGTTATATAAACTCGTATACATCAACATTTTGAAATTATGATAATAATATAACGGTAGAATTTTGTGTCGTTTTACTTGCTAAAATTTTCTGTATTTTTTGGTATTTTTTATGGGATGTCCCCCACTTGACGGAAATTTTGAATCGTGCTCTCTCTCTCTCCTAATCTTTAAATTCATTGAGCAATTTCAATCAATACTATCTGATCACTGCCTAGCCGACGGGTGACTTGGCCGGCTAGACTGTTGCCACATCTGGAGGGGACCGAGGCTGATGACCCCGAAGTCTAGGTGGACCGAAAGGCTCAGAAGTCAAGTTGATAAGATTTGGCCCAGCCTGACCCACTCAAGGACATGGAGGATCTGACCCCGACTTGAATGACGCACGGCAGTCGACGGAGGCCCAGCCTGACCCACTCAAGGACTTGGAGGATCTGACCCTGACATGAATGACGCACGGCAGTCGACGGAGGCCTAGATCAGGGAGCTCCCGAGCCCGGGAACCCTCGGGCCACTACCCGCCCGACCCCGGGTCCGGTTGGGCGGACCAATACCAGGCGTTCCTTAAATCGGCCACTCAACCGGAAGACCCGAAAGCAAGATAATCGGATACAACTCCGTGACCCCCAGCTCATGCTCGGCGAGATTACACTTGACCCGTTCGATATCACTCGGGCCAACCGATCGACAATCGGTCTCTGGACCGACCCTTCCTTACGCCACCTCCATTCTAAGACATCATATGTATGACCATGACGCGAGGGTCAGCGCAAACCTTACCCACTCATAGCGCATGTCGCGGATATCCCGCTGACCCTGTACCACTGTACTTACCCGAGCACCCCGCGCCATGCCGCGACGCCGATCAGTGCTCTCCCATTAGCTGACAAGCACCATACCCCTGTCTCATGAAGGTACCGACAAGAGATTGACGTAGGCAGGGGTTGTCAGCTACCCCGGCTATATAAGCCCCTCCCTTCCTCATTTCGCGGTACGCAATCTTGCTCTCGTCTTCTACTATTCTTTCTGCTTCGCTATATTTCATGCGAATACTGACTTGACCGTCGGAGGGTTTGATCGGGGATTTTTCCCAGCGGATTTGCTAACGATCATGAAGAAAGGGGGAATGAAAAAACGGAGCCATGCCTCTAGTTGCCCCAAGAAGAAGGTAGAAAAGCTTGCGGGAGGCTCCACTGGCTCTGGTCTACCCTGGGGATAATCACCGCCATCTCAGCCGGGATGCCGTAGGCCTTAGTGGCCGCCTGCAAAGCCTCCGATCTCACTCTCGAAGAGGCAGACTCGTACCACTCCGCCCGGTAACCTTCAATGGTTCATAAGGGAAAAGTCAAGGAGGAGGCAGACTACTTACGTTCAAAAGAAGCCTTAGAGAAGAGGAGGAAGTCGAGGTGCACCCAGCCACGGAGCCAGAAGTCGGCCGAACATTTTCACCTTCCCTTCTTATACGGAGGAAGCCGCCTGCATGAATGCAATAGGGGCAAGTCACGTGTAAAGCCAGAAACTGTCACATCAGGGCAGCGCCAGAGAGGAGTCGTTTGACGGGAGACAGCTATAGCGGCGCACGACAGTAAGAGGTCGTGAAGAGAGACGTTGAGGCACGTGGCGATAGGGCATTCGCGAAAGGGCCTTGTCACCATTAAAGAGCATCATGCGTCTTTATAACAGATGGACGGGTGTCCTTGCAGTACCCCGAAAGCCATAGAAACCTCTTGGGATGGTCAAACCCGAAAAGGGGATTTCCTAGGGACACGGAGAAACCTCTGCAATCCTATGACCCCGTATAACTACTAAGGGTGCAGTGACGTGTGCAAGGCACCGCTGGGATACAGCTTCTTCACCATCACACTAGTCCGATCAGTTAGCCGCACTTCCTTCGATCAGACTTGAAAGGAGGGACTTGTGATGGGGTTCAATAGCCCGTGGCAAACACGTGGGATGAAGAAGCTGCGTCGCAAGATATGACGAGTCTGAGAGACTCCCCTTGTAGAGCTCTTGGGACACTCTCGGGAAGAGGAACCTCCAAGCCCACCCTCGGGAAACACGCCCTGGAAGATCATATCAGAAAACCCCTCCTGGGATCACCCCGGGAAGTCGGGTCCCGAGATCACCTCGGGGAAGTGGAGTGCCTGTGATCGGCCTGGCCAGAAGGCCCTGAGATCACATCGGGGAAGCGGAGCCCAAGCTGCCTTCGACCTTAAGTAACGACCCCCCTTCCATCGCGGATCGACGGATAAGCATCCCTACTATCGCGGAGATATTATGATCCTTAAATGTCGCAACGGGTCGAAACACGTAATGACGGCGTGGACCATTGCAAGGGCTATCTAGTAACCGCCAAAGGGGGGACGTGGCATAGATCATGGGGACGTGCCAAGTCAGCCGCCACAGGTATAAAAAATAGCCCAACCCTGCCGGTAAAAGGGGATACACACTCTCTACTATTTACACATTTTTCTGACTTCTATTCTTCTCCATCGAGGCACTGACTTAAGCGTCGGAATGGGCTCCGCCGGACAACCTCCGGCGTGTTCCCCTAACGCTCGTGTTGATCTCGCAGGGCACAGAGTTCTTCCCCTCCCGTTAGCATTCGTGTGGGCTGAACCTCGATGACTAACCATCCACGTTGATTCCTTCTAGAATAGTCACCTAACTAGGTAGTCAATTTGAATTCCCAATAAGAAAAAACATATTGAAATTGAAAATTAATACAAATTAATATATTAAGAATATGAATTTACAGATGATAGTATTAAAATTGAAAGAAAATATATATAATTTACAGGACTAAAACTATAATTTTCTCATTATTTATAATTAACTAAGCCAAATAACTTTTGTTAAGTGTTACTAAGATCATATTATGTATGGTATTTTAAGTCTCTTTTCTATCCATTTTGGTAGATCGTCTAACAATTTTAATCAAAATAATGATAAATAAATAAATAATAAATCATGCCATCGCATCTAGGGATGATAATATGTCGGATTTGAATAGAATTTTATATATTCACTGTACTCATAGCCCTAGATGATAATGGATCGGATTTGGATATAATTCTATAGTCTCTGTACTCATACCTATTGAATATGAGATATCCATCCTCATATCCATTCTCATTAAAGGATTAGATATTTTCTATACTAATAAATTTTATTATTTCTATTCAATTATTATTATTTACAAAAACTTATTCCAATAATATCATATTAAAAATATATATGATTAAAAAAAATCAATATCTATATAACCTTCTTTTAACATCAACAAAAATGGCCAGGGGTCAATCTCCATGAGATGTTGATTTTTATTTTCGACCTCATCATGTACCTATTGCCTGTGTATGAACCTCCCTCCATATCCATGGACTGACTCCAAGAGGTTGTTAAACTAGTGGGGGGGTTGTAAAGTATGCTTAAGAAGCCACATAAACTAAAATTACAATTTTGTGATTAAATTTGCACTCTCAAATTAAATTTGCAAGCGGGAGTGAACTAATTATGTCTACCTAATTTTAAATAAAATTTTAAATCAAGGTCTGTCTAACTCGAATCGAATTGAAATTTAAGTCATTTTGAATTATATTTCGATTCTGCCCGAATTAAAATTCAAATAATTTGAACCAAACTCAAATTTTATTAGGAACTAACCCCGAGTCAAAATTATTTATATTTTTTAGTTTCAAATTAAATTCAAATATCACATATATTGTTAAAACCTCCCGTATTATAAATGCATCCATTTTAACTATTTACCCATAAATTTAAATCATATTTAAGGAAAAAAAATTAAAATAATAAAACATCTTGCTATATATTTTTCCAACTAAAAAAATAAGAATCTTAGGAGGTGTTTGGTTTGTTTATCTTTCATTTTCATTTTACGTAGAAAATGTGATTTTTTAGAAATCGTGTTTGGTTTGTATTTTCTAACCTTATTTTACAGAAAAAAGATATAGTATTTTTTGGAAAACTAAAAAATAAAATAAAGTCATTTTTCAGAAAATATGATTTTTGAAAAATAAAAATAGAAAATGAAGGAAACCAAACGTCTCCTTAATTTTTAAAAAACATTGAATTTTTTTTATGTCGTTTTAAAACGAATTTATATAAATAGATTATCTCCTTATTATAAAATATTATTGTACTAATAATTTGTAACGAATAACTGATATAGATATCGATTTTGACTTATTCATATGAATATTAATGTGTAAAAAATAATAATTCCGAAAAAGACTAAGCAACAAAACGGAACTAGTTAGATGGTAAATTCCAAAAGTTTAGACACCGCCGGCGTCCTTTAAAAAGGGGCATAGGCAAGGAAGAGCAATATCCAATTCTCTTGTTGCCCTTGCCGTAGCTGCCGTAGCCGTCGTCACCGCTGTCATCTCAACTAGATGTCTACTTTCTGGTCGGAGATTCCTATGGATCTGTTATACTCAATCCTATCCCGGCTCTCCACCCCCGACCTCTTTCGCTGCGCCGCCGTATGCTCAAGTTGGTCCGCCGCGGTCGATAAGGTCCGTCGCCGCCCCGATGATCAACACCCGCAGATCCCATGGCTCGTGCCGGAAAACCAAATCCTCATTAACGGAGAAAATAACGATCGAAACACCTACAACTTCTTCAGTCTATCAGAGGGCCGAGAGTATGACATCCCAAGCCACGCTCCTAGCGTCTCTAGAAAAGTCGCCGGATCTTCTCACGGTTGGCTCATAACCACCGACGAACTCAGTGTTCAGCTATTAAATCCTATCACCGGCGTACAGATCGACCTGCCCTCGATCCCCAAACTGCACAACTGTAATTTGGAGGTCATGAAGGCGGCGTTGTCCTCAGATCCCTCTCGAGGCGGCAATTACAAAGTCGTCTTCGTGTTCTTCAGTCCTCCTGCGCGGGAAGACTTCTTGTTCTTCGTTAACGCAGGAGATGAGAAGTGGACGATGATTCCTAGAGGTCTATATTACCATGACGACATAGCTTTCCACAATGGCAAGCTCTATGCAGTATCACAATCTCAAGAAGATAACGTGGTGATCGTGGAGGCGTACGATCTCGCCGTGCCGGATTCGACTCCGACGAGGATGCAGGTGGTGGCTATGCCATACATTTGGGATTATACTTTCGACATTCACTTTTTTTGCACGCCTTCTGGTGATCTATTGATCGCACAGGCGAGTACAAAGGATAAAGATTACCTTCCCCATGAGCAAACCATAACATCTAGGCTAGTAGCCCTCATAATTCATCTTCTCTGTATTGGCTTTGGGATAGATTGGCGGAGGCATTGGAGGCGAGCGATTCGCCTTTTAACACCGAGTACAATGGATAAAGAATCAGAACATCATATTAAGAAATTGAAGGTTTGGAAGATCGATACAAAGAAAGACGCCATCATCCCAATGAATAATTTGGGGAAGTATGCTCTATTCATGGGCTCAGCAGCCTCTTCTCTTTGCCTCGACACTTCTTCATTGCCGGATTTGAAATCCAACTCCATTTACATCTCGAATGAGTTGGGTGATAAAGTGGTTTACAACATGGAGGACGAAAGCTTCACCTCGTTGAATTTGCCTTCCGTGTCATCTCCAGAGCTGCAGCGGCCGGTGCTAGTTTGGTTTACTCCGTCTTGTGCATGTTGAACTAATGTAAATTTAAAGCTTTCTTTCTTTTTAATAATTTTTTAAGAATTGGTTTCAATTATTGTAGAGTTAATCATTTTTTTAATCTTTAAATTCATTGAGCAGTTTCAATCAATACTATCATATAATTTCATATAATGAAATTTCATAAATGCAGTTGTGTTCCATGTACATCAACGATCATTTTGTCTTTAATTTTGTAAGTTTTACTAGCTTATAGGTGCGTGTTCGATAGAGCAAGACTAACTCAAATTTTAATTGGTTAATTCATGCTTAGGTATGTTATTTCAAATCTATTTCCTATCCAATTTTAATAATTTTCACGGCCTTGTAACAATTTTAATCAAAATTGATGCAGTCTTTTTCACTCACTCGGGCTCTTACTTTTCCTAAAACTTTGATTGCCTCCTCAAAGGTCAATATCAGGAGGCTTGAGATGTAAAGGATGTTAGGGTTGGTTGTCTCTATTAGCGTGATCACTTCGATGCTTAAGTCAATACTCAGTAGAAAAGAAAAATCTCTCAAAGAAAAGGAAATGACGAATGAAGAAGAAGAAGAAGAAACGGGAGCCTCACGAAGAAGAGATGCTTCCACTCGTGAGCAGAAAACCATATACCTTCACTTATCTCGGTCTCTTTTTATATAGCTCTCTTGGAATTTCCATGTAGTACTTGACATTGTCAAACCGTATAATGACATGGTCCGACTATTGATAGATATTTTGTTAGAGGTTAGGCTGTTGGGAATTGTTGAAGGTTGAGACAAAGTGTCTAGATTTTTTGAGCCTAGATTGGAAATCGTTGGTACTATAAGAGCAACTCCAATCAGTCACCAAAACACCATATTTCATGATAGGTTGGCACCAAAATTGTCCAACCCATCACCAAACTCCCGCACCAAATTTGGGAGAGCAGATCCCCTGGTTCACATTTTTGCGGACCAGGGGATGGTCCACTCCCAATTGCGGCAGGATCGCGATCGTGATTCAATTGCAATTTGTTGCAATCTCTTCTAGGGTTCATCGTGCACCCCAGGTTATAATTTAGATTCAAACGGATGGCCGGAGGTCACCCGACGGCCTAAACCCTAAATTCTAAACCCTAAATCTCAAACCCTAAATCTTTCATCGTGACCTTCGGATGGCCTCCGACCACCCGTCAGAACCCAAACTATAACCTGGGAGGCACGGTGAACCCAAGAAGGGATTGTAACAAATTGCGGTCGGATCGCGATTGCGATCTGACCGCAATTAGGAGTGGACCATCCCCTGGTCCGCAAAAATACGGACCAGAGGATCTGAGTTGCAAATTTGGTGATGGGAATAGTGCACCGCCAATTTGGTGCGGGAAATTATCAAAAAATTTTAATTTTATTTTAAAATTTTATTATATTATATAATTAATATATTTAAATATAATATATAATATTAATTATTATATTATTAAATATCATAATAAAATTAATTTATAATTATTACCATTTTTATTATTTATAAAAAATATTAATTGTTTATTATACATATTTATAAATAATTAATTTATTAAAAATTGTATTTATAAATTATTTAAAATATTTTAATTATAATTACATTTATAAATTATATCACTAATTTCATAAAAATATAATAAAATATTTAAAAATTTGAATTGCATAAATGTAAAATACATCATCCATTATATCGATATACAAAATAAAAATAATAATGATACAAAATCAAAATATTACTAATAATCACTTAACAATATGAGTTACATTAAGCACACATAAACTTAAAAATATTTAGGAAATAGAAACAAAAACGATACTGAAATACTTAAACCTAACAAATAACTACAAATAAAAATGATACTAAAGCATACATAAAACTAAAATTACTTCAATATTATAAAACAAATATTTGGGAAGATCACTGCCCATTCCGCTTAAATAATTATGAAATTGACTAAAATAATTTGTAGCATTTTGAGATTCTTGATCTTCACATTGACTTGCATTCTCTTTTGCATAATAATTATGAAATTGGCTAAAATAATTATGATCCTTCTCCCTAATGTGCAACTGGATGAGATCCTTGGACTTGCATTCTCTTTTGCATAATTCTAACTTGTTCACTGTGAATATTCACGCATCATCAAGTCAGAGATCGAGTTTAAATTTTTTAACACAATTTTAGTTTCTTCCTTGTAAATCGTAGCATCTGTCATTTTTGTAGTAGCAGCAGTACTTGCATTCATCGCATTCCTTTGCAATTTGATCATCATTTTGTTCTTCATTATTGCTTTCTTCACCCCAGGAGGTCATTTATTCTGTGAATTGTATGGCGGACATTCAGTATATGAGTTTAAGATCCCAATCAAATACAAACATGTATACTCAAATAGTGAATTATCATTTATTGAAAATAAATGTTTACAATCATAAGGCGATTGCCTTAGGACACTTCTCTCATATCACTAACAAACTCCCACTTGGCCTAATGTCAATCGCTACGGTATCCAATACCACAGGCTCTAACATGACCCTCAAACTTGCTTTGAGGCAAGGCTTTAGTTAAAGGATCCGCTATGTTCCTTTCAGTGGGAACTCTCTCAATTTGTATGTCATTCCTACTTATAATCTCTCTGATCAGATGATAGCGTCGAAGCACGTGTTTGGATCGTTGATGAGACCTTGGTTCCTTCGCTTGTGCAATAGCTCCATTGTTGTCGCAGTAAACCGGCACTGCTTCATCAATGGTTGGAACCACACCAAGTTCTGAGACAAACTTCTTGATCCAAACTGCTTCCTTTGCTGCTTCCGAAGCTGCGATATACTCCGCTTCCGTGGTAGAATCCGCTACGGTGTCTTGTTTGGAACTCTTCCAACTTACTGCGCCTCCATTCAAAGTAAATACGTATCCAGACTGCGATTTGGAGTCATCCTTATCTGTCTGGAAACTGGCATCTGTATACCCACGTATTATCAAATCTCCTTCTCCATATATTAGAAATACATCCTTAGTTCTTCTTAAGTACTTAAGGATTGTCTTAACAGCCGCCCAATGATCCATTCCTGGATCCGACTGGTATCTGCTTGTGACGCTCAAAGCATACGATACATCGGGCCTAGTACATAACATAGCATACATGATAGATCCTATTGCGGATGCATAGGGAATCTTATTCATGCTAATCCTCTCGTCTTCTGTGCGCGGACACATAGACTTCGAAAGGTTGATCCCATGCCTGATGGGAAGGTAACCTTTCTTGGATTCCGACATGCTAAACCTTTTTAGCACTCGGTCTATATATGTAGACTGCGAAAGACCAAGCAACCGTTTTGATCTATCTCTATAGATTCTAATCCCAAGGATATAGGTTGCTTCTCCCAGGTCTTTCATGGAGAAAGTTTTGGACAACCAAATCTTAACTGTCTGTAAAACTGATATATCGTTTCCTATAAGTAAGATGTCATCGACATATAATACTAGGAATACGACTGCACTCCCACTAACCTTCTTGTACACACAAGGTTCGTCAGGATTTTGTGAGAAATCAAACTTTTTGATTGTCTCATCAAAACGGATGTTCCAGCTCCTAGATGCTTGCTTCAGTCCATATATGGATCGTCGAAGCTTGCATACTTTGGTTTTATCAACCGATGTGAAACCTTCAGGTTGTATCATGTATACATCCTCAAGCAGGTTTCCGTTAAGGAAAGCTGTTTTCACATCCATTTGCCATATCTCATAATCATAATGAGCTGCTATGGCTAGGAGCATCCGAATGGATTTAAGCATAGCTACTGGCGAATAGGTTTCGTCATAATCAATTCCTTGTTTCTGACGATATCCTTTTGCCACTAATCTAGCCTTAAAGGTAACAACATTACCTTCCATGTCGGTTTTCTTCTTGAAAACCCACTTGCACCCTATGGGTTTAATCCCTTCAGGTGGGTTAACCAAGTCCCATACTTGATTTTCGTACATGGAATCCATTTCCGACTTCATGGCTTCAAGCCATTTGTCCCTTTCTGAACTTTCAGAACATCTTCATAACTGATAGGTTCGTCATCGTCAATGAGCAACACGTCGTTCGATTCACTTACGAGAAATCCGTATCTCTCTGGAATGTTGCGTGTCCTATCAGACCTACGAAGAGGTGGTGTAGTTTTAGGTTCAACAGATAGCTCATCACTATGAATTATCGGTTGTGGGTCTAGACTAGGTGTCTCTGTAATGTCTATTGGAGTTTCTTGAACTTCATCAAGCTCAATGCCACTCCCACTGTTTTCTTGTAAAAGAAATTCTTTTTCCAGAAATACAGCATGCCTTGAAACAAACACCTTTTGTTCCAAGGGATGATAGAATTGGTAACCCTTCGTTTCCTTAGGGTATCCAATAAATAGACATTTATCAGACTTAGCATCCAATTTGTCTGATACAACCCGCTTCACATAAGCAGGACAACCCCATATCTTAAGGTGAGTTAAGTGAGGTTTCTTACTATTCCAAATCTCATATGGAGTAGTAGAGACTACCTTGGTCGGGACTCTGTTTAGCAAGTAAACAGCTGTCTTAAGTGCATAGCCCCAAAAGGATTTTGGAAGAGTTGCATGATTCATCATAGACCTAACCATGTCCATCAAGGTTCGGTTGCGCCTCTCAGATACACCATTATGCTGTGGTGTATACGGCGGAGTCCATTGGGATAATATCCCATTGTCCCTAAGATAATCTTGGAACTCTTGACTTAAGTATTCTCCACCCCGATCGGATCGAAGTATTTTAATACTTTTGCCAAGTTGTTTCTCTACTTCATTTCTGAATTCTTTGAATTTATCAAAAGCTTCAGATTTGTGTTTCATCAAGAACACATAACCAAATCGTGAGTGATCATCGATAAAGGTGATGAAGTAGTTATAGCCTCCTTGTGCTTGAGTTGACATTGGTCCGCATACATCGGTATGTATCAGACCAAGCAACTCTCCCACTGGATTACCTTTTCCGGGAAAGGGTAATTTGGTCATCTTGCCTTTTAAGCACGATTCACATGTATCAAATGAACCGGGTTCAAATGATTCCAAAATTTCACATCGGTGTAATTCGGTCATGCGTTTCTTACTTATATGGCCAAGACGACAGTGCCACGTGTAGGAGTCTATTCGATTATCTATTCGAGCACGTTTGTTGCTAACTTCGATATTGAAAACGTCACTGGATAAATCTAACGTGTAGATGCCATTGCACAAAGTTTCATTCCCATAAAGAACGTCATTCAAAGTTATGTAACAACAATTGTTACTAAAAGTTAAATGATAACCTTTTTCATTCAAACATGAAATAGATACAATGTTCTTTATTAATGAAGGAACAAAATAACAATTATCCAATTCTAAGACACGTCCAGTGGGGAGCTTTAGCAAATAGGTTCCGATGGCAACAGCAGCAATCTTTGCTCCATTTCCAACTCGCATATTTGCTTCTCCTTTGACAAGTCTTCTTCTATTCCTTAGCCCCTGTATGTCATTACATATATGTGAGCTACACCCAGTATCAAGTACCCAGGTATTTGAGGAAATAGAGTGACATTCAATAACGAAGATACCTGAAGAGGAAGGGGCATCGGATGCCTTATTCTTCAAGGACTCAAGATAAGCCTTGCAGTTTCTTCGCCAGTGACCCTCCTTGCCACAATGATGGCAAGTTCCTTTTGGTTTCTTTTCAGTCTTCATGGCCTTTTTCTTCTTCCCTTTGTTCTGTTCTTTGGCCTTCCTCTTAGAACCTTTCCTTGAGGAACCAACTAACAGTACCGCCTTTTGATCCTGCTTTACAGCGGGCTCAACAGCCTTCAGCATGTTGATTAACTCAGGAATGGTATTCTCCAGCTTGTTCATCCGATAGTTTATCACAAATTGTGAACAACTTTTGGACAGACAATTCAGAATTAAGTCAATACTTAGTTCATGATCCATTGCACAGCCGAGTGTGCCCAGTCGCTCAATGTACCCCAACATCTTTAACACGAATTGTGAGGCAGAAGTGCCTTCCTGCATCTTTGAGGTAAAGAGGAGTCTGGAGACCTCGAACCTTTCGGATCTCGCCTGCTCTTCAAATAACTCATGAAGATGGAAGATGATGGTATAAGCATCCATATGCTCATGCTGCTTTTGCAGCTCAGGTACCATAGATGCTAGCATGATGCAACCCGCCATTTCAGAATCGGTCACATGTTTCTGATAGGCCAACAATTGGTCTGGAGTTGCATTCTCTGGAGGATGGTTGGGAAGTTGATTTTCAATTACATAAGCAAGCTTCTCCGCCTTGAGGACTATCCTCAGGTTTCGAAGCCAGTCCATGAAGTTCGGCCCAGTCAGTTTATTTGTGTCCAAAATGGAACGCAAGTTTAGAGATGACATGATCGAGTGATTATCCTAGAAATACAAATTGAGATTATGTGAGAAGATTGATTAAAGAATGTATCAACATACATAAATTAAATCCTATTTATTTTACAAATTGAATCACCCTTATTATCAATTCGGGAGATCGTAGGAACATCTCCAAATAGGTTGATATCCAACCATAGACAAGAACAACCATGGCTGTGGCCATCAAGTCATTCTTAGCTATGAAGGTAGGTATTTATACCGATTACATATCACATATATGCAACTATCACATTATGCTATCAACTAATTGAATGTTTGCATAAATCATTGGGTTGCTAACTCATTAACAATTATGTATCAATATACATAGCACCCAACTGCACCTCTCTTTACATCGACCTTGGCTGTGGCACAACAAATCGATGCTCCAAGCTTAAGGCTGACCCATTAATCAAGAAATAGTTTTAATATGGTTGGAGCTCATTCAACCGTTTAGTCAGGCTTGGATGTGTCCAACAACCAAAACCAAGGATTGACCTCTGACTCCAACTATATTATTCATAAACTAATTCCATGGTTTGAACATGTTGAGGTTCAAGTCGGGCATGGATGTGTCCATCAACCCAAACGAGAAACAAAACTCCAATTCTAACCATATTAATGGAAGGTGTTGGCCTTAATATTTTGTAAGGGGTTTTGGGTCTCATCTTTTCTAAGCACATTCATGACATGTGTCATGACTAACGATTTCCTTAATAAAGTATGTATGTGACTCAAGTTATCAAGTCTCATTAATTGAATTAGGAACCGGATTTCCTAATTCTATTTCATACTATATTGAAGGAATTGTTTTGGGAAACAATTTCCTAAATTGTCATAATTAATTTCGGAAATAATATGTTCAAGACTTTGATTTCTCTAAATCAAATCTTATTAAATTAAGAGACAAATCCCTTAATTCAACTACATATTATTTTCATGAAAATCTCATTTAAGAAAACACTATAGGAAACCATTTTCCTAATTAATTTTGGAGACAACAATATGTAAGAGCATCACCTCTTAAAACATATTTTATTCATGGATTTAATTAATTACAACAAATCGTTTTCTAAGGGTGGCTCCCCGAGGCTCAGATACCCAAAGAAAAGTAATGTGTTGTAAATCCAATTGGACGGCTCCCCGAGGCTCAATCCAAATCAAACATGACAATTTCAATTAAAAATTGGGAAATTAAATTACAACAACTAACTCTAAATTGGACGGCTCCCCGAGGCTCAATCCAAAGTAAAGAATTTTGTTGTCAATTTAAAAACCAATTCAAATTTAATTGTCAATTAACTGTCCATGAATTTGTCTAGACTTTCTTAAAAGAAAGTGCCCAAAATTGTGAGATTTCGAAAATAGGTTTTCAGAATAATTGTAAGTTTCTGGTACAAAGAAAACTTACATATTTCCAAAAATTGGAAAATTTCTAAAATAGAAAAATTTCCAAAATTGGAAAGTTTCCAAAGATGGGAAGTTTTCACAATTATTATAAAATTTCAGAAACTAGAAAATTTCAAACGTTTGCGAAATTTCATGAGGATTTCCAAACTTTGAAATTCCTAAATCTAAAATTTATTATAATTTGAAAGTTTCCATAATTGAAAATTTTTCCGAAATTGAGATCATGACAAAGTTTTTCACAAAACAATTATATGATTAAGTCGAACACTAACCGGCTCTGATACCACTGTTGGGACCGGGTGCATGTCGACAAGGATACGAGTTCGTAAAATTCAAATTTTTACGTGCAGCGGAAGAGTTTGCATAAAATAATTTCCAAAATTATTTTAACTTCGTATCTAGCATGCAACCTTACATTGTGTTGACATAATCATAAAATAAAACTTTGCGGAAAAGTAAACAAATTTACCAAGTACCTCTCGTAACTCGAAGTAAGGGACGAGATCCAACCGTAGCGTCCCTTGGAAGCTCCGCCTCTATTCGCGTCCACGCCGAGTTCTCTTCAGGATGACTTCGCAAAGTCACGAGTTTTGTGCCGACGAGAACTACTAGATTCTCGGAAGGCACAACTAGAAGAATAAAAGAAAATAACGGAAGACTAACCAACGAAGTAACGGAATCGAATTCCGGGAAGAGAGGAGTCGCTATCCACTTCTTCTTCTTCGTGTTCGGGTTCTCCTTCTTCTTCAATGCTCACGGCAACTTCACCTTCTTGGATTTGGTTGGGCGCCGGCCCTAGAGGAGCTAGGGTGCGCCGGCCCTAAGGGAAGAAGAAGAGGAGGAGAGGAGAGATTAAGAGAGAGAGGGAGAGAGTAATTAATCTCTTGATTAATTCATTGGAATAAGGGCTAGCCTTTGGTTCCTTTATATAGTAGCAACTCCTTTGCTAAGTCTCCCTCTAAACCGAATTAACGGAATTAATGGAATTAGTTATAAGAAATTTATCTTATAAATTTTCTTATTAATTATTCCGTTTAAACCGAGTCTTTATTATAAACCAATTTATAATAAAACTAATTCTTCTTCTCTTTAAATTATGGAATAAATTTTTATAAGAAATTTATAAACTTTCTTATTATGGAAAAATCAATTCATAATTGATTTTATAAAATTAAAATAAACCAATTCATGGATTATTTTAATCTTCCATAAAAGAATAAATTTCTATAAATTTTATTTATATAAATTTCTTTATACAAATTTATTTATCCATAATTTATAAAACAAATCACACTAGATTTATTTTATTAATTAAACCAATTAAATTGGTTTAATCTCCCTTTAATGGCCGGCCACCACAAGGAGGTTTAGCACCCTCTTTGGCCGGCCAAACCAACCCGAACCGGTCGCGAATTAAACTCATTTAATTCGCCCAAAAAGCCTTCAAAAGACTTAGCCATTTTTAGCTTCCATTGCGCCTCTGATTAACTCAGATTCGACTTATTTCTCTTGATCGGAAAATCCAATTTTCAACTCGTTTTAAATCCCTCGGATTACTCGTAGTGCGTGTGACTAAATAGGCTTTCAATTTATGTTGGCCGTCTATAATTAACTAATTATAGAACGATCATGAGTGGCACCTAGTAGTACATCATGATCCCCAATTAATCGAAAGATCAACGGTTTGACCTCAGAAGAAATTATTCTGAAACCCTTCAGCAGCTCTACTAAATCGTGCCCCATTCCCTTCACCACCTTATACCCACTTGGTTCAGGACACGGTCAATGGTGTCAGTCTCCACTAGGCTGACTACGTCACACCTAGCCCAAGTAGTGTCTTTCTCGTCCTTTGGATTTCTAATTACTCTCATGTATTTAAGAGACTCGCACTCTTAACATG
Organism: Boesenbergia rotunda; assembly: GCA_024364735.1. Taxonomy (NCBI): domain Eukaryota; kingdom Viridiplantae; phylum Streptophyta; class Magnoliopsida; order Zingiberales; family Zingiberaceae; genus Boesenbergia; species Boesenbergia rotunda. The sequence goes on along the minus strand of JAGFNQ010000957.1, from coordinate 9,755 downwards.
ATATGCTCTGGCCAGAGGCTTTGAGTAACAATCCGACGATAGGCCTGGGTATACATCTCCTCGCAAGGAGTGGTGAATCCTTTGTAGGCTGTTCAAACATCTTCGGGCACTTCGGCTTATACCCGATCATCCTGGGTCCACACCTCCTTGGAGATGCTTGCTTAAGATGTCAAAGTATAAGTCTCCATGACCAAGATGACTTGAACACCGCAAGTCAAAGGAACATCGCACTTAAGCCGCAGTAAGATCTTCATTGACATATCTACATGTAGATTCCCATATGAAGTCTTACAGCTAGTCACTCCAATGAACTAGTTCCCTTAACTAGCATCCATGTTTATCTCCGGACATCCCAATGTCACCAGCCAGTGAGAATCAGCTGAATAGAGAATAACCCATGCTAGTCTCAACAGAATTGATAATGTTCGTATTTATCAATTCATCGACTAGGGATATTTCCAACAATTCACATTTGCACATTTAGAGATAATCACTAGTTGTGATCCCATCACAAATTCTCTTATGCTGTGAATTGTATGGCGGACATTCAGTATATGAGTTTAAGATCCCAATCAAATACAAACATGTATACTCAAATAGTGAATTATCATTTATTGAAAATAAATGTTTACAATCATAAGGCGATTGCCTTAGGACACTTCTCTCATATCACTAACAAACACTACAAAAAAAACACCCATATAAGGGTGGTTTTTTTGACTTTCAAGTGTGGTTATCAACCACTCCTACACTTTTACCAACGGTTTGAAAACCGCTCCTCTTATTGCCGTCCCTATATCTTATAGTAGCGGTTTTCTTAACCGTTGGTAAAACTTATAAAACCGCTCCTATTTTTACTTTGTAGGTACGGTTTGAAACCGGTCTTACACATTATACATATAACAACGGTTTCAGACCACTTTTATAGTTATAAATTTAGGAGCGGTTCAAACCGCTGCAAATCCCTTTAGGTGTTAGAATGGTTTTAAGCCACTTCTATACATCATGGATATAAGAGCGATTTCAAAATGCTATTAATACTAGAAATTAAGGATCGGTTTTAAACCGCTCCTAAATATGGGAATAGGAACACATCAAAACGCTATTAAAGCTTTAAATTTAGGAATTATTCAAACCATGATATTTATATTTCGATCCACCAAATCAATATATAACATTATTAAACAATTATCCTCCAAAACAATAATAAGAGTTCTCCAAATGCTAATATAAAATAACAGTCATAATGTTCCAAATTCAATAGTTACTAAAAGTACTAACATCAGACAAATACTTTTTTTTCAAAATTCTATCTAATCTTTATCTGGCTCTGATACTGGAGGAGATCTATGACCACTTTCATATGCATTTGATTGAGAACTTCTATGTTGCCGCATAATATCTGCTAAGATAGTTGTCATCTGAAAAATAAATTTAATTTAATATATCATGCTTCTATATAAGTATTTTTGAACATTAGTATTCAATATGTGACTACCTGTGTAGGTAAGAATTCAGGCTCACGAGATCCCCCAGCAATTCCAGATATCATACTTTGGATGACATTGGTAAAATTTTGAATCTGTTGTTCATGCATCTGCCTCATCCGCTCCATTTCTGCCTATCTCTGTGCTTCCATATTTTTCATTTTTTCTTCCATTTCTTGCAACTTATCATTAACATCAGAAGTAGGAAGATTATCTTGTCTAAAAATTATTCTTTGATTACACTGCTCTGGGAAAACTTGGCTAGGAAATACACCAGTTCCTAAACATCGAACACGACCAGAATGCTCTGACCCAAATACCTCCCTGAACAAAAATATATAATTTATATTGTATAATATTTAGTAATTTTAATGAAAATGAAATTCTGAATGGATACCGAAATGTATCTTCATGAACTTCTGTTATTTGCGTTCCCTCAGGCTTGTCTCGGAGATGACGTTGCACAACTCTATTTAATTCATCCTAACACAAAAATTGTCTCAATAAAATAAATAGCATATTGAAAAGTTATTTCAAAAAGTTAAAACAATTATTACCTCAACTCTTATTGCTTTATCATCAACAAGAGCACCTCATTTTTTTTTTACTTTGTCCACTGGGATGAAATAGTTCAATGCGAGTTGGCTTTCTACCATTTTCCTGAATCTAAGTACAAAAAAAAAATCATTTTAGATTGAATATGCAAATAATAATAGCTCGAATACATACAAATTGATATTAACATAACAAATTGATCAAATAAATACATACAAATTTGTCTTCCAATGAGGGAATATTTGTTCATCCTTGTGCATGAATCCCTCGTTTTTTACTCCCATTTTCTCGATTTATTTTTGATGTCCTCTGAAACAAAAAAAATGCAACAAATTTATGCATACTAATATATAAAAATTAATCAATACAAGAACTACCTCATTAGACTTCCAATAACGGCATAAAATTTCCCTTTAATAAACCGACACGAATCCCTCCAAATGACTAAATTAGATTTGAATATATTATCCCTTAATTAAATAATCCTCTCATTAATTGTTTAATAACTCAATTAATCTAATGATTAGATGTTAGTTGATTCTATCATATTAATCAATCAACTAGTTCATCCTAATAATCCATTACCATCTTATTATGGATTAACATACCAATTGATCGCTTGATCCATTTAACTGATACCTTCAATTAACTCATAAATCTTAATCGATCTAGACAACTCTATTGAATTAATCTAATCCATTGATCAGTTTAGAGTTAATCCTATTATCAACCTTTAACTAATCGTTGACATTAAACAAGTTCCAAAACAACCTAACCAACAGTTAATACAAAACAAAATAGAACAATAAACCTCATAACACAATTAAATTACCTAATCCATTCATTAATTTTATAACTGATCAGATTAATCGTCCATCGATTTAAATACACCAACTCATATGAACTCATATTAATCGTCCATCGATTTAAACCCTACTGACCAAATCCATGTCCTTAACTAAACTGGCAACAAAATTTACCTGAGGCTAAGGAAGATCAGTGGTGATGGCTTGCCGATAGGGTTCGAGATCTGGCCTCTCTTGAGGCAGCGGCGGCACCTGGGTCGTGGTCGAGAGAAAAAAAAATGAACGACAATGATCCGCGTGATGGAGAAGTGTAGCGGCATCAGATACGGAGGGAGGCGGCGTCTGCGGTGTCGTTGCTTCGGCTGTTGTGAGCAAGAGCACCCGAGCTCCGGCGGGGGAAATGACCGGAAGAGCCAAGGAAAGAGTTCGCCACAAGGCTGGCTCGGCCGGCGGCAGATCTTGGTGTAGGCGATCCGAGAGAAAAGGAGGCGTGGCACAGGGCTTCGCTTGAAGAAGAGGCGTCGACATTTCCCTCGTGTGCGGCGAAGAAGGGGGAGACACGGCGAGTCCCGTACTCCGGTCGGTGGCGCTGCCTCCAGTGACGACGATGCAACGAGGAGATCGCGAGTGGGGCGAGGGCGATCGGGCGAGAGGAAGAGAAAAAGATCGGGATTGCGGCGGTGAGGGCTAGGGCACGATTTATAAGGGAAAAGATTTATATAAATATATATATATATATATATATATATATATATATAAATTTCTAAATTTAAACTTTTCCTTAAATAATTTCAAACTAACCCATCTTGTGCCAATTAGTCCCACAAACTTATCCAATAATATCATAAAATTATTCCAAAATTTTCAATCTAATTATTTTCAATTTTTAACTCCTATTTAGGGTGATGATATATAAATTTATATAAATAACTATATATATATATATATATATATTTATATATTTTATTTTATTCTATACATTTATTTATTTATTATTATTATTATTATTTACCATATTTTACAGGTAAAGACAGCGGCGCAATTTGGACAAGGGGTCGCACGAACTTAGGTTTTGAAGAAATTAAAACTCAGGGTTTAATTAAAAACAACTCACATAATTTTTCCAATTAAGTTGGACGCATGCAACAATAGTACTTTTATTTAATTTTTTTAATTAAATAATTAAGTTAATAAAATTTTATTTTTAGGATTTAGATATTATATAATAATAATAAATATATAAAAAATTTCAAATTGACAAAAACATAATTACAATTAAGTTGGATGCATACGTAGTGTTTTTATTTAATTTTTTTAAAATAAATAATTAAGTCGATAAAATCTTATTTTTAGGATTTAGATAATATATTATAATAATAAATAAATAAAAGTTTCATATTGAAAAATATTTGAGATGCTCCGATGTAAAATGTCTGGCATCACATTTTCCATAATATATAAATATATAAATAAAATATTTTAAAATTTTAAATAAATTTGAAGCATGGTACAAGTTTATTTAATTGTAGGAAAATATTATTTTTTTTCACTATGTGAAAACCTAAAGGAGTATAAAATCCTCTGTAGAAATTGAATGGTGATATACAACTTTGTATTTTTAAAATTTGATTAAAACATTCTCTCTTTTTTAGCATCATAATAATTGTATATCTAAATTTTTTTACCATAAATTTTAAGTCATATATGAGTACTTTAATTTGAATAACAGAAAATAAATTTAGTAGAAATGTTTGATACATGATCGCTATTAAAAGTATCCAATATTAGCGGTTTCATGATTGTTTCTAATAGTTGTAGCAATAAGAGCGGTTTACAATCCCGGTTTATATAAATCGATGCTAAAACTATACAATTAATGTAGATTAAAAATCAATTGTACACAATTAGAGTAACAGAAGCGGTTTATAGCAACACTTGATAAAATTTTGTTCAAAGAATCCAATAGGAGCGATTTGAAATTCGCTCCTAAAAGTTAAAGCAATTGGACGGTTAGTAACCCAGAACCGCTACTAAAAATACCCAATAGCAGCAGTTTTAAGATCGCTTCTAATAGTTGTATCATTAAGAGCGGTTTACAGGAGCGATTTTTTCAAACCGCTTTTGAAACAATTCAATAAGAGCAGTTTTAAAATTGTTTCAAAAAAGTTAGGCAATAGAAACGGTTTAATTCAAACCGATTCAATTGGTCAATTTTCAAAAGCGGTCTTATAACCACTCCTAAATAACCGTTCCTATATAGGTGTTTTTTTTGTAGTGAAACTCCCACTTGGCCTAATGCCAATCGCTACGGTATCCAATACCACAGGCTCTAATATGACCCTCAAATTTGCTTTGAGGCAAGGCTTTAGTTAAAGGATCCGCTATGTTCCTTTCAGTGGGAACTCTCTCAATTTGTATGTCATTCCTACTTATAATCTCTCTGATCAGATGATAGCGTCGAAGCACGTGTTTGGATCGTTGATGAGACCTTGGTTCCTTCGCTTGTGCAATAGCTCCATTGTTGTCGCAGTAAACCGGCACTGCTTCATCAATGGTTGGAACCACACCAAGTTCTGAGACAAACTTCTTGATCCAAACTGCTTCCTTTTCTGCTTCCGAAGCTGCGATATACTCCGCTTCCGTGGTAGAATCCGCTACGGTGTCTTGTTTGGAACTCTTCCAACTTACTGCGCCTCCATTTAAAGTAAATACGTATCCAGACTGCGATTTGGAGTCATCCTTATCTGTCTGGAAACTGGCATCTGTATACCCACGTATTATCAAATCTCCTTCTCCATATATTAGAAATACATCCTTAGTTCTTCTTAAGTACTTAAGGATTGTCTTAACAGCCGCCCAATGATCCATTCCTGGATCCGACTGGTATCCGCTTGTGATGCTCAAAGCATACGATACATCGGGCCTTGTACATAACATAGCATACATGATAGATCCTATTGCGGATCCATAGGGAATCTTATTCATGCTAATCCTCTCGTCTTCTGTGCGCGGACACATAGACTTCGAAAGGTTGATCCCATGCCTGATGGGAAGGTAACCTTTCTTGGATTCCGACATGCTAAACCTTTTTAGCACTCGGTCTATATATGTAGACTGCGAAAGACCAAGCAACCGTTTTGATCTATCTCTATAGATTCTAATCCCAAGGATATAGGTTGCTTCTCCCAGGTCTTTCATGGAGAAAGTTTTGGACAACCAAATCTTAACTGTCTGTAAAACTGATATATCGTTTCCTATAAGTAAGATGTCATCGACATATAATACTAGGAATACGACTGCACTCCCACTAACCTTCTTATACACACAAGGTTCGTCAGGATTTTGTGAGAAATCAAACTTTTTGATTGTCTCATCAAAACGGATGTTCCAGCTCCTAGATGCTTGCTTCAGTCCATATATGGATCGTCGAAGCTTGCATACTTTGGTTTTATCAACCGATGTGAAACCTTCAGGTTGTATCATGTATACATCCTCAAGCAGGTTTCCGTTAAGGAAAGCTGTTTTCACATCCATTTGCCATATCTCATAATCATAATGAGTTGCTATGGCTAGGAGCATCCGAATGGATTTAAGCATAGCTACTGGCGAATAGGTTTCGTCATAATCAATTCCTTGCTTTTGACGGTATCCTTTTGCCACTAATCTAGCCTTAAAGGTAACAACATTACCTTTCATGTCGGTTTTCTTCTTGAAAACCCACTTGCACCCTATGGGCTTAATCCCTTCAGGTGGGTTAACCAAGTCCCATACTTGGTTTTCGTACATGGAATCCATTTCCGACTTCATGGCTTCAAGCCATTTATCCCTTTCTGAACATCTCAGAACATCTTCATAACTGATAGGTTCGTCATCGCCTATGAGTAACACGTCGTTCGATTTGCTTATGAGAAATCCGTATCTCTCTGGAATATTGCGTGTCCTATCAGATCTACGAAGAGGTGGTGTTGTTTTAGGTTCAACTGATAGCTCATCACTATGGGTTATCGGTTGTGGGTCTAGACTAGGTGTCTCTGTAATGTCTATTGGAGTTTCTTGAACTTCATCAAGCTCAATGCCACTCCCACTGTTTTCTTGTAAAAGAAATTCTTTTTCCAGAAATACAGCATGCCTTGAAACAAACACCTTTTATTCCAAGGGATGATAGAATTGGTAACCTTTCGTTTCCTTAGGGTATCCAATAAATAGACATTTATCAGACTTAGCATCCAATTTGTCTGATACAACCCGCTTCACATAAGCAGGACAACCCCATATCTTAAGGTGAGTTAAGTGAGGTTTCTTACTATTCCAAATCTCATATGGAGTAGTAGAGACTACCTTGGTCGGGACTCTGTTTAGCAAGTAAACAGCTGTCTTAAGTGCATAGCCCCAAAAGGATTTTGGAAGAGTTGCATGATTCATCATAGACTTAACCATGTCCATCAAGATTCGGTTGCGCCTCTCAGATACACCATTATGCTGTGGTGTATACGGCGGAGTCCATTGGGATAATATCCCATTGTCCCTAAGATAATCTTGGAACTCTTGACTTAAGTATTCTCCACCCCGATCGGATCGAAGTATTTTAATACTTTTGCCAAGTTGTTTCTCTACTTCATTTCTGAATTCTTTGAATTTATCAAAAGCTTCAGATTTGTGTTTCATCAAGAACACATAACCGAATCGTGAGTGATCATCGATAAAGGTGATGAATAGTTATAGCCTCCTTGTGCTGAGTTGACATTGGTCCGCATACATCGGTATGTATCAGACCAAGCAACTCTCCCACTGGATTACCTTTTCCGGGAAAGGGTAATTTGGTCATCTTGCCTTTTAAGCACGATTCGCATGTATCAAATGAACCGGGTTCAAATGATTCCAAATTCCACATCGGTGTAATTCGGTCATGCGTTTCTTACTTATATGGCCAAGACGACAGTGCCACGTGTAGGAGTCTATTCGATTATCTATTCGAGCACGTTTGTTGCTAACTTCGATATTGAAAACGTCACTGGATAAATCTAACGTGTAGATGCCATTGCACAAAGTTCCATTCCCATAAAGAACGCCATTCAAAGTTATGTAACAACAATTGTTACTAAAAGTTAAATGATAACCTTTTTCATTCAAACATGAAATTAGATACAATGTTCTTTATTAATGAAGGAACAAAATAACAATTATCCAATTCTAAGACACGTCCAGTGGGGAGCTTTAGCAAATAGTTCCGATGGCAACAGCAGCAATCTTTGCTCCATTTCCAACTCGCATATTTGCTTCTCCTTTGACAAGTCTTCTTCTATTCCTTAGCCCCTGTATGTCATTACATATATGTGAGCTACACCCAGTATCAAGTACCCAGGTATTTGAGGAAATAGAGTGGCATTCAATAACGAAGATACCTGAAGAGGAAGGGGCATCGGATGCCTTATTCTTCAAGGACTCAAGATAAGCCTTGCAGTTTCTTCGCCAGTGACCCTCCTTGCAACAATGATGGCAAGTTCCTTTTGGTTTCTTTTCAGTCTTCTTGGCCTTTTTCTTCTTCCTTTGTTCTGTTCTTTGGCCTTCCTCTTAGAACCTTTGTTTGAGGAACCAACAACAGTACCGCCTTTTTGATCCTGCTTCACAGCGGGCTCAACAGCCTTCAGCATGTTGATTAACTCAGGAATGGTAGTCTCCAGCTTGTTCATCCGATAGTTATCACAAATTGTGAACAACTTTTGGACAGACAATTCAGAATTAAGTCAATACTTAGTTCATGATCCATTGCAAAGCCGAGTGTGCCCAGTCGCTCAATGTACCCCAACATCTTTAACACGAATTGTGAGGCAGAAGTGCCTTCCTGCATCTTTGAGGTAAAGAGGAGTCTGGAGACCTCGAACCTTTCGGATCTCGCCTGCTCTTCAAATAACTCATGAAGATGGAAGATGATGGTATAAGCATCCATATGCTCATGCTGCTTTTGCAGCTCAGGTACCATAGATGCTAGCATGATGCAACCCGCCATTTCAGAATCGGTCACATGTTTCTGATAGGCCAACAATTGGTCTGGAGTTGCATTCTCTGGAGGATGGTTGGGAAGTTGATTTTCAATACATAAGCAAGCTTCTCCGCCTTGAGGACTATCCTCAGGTTTCGAAGCCAGTCCATGAAGTTCGGCCCAGTCAGTTTATTTGTGTCCAAAATGGAACGCAAGTTTAGAGAAGACATGATCGAGTGATTATCCTAGAAATACAAATTGAGATTATGTGAGAAGATGATTAAAGAATGTATCAACATAATAATTAAAATCCTATTTATTTTCAAATTGAATACCCTTATTATCAATTCGGGAGATCGTAGGAACATCTCCAAATAGGTTGATATCCAACCATAGACAAGAACAACCATGGCTGTGGCCATCAAGTCATTCTTAGCTATGAAGGTAGGTAATTATACCGATTACATATCACATATATGCAACTATCACTTATGCTATCAACTAATGAATGTTTGCATAAATCATTGGGTTGCTAACTCATTAACAATTATGTATCAATATACATAGCACCCAACTGCACCTCTCTTTACATCGACCTTGGCTGTGGCACAACAAATCGATGCTCCAAGGTTAAGGCTGACCCATTAATCAAGAAATAGTTTTAATATGGTTGGAGCTCATTCAACCGTTTAGTCAGGCTTGGATGTGTCCAACAACCAAAACCAAGGATTGACCTCTGACTCCAACTATATTATTCATAAACTAATTCCATGGTTTGAACATGTTGAGGTTCAAGTCGGGCATGGATGTGTCCATCAACCCAAACGAGAAACAAAACTTCAATTCTAACCATATTAATGGAAGGTGTTGGCCTTAATATTTTGTAAGGGGTTTTGGGTCTCATCTTTTCTAAGCACATTCATGACA